>OY365807.1:30864285-31101785 GCA_959347315.1 Bimastos eiseni
TAACGCTAATACCGCGTTTATAACACGTGGGCAATGGCATGCATGCACATAAGATGAAAAGTAAATGTAAGTCTACCAGTCTCTCTACCTAGCTCATTTTACAATAAATTTATTGGGTAACATCATCCACCACATCATCTGCCACTGCTACCCACACCACATTTTTCTGACAGTGACTTATACCCAGATTAATACATTTGTACACTTTCCTAGGTAAAAAATTAGAGGCACCAAATACTCAAAGGTGAGTTGAACTCAACTATAAATCTGTAATATCAGTTAATTATTTTATATGAAAGTTGCTTTGAAGCACATAAGACAGGATTTTTGAGGAAAGTTCTGGATATGTTAGTCACTGTCTTCAAAGACTAACGGATGAAAGAAAACAAATAGACGGAAAAAAATTGACCATCTTGGTATAAGACACACATAGAATGAAAGCTACAATGTGATTTGACAGATGTAAGTTCAAACTAGCAAACACTAGAATTCAATATATCATAATAAATGCATCACTTCTTACCACAGGGTCCCGGACCACAGCCAGTAAAGATATGATATTTGTACCCCCACGAAGATTTTCCAAGATTTTTATCTCTCTCTGAATTTTTTTCTTTTTGACTGGCTGCAAACAACAACATTAGCCTAGCATACGCATCTCAGCATACACACACACATAATTAATTAAATATTATATATATACAATTATATATATATACTAATTTTAACCATACACTAACAAGCAAAGTTTATTATAAGTCCATAAAGCTAGGCTAGACATATCTGACACTATCCTAAAGAAAACAAACCATTGATCAATTTGCATAGTTACTATATATACAGGCAAAAGTCCATAAATGTTAGACAATCGCATCAAGTTAAAAACTGGGGTTTCACCTAGCACGAGGGTCAAGTATTGATTGCAAGAAACTTCGACACAAGTATCTGTGGACACTGACACACCCACACAGAAGTTATTTCAGCACAAAATGAATGAGAGCTTCAACGATATGCCAACAATTATAGAGGTGCTTTGCACTAATGGGCTGCATCAAGGTACCTTGTGTGAACAAATGCTGAGAAAGGTACGAATCATAGAATTTTCCTCTCCAAAGCCGACAATTTATGAGGTTGACTTAAATATGAGGAAGTTGGCTGCATGTATAATATTCTTGGCAGCTGTGGGACACTAAATTAATCTCAGCAATTTCATAATTCTGCTGTGCCATGACTGTTCACATTAATCATCGTCCAATATAGACAAAAGTAATGTTTATATTCTAAAACTTCCTTTGAATTTCAGAATTCCTTAAGCTTCAGTTAACACAACCAGCCAGCCTTCTGAAGAGAACAATGTCCTCTGGAAGACTCCAGAAACCTTTCCAAAGTAAAAACCATTACAGCCTATCACCGACAGAATTGAAGACTAAATATGTTATAACATTCTGAAAAAAAGAACAACTTGCCTTCAGAATCTTAACTACACATTTCTCACTGCTCCGCACATTGACTGCTTCAAAAACTTCACTGTATTTTCCACGTCCAAGTTTCTTAACAAGTTGATAATCATCCTGCTTTCTGAAATGAGAATAAAACATGAATGCAAACCTTCATTTATAGTCAAGGATAAAATTGTACGTAAGAAAACTCAGAAGGAAATGGAAGGTTTGAAAATACAGTCATTTAAGCCAATATATCATTGCTTCCATACAGAAGTCAAGAGTTATGAAAATTACAATTAAAAAAACCAGAATTCTAGTCTTTCACCAGGCATACAATGAAAGAGTATCAACAATATCCAACCTGATCTCTGGACCTGTGACATATTCTGATTTTTAAAAATAAACTGTGGACAAATACAGTCTTAGCATTCAATGCTAAGTACTGCAATAGTCAGCATTGTTGTGTCATCAGTATGCTCTTCACCAGTTGTGAAGATAACCATTATAAATACATCTTCTCAACAGACTTGTTCTTTGGAATATATAAGATAAGAGAGATTTGTACCTAGATGCCAATGCAGCTACCATTTATCCACTCCCTTCCTAGAATTCCCTCTCAGGCATTCCTCTCTCATCTTGAGACTGTTTTATTTGGCCGCGCTGGGGTTGGGAGCGCCTCTGAGTAGTCACCTTGAAGAGGTGCTATACACAAATTCTCGTAATGAATGAATGTATGAATATCTATTCATTTAGATATCTACTAATTTAGAGCTCAAAGCACTATTATCAAGTATATTCTGAAGTGCACATGGAAGCAACACAACTCGGAACATGAAGAACGATCAATTTAATGGAAGAGCCAGATTTGACGCTAGAGTGAATGATGGTTTTGGTAAGAGAGTTATGAACATGAGGAGGCTGAGATTTCCCGATAGAGAGATTAGCAACTGCATATGAATGAAAAGACAGGAACAAAGAACAAAATACTTTACAGAAACAGCTGATCAAAGAAACGATAATGCCAAACAACCAGAGTATGACTACTAGGCTGTATAGATATAATATGTCATCACATACTGACAGCAAAGTCACAACACGTATGTACACACAAATACCTTCTAATGCTAATAACTGAATTTAAGTGAGGCATTTGAGTCTGATACGATGCCCAAAGACACTTGAAATATATATGCCCCTACCCCCACTGAATGGCAAACGAATCATAATCCCAGTAGTCCTTTGGCTTGTGCGTGTTGACGTCAGCATACACGCGCGCACGACTCGGCAATGGCATCTTCATGGAAGGCAGTCTGTACTTGAATATCACGCCTACAGTCTGCCTTTGTTCAGGAATCTTTCCTTCACAGCTACTGAGAAAACTGTTGTCACAATGCCAGAATCAACTACTTGCAGACACCAAGATGACTACAATACACATGAATCATCTAAATCATCTAAAAATAACAGAGTTGTCATCATTATCATCAGATCCATACATTTCTTTCTTTTGTATGTCTAGAAGCAACACTAACCCTAACCCTGGCCCTAGATGACCTGCAACAAGGCCTAACCTGACCCTAAACGACCCTCACGATGCATATATTACAAATTTAAGGTGTTTTAACAGTGCACATGTGACAATGGCAGTGTTGGGTAAACTCATGCAAAAAAATGAGTTAAATCAAAACTCAACTCATGCACCTCAAAATGAGTTAAAACTCAAACTCAACTCATTCTCTGTGAAATGAGTTAACTCAAACTCAGTTGTTAAATGAGTTAGATCATCAACTCACACGTGTCTCATACTAGCATGCTCTAATCGAACGTTGTTCAAATGCACAGTTACCACGAAATGGTATCATCATTTATTATTACTAATTTATTAGCATTATTGTTATTATTATTATTATTGGATAAATCAGGTTATTATTACGGAGTCAAAGTAAACACCACAGTCTACATGTTTAACATCTCAAGCACAACTGTCATTAGCCTGCTTCGACATAAAATGTGCTGAGTGTCGCATAGTGAGTTGATTTTAAAATTGACAGTTATAACTCAAACCAACAGAAATTATGAATTAAATCAAACTCATAACTCACAATCTTTGAGGTGAGTTAACTCAAACTCATAAATCACAGCAAGTGAGTTATTTCGTGAGTTTAAACTCATCTGAGTTAACTCCAGAGTTGCATGGTCTCGAGACAGTGTCTCGGTCTCGGAAGCCTGCTGCCTCGTTCACGAGGTAGAGTCTCAAATTTTTAGAAACTGTCTTGAAGTGAAAGTCTTGTTCTGTCTTGAAACAAGCGGTCTCGATAAGTGTCTTAAAATCTTGCGCAACCGAGAAACGGTAATTCTGGTTAACACGCGAGTCACATGATACCGAGATCAATTCGATTATCTTAAAGTGGAAAAATGTTTGAGAGAGAACCTGAAATTGTGAAGTTTCCTTTTACACAATTTGAAGTTAGGCTATTGACAAACAATAGCTATGCCGTGCAGATGGTCATTGATGCAAAGCCACCATAACCAAAACGATCGGAACAACGTTAAGTTTCTCAGGGCGAGAAAATGCACAACTTTTTAAATTCGTTTGGTATTTGGTATCAAATTTGCTTGTTTAAAATCGTCTAGATTTCAGACGTGTCTAAGAAGGCTTTCTTTATACTATTCAGAAGATAGGCCGACAAAGAGATATCGAAAAAGATAAAACGCAGCAATATCAAAACTGTTCTTGTGAATTGGTATTATATATACGTTATAAGTTTCAAATTGAAATAACAATTAAATTAACTTTATTCCCAAAAACGGATACATTATTATTTTACAGCATTTTATATAGGATCACTTGTCTTTTACTGTCTCGTACTATCTTGAACCTAGTGTCTCGATACCTCATTGTCTCAGTCTCGGCACCTCATAGTCTCGGTCTCGTCTCGGTCTTGAAGTTTCCAGTCTTGCACACAACACTGGTTAACTCACACCCAACACTGGCTAATGGTAGCGTATGCGCAGAGCTCTTTACGCGCTAAATGTTGTATGGATTCGGCCGTAGAAGTAACATTTTCGTTTGTTTATGGGTGGTAGTTTCGGCCGCAGAAGCTTTATCCACTTTATATAATCGTCACAAAAACTAACGTGACACCGTAGGTACGACGAATAAGCAGGCGGATTCCTATATAATTATACTGCTTCTATTCTTAGATACACTACTCATCTCGATCACCTCAGCTGAAGAAACCTATCATCAGACACCAGCTTTCAAGTACAAGTACAGTCTAAATGTAATTATATCAAAGTAATCTTACAACCAACAAAATATTTTCTACCAGGCGCTACCGTAGAAACCAGATTGAACACCATTTTGATGACGTCATGTAACCGTAGCGTCATCTAACAGCTGCAAAAATTATTATATTATTCTGATCGCCAGTGATCGGACAAAAGAAAATCTGATTGTCGCAGAGGTATATCTCGCAAATATAATTATTCGTAAACAAATAGACAAATCAGATTTTAGACATATAAATTAAAATTAGTCCACAGCTTAAGAAAACAGTAGATTTTATCTGTTAATAAGAAATCCTCGATTGTGATAGCTATTCTGCCTTAGACAAGGCTGGCTGGCTCCCACGTTGTAGATTTTAACAGCTGAATCAATACGTCTACAAATTTCTTGACACTTCTTGGCATCTTTTGGTGCATCATCTATAGTGTAGAATCTGGTAATTTGTAATCTATGGCGCCACATAAACAAAGCGACATTTTGTTAGTCGTGCTATACATTGAACTGTATTAATCAGGTATTAATATACGACGGTGGTCACGGTGCTATATAATAACCGCCTTGGTCCATCCCAAGGACGAATATACCCTAAATATAAATCCTTGAGGCCATCCCAACGACCAAAGAGGACCAATAATTCGTTTGTGGAGACGTTCATTTCACAGATGAAATTTATTATAATGACTATAGGCTACTAGGCTTGTAGGCTTGGGCAAACTAATCGTTTAATCGAGTTTTACTAATCGATTAATGGAGGATCAAAACAAAACTCGATTAAACGAACAATCGCCATTAATCGATTAATCTTAGCCAAATTTAAAACTTTTGCAAGTTAAGAATTTAAACCTTGCTTAGTTGGAGAAAGTAATAATTTACAACATATAACCGCATTAGAATGACAAAACACATGGCATAGTTAACAAATCACTGCGGATAACACGACAAACTCGACAAATTAAGTTCTTGCCAGCAACCGTACCATTAGGGGCCTACAAGCACTTCTCAATTTTAACGACAAGCAGGCTGCAGAACAGCTAGCAGCAACACGAGGGAGAGAGCTTAGACGCGATATTCTCCTGTACGACGGGATGGCCTCGCTCCAACTTATGACAGACAGATTGGTTATTGCTGTGTAACGATAGTGTCGTTACGACACTGTGTCGCAGAGTTGTATGGTCTCGAGACACTGCCTCGGTCTCGAGACATCTCGAGACAGTTTTTTAGTGTCTCGGTCTAGGGAGCTTGTTGTCTCGGTCTCGGGGCAGTGTCTCGCATTATTAGAAAGTGAAAATCCTGTTCTGTCACGAACAAGCGGTCTTGATAAGTCTCGCGTTAACTGTCTTAAAGTATTGCGCTATAAACTCAAACCGGAAGCTATAAAAAAACGGTATTCTGGTTTAAGGCGCGAGCCACGTACACGATACTGAAATTAGTTCAATTATCTTAAAATGGAAAAATGTCTGAGAGAGAACCTGAAATTGTGAAGTTTGCGTTTACGCAATTAGAACTTATTGAAAAACAATAGCTATGACGAGCCGTTTGTCGTTGATGTAAAACCACCATAGGCACGTGTAGAAGATCGAAACAACTTCGAGTTTCTCAGGGTGTGGAAGAATACGTACGCGCGAATTTATAATTTCTTTTGGCATTTGGCGCTAATTTACTTGTTAAAATCGTCAAGAAGATCTCAGACGTGCCTAAAAAGGCTTTCTTTATACTATTCAGAAGATTGTCCGACGAAGATATATCGAAAAAGATAAAACGCAGCAATGGGAAACTGTTCTCGGGAATTGGTAGTATACATTATTAGTTTCAAATTCAAATAAATTATATTGAACCTTATTCCCGAAAACCGATACATGAGTATTTACAGCCTTTTATTCAAGATCACTTGTCTTTTACGGTCTCGTACTGTCTTGGACCTAGTGTCTTGGCACCTCACTGTTTCGGTTTCGTCTTGGTCTTGAAGTTCCAAGTCTTGCATAGCCTACAGCTCTGCTGTGCCGTAACAAAAATGATTAGTGTCGCCCTTGTCCTTTTTCCAGGCTTGGAACTGGCCCTACCCCAATTGCAAATATACATTCCTTGCCCTACCCTAGTACGACTCTAACATCTTTGGTTAGAGTAGTGCAAGGAATCAAACTTATCAAAACAGTTTCTAATACAAGGACTCTAGTTTAGACTACATAAAATAACTTACTTGCAAACCGATATAAAATAGTGGAAACTGAAGACACAAGTCTTAAAGTTGACGACTTATGTAAGGAAATGCCAAGGTATATGATGAGTCAGACTTTACCTCTTGGTTCCTCGAACTGCTACTAACCTTGTTTGACATCAGTGCTGCAGTTAGACACTGTCTGTCATGATATTTTGCTTTAGTAGCTAAAGATTTAATTTTGCGTGTCTGGTAATTTTTCCATGTGGTTGGTTTTTTCGTTAGGGAGCCCTCAATTTGTATGGTCCATGGGTCCTCCAAGTCCACATGGGTCCCTACCTCATATGGCTCTCCTCAGGGCATGGTGCTGGGTCCTATTTTGTACGTCATCTACACTTCTGAGGTTACTTCTGTCCTTAATGCCACTGTGTCAACTTTATGCTGATGATGTAAACCTGCTTACACTGCATGGCTTCCAGAGGTGTAACAAGCAGAGGGCACCGGCCCCCTGTTTTAAAACTGGGGCAATGCCCCTCTTGTCCCCCAAATCTGTTGTATTTTTTTATGTTTCTCCAGTCCCTTTTGATATTTAATATTTAAAGATTAAAGTATTGTGGGTGAAACAATCTTAAACAAATATCTCAGCATTTGTTATTACTTGTTTTTTACTTATTTTGGGTAGAAACAAACTGTCATTAACAAAAGAGAATAAAGCATGCTTGGTTATTCATTGATCAATAATGAATGAATATAGTAAGATATTCATCATCACCTGAAGATGAATTGTGGTATTGTGGTTGGTCTACAGTTATGAAGCCAAGGTTCAAATCCCTTCCGGGGCATACATTTATTTGGAAATGTCTGTTGGGCCCATGCACCTTCTAGCCAACTCCGATATAATGAGAAGTTCCTGAGGGAAAACACCTTCAATTGGAAATTGGCATTCGTACATTAGCTTATGCTATTGATTACAATGTGTCAACCAAGTGATCTCACAATAAACAAATGTTACACTGTAATGTAATGTAAATCCTCGAAAATTTCTCAGCGCTCACAAAAGCCACGTCAGGGAGACCAGCTTATTTACCGGCGCTATGCCAAATCAAGTCCGCAATAGCCAATCCTCTCGTTTCCTTTCGGTGCCGGGTCGAAATCCAGGGAGTCAAGCCGAGGAGACAGCATGGTGCTACGGTGGTAGTCGATGATGAGGGTGGGTACACTGACCTAACCCTTCAAGTGGGAATGTCCGATGGTGACCGATAGTGGGGGGGAATGGTATACTGCCTTAGAACCTATAGGATTTAATTATGACATCTTCCTATCACCAACTTCTCCACTGCTTAAACTCTAGCTGTGCTAGTCCCAAGCTTGGACGAAGGAAGAGGGCGACGCTAACAATCTGTTATCACACAGTGTTGTTAAACTGAAACAACTACTGCTTGTTATCACCAGCCAAATGTAATTGACCATCTTATAGCCACATTATAGTTGTTTGTAGTCGTTGATTAAACATGAATTCCTAATCAAAGCTCTGGCATATTAAACATGTTATTGTGCATATAAAATATTAGCTCTAAACAACTTATATGCTGACATGAATCTTGCAGCAAGTTTAAGTCATAGTTAATTTGGCATCTATCCCTTACCTGTTGATCTGGCTTAAAATCCTTAGGATGGTGGACGAGATAAATTCACATAAATTTTTTACTGTATATTGTAAAAAATATTACTATATATAATGTGTACATTGTGTACTTTAAGAGCATATTACATTTTTTATTTCTAGAGAGTGATAAGATGACTTTTGTTGAGATAATTTGTGCCCCCAATTTTTGTACATTTCTGGGGAGTAAAAAAAATTTGGGGCTCTGCACAGTATTTCACAAATTGTGCCACCCACTTTTCAAAACATTGTTATGTTTCTGATGTCTTCTAATGCTTCTGCTGGTGTTCAAGCAATGAGTCAGATTCTGGGTTCTCTACCCAATTTATCTGGCTGGGCACTCGACAACTGCTTATGAAGCTTAACTTAGCCGCCATTACTGCTGACTTCCCTCTCTTTATCTTTACCTCTGTTGTCCGGGATCTTGTTGTCAGGCTGGACCAAGTGCTTACCATTGTTCCTCAAATTCACTGTCTGTGCCTTGATTCATACTTCCAATTGCACTGTTCACTCATTAACCAGACCTAATCCTTACACTTGTCCACCTCTTCATCACAGCCCAGAGGCATAGCTAGAGGTGCCAGAGGGGGACATGTGTCCCTGGGTGCCAAGTTAGAAGGGGTGCCAAAATGAGGATTTATACTATTATTTAAAAAAAATCTATGCTAACTAATTTGTCCCAACTAAGATTTAATTTTGGTGCTTCCAAAATATCGTCATTACAAACAGGTTGTCAAGCCCCTAAATAATAACTGTTGATTAAGTGGAACTTATTTAATTGAGTAAGGAGTTTTAGTCAAATTATGCACTTAGACTCCCTTGCCTTGTCACAAATCGCCCCCCAAGGTGTGTGATGTCATTTTTCGACGAACCCAATGGGGCACCAATTCTGTGGTTTGTCCCCGGGCACAAAATACCCTAGCTACTCCTCTGTCACAACCCGACTAGATTACTCCTGTACAGTTGCGGTTGCAGTGCTTGGATTGGGTCCTGCAGCACGCATTCTGCCACATGTATTGTTGGGCGCATTCTGAAATTTCGCCATGTCTCCGGATATATGCTGGATGTTCTCCACTAGCTTCCCCTTCAGCAAATCTCATATCATATCATCACGTGGGTTTGGCAGTCCTTGCTGGATCTGGCCCCTGCTCTTCTTCATGACCTCTGCTACTCTGGTTTGCGCTGGGTTGCTGCTCACTCATCTCTGCTCTACTGAGCAAGGGCTACTTATCATCCCATTTGCCACACAACTACTAAACAAAATAGTGCCTTCTCAGTGGTCGGTCCATTACTGCCCAGATAAAGATGTTAAAGGTACATGTAGCATGCTTGACTACTTGCTTTTACAGAAACTTTTAGGCATAATAAAATGTTTTCAATTTTGAATCCTGAAACAAGTTAATTCAAGGTTGTGGCATGGTTAGTGGTTATACCTTTAGTCTTTAAATGATGAGGGTGCATTATAGTGTACTAGTGGTCGACATAAGGAGTGGTGAGGATGCACTTTAAGTGTAGTATGTGTGATGCTAATGCTGTTAAAGCGATGTCTGCTGACCTGTGATATTATATTTTTGACAGTATGTGTCATTCTGAGTAGATGTCTTGAAGGGGCACTATATAAATCCTCCAAATAAATAAATTATAGGCTAATAATATAATTAAGCACATAAATAAGTGGAAGATAATTTTAGAAAGTGACCAAAGCCATGTAATTCAGCCAATCAAAATGGTCACTTTAATCTACCAGTGCTTGGGTCTGACCCAAGGTCGAATAGATTCACGAATAAACGCACCGTTTTAGATTCTAATGATGACAATCTCAATGAATTTTGTAATAAAAAATATATAATTGTCTTTTAAGAGACGAAATTAATTCCAACTTGGACACACAAATTCACAGATGGCATTCTTCACATGTTCGCCAAACAAAAGTTATCAAGATATGATGTGTATAAAATTGCTGACTTTTCATTGAGAAAGCTATTTAGAGATGCTCTCAGCGTGATAGCCCTGAGGAAATATTTTTTTAGCAGCGGACAGATGAAAAAAGGCCCGCCCGTGTAAAATTTTAGAGTATGAGAGAAGGAGGGTAATTCCAAAAGAGAATGTAGCAATAATTTTAATCACGTCCATGCAATGACTGACTAATTTTGCCTTTGTTTTGATTGTTTTATTTAGCACCTACAAAGGTCCTGGTGTTTATATGGAAAAACTGAAGCTCCTCAATTCTTTGCAAGAGGGTGGACTAGCAGAGTGGTATAAAATCTTGTCGACAAAGAAGCAATTTTGGCAAAGTCCAGGAAGTGTCAGGCTGAGGAATCTCAAGAACCTGGGCATAAAGCCTTGCATCTGTCGAGTCTTGGTGAGGGCATTGTTGAAGAAGTTCATCGACTAGTGTTGTCAGTGTTACATTAATAAATACAACTAAATAGCATTTAGCAATTTTCTGTACCAGCTGGCAGTTCTGGTTCTGAATTCCAAACTTTGCTTCTTTAATATCTCTGGTTCCACATTTGCTTTCCTCTTGCAGCTTTTCATCAGCTCATCGCCCCTTCGACTGGTATGTTATTTTTATTCTGCCAGTCAACTTTGGCCCAAACTAGACCTTTTGCAGTATTGAGTTCCTTTCTCATCTCTTCATCTTTTCGAAGTCTCTTCCTGTATCGTTTTCCCTCCTAGAAATCTTTTTCTACTCTTGTGCTCTTGCTACAGAATGACGACTGCTTTGAGTAGCACTGTGTAAATTAGTTAACACAATAGTGTGTTTCATTCACTTAAGGATAAATAATTTGTTTATGTATGGGACTGAAGATGATTTTGCGTTGATCATTGAAATGTTTTGTTGCATTCATCCAAGGCCATGTGTGCATTCTTGCCTAGAGAGGCAAATTAATAATTTTAATCACTGAACATTGCAGTTTGCAATAAATAGACAAATGACCTCTATGTGGGTACATTTATTATGTTGTCAAACAATCATTTATGCCAAATTTTGATAACATTTCAATTTAGGAAAGAAATCAAAATATTTTTCTACTGGTCAGTAAATTTATTAATATTAAACTGATCATAATATCATGTTAATTTATGACATTCATTCTCTTCAGTGATATTCAGTAATACATGGTGGCAAAGGCTGCAACGTTATTAAATTAACTCAATGGCAAACAACAACCAACTCTCAATCAAGTCTTTGAAATAGAAACTTTGCACCACTTAACACTTAACCATGCACACACAGTAAGAAAGTAGCTTTGTGAATTGGACAGGTCTTCAACCTAAAAATGGCCAGCTATTTGATATTACAAGAGACCAAAAGTCCAACCAGGTGATGAACACAATCGTTAAACACAAAGACGTGGAAGCCGGCGATTTTGACAAGTATGCCATATTGAAGGTTTGAACGTTTGTTTTGAATTTCACTACAAGTGGATAAATGCTTCAGTTTTAGATTGCTTTTGTGAATTGACAGTCCAATTGATTTTACATATGATATAAGTTTTTAAACAATACTGCTGTTGCTCAAGACCTTATGTAATCAATCAAAGGACTTTATATAGTCTATGTCCCTTTATCACAAACCACTGCTGAGGCCACAACCCTAATCCATGACAATTTTTCTAGGACAGACAGCATAATGAGAAAGAATGCTATTTAAAAATGTCTTGTAAACTAAAGTGTGGCATAGCCCAATAATTATCTCTGTTTAATTGCAAACTGACAAAACCGCAGTAAGATTGCAAACATAGTATGAACGAATGATGATAAACTATTACAGTAGTCAAATTTAACTGTCAACAACCATGCAAGGCACCCATTAACCCATAAAGATAATTTGACCAATGCCGTACCTAATGAAATAGTACTAGTCAACATGCTAAGGAGCACTCCTGTCCTCGGCATGGCTGAAAAGGACAGTTTTGATTTGAGTATAAAAATAGTAGCGAACAGATGATATCTTGTGAGACTGATGACCAAACAAACATCGTGACCGTCTTTCATGTTTTGCTGATTTGATCGTTGAGAGGCATTGATGAACAACTCGCTGCTTACACATTCTTCTATGCTACAATGTCATGCAATATCTAATGTACTAAAGACAAAGACCTCAACATGAGATTAACAATAGAGATTTACTCAGCAACATGTTTCACACAAGAATTTTATTATGCTGTGAAACTGCAAGTTGGATGGCAAAATGATCTGATTTATGAAAACAGGCAAGTTATGAAATCACAAATATCTGCCAATTATGACAACTGGAATATGACAATTACAGTGCCTTCATGAAAGCTGTTTCACTGATTTGATCGTTGAGAGAGGCTTTGATAAATGACTCACGAATAAGGATTGCTTCTTCAGGGCAGGTAAGTTGATATAGACCAAGAAGTTTTCACGATTTAATAGTGAATAAGGTGAGTAGGACGCACCTGAACAAAATACAGAGTCATTTATTAAAACACAATAAAATGACTGTGCACTGTGTATACAAACCCTTAATTTACAAGGCATGTTATATTAAATTATTATTGTCATCTGAGTAATAACTAATTATATATTAAATTTAAAAATGGGATATTAAGAGATGCTGGAAAGCTAAATCAATTTCCAGTTGCTAAAGCATGAAAAGTTAAGTGGCTACTCCAATCAATGTTTATTTGTAAGTAATGTTTGACTACTTCATTATATAAAAGTTCAAGTGACCATTGTTAACAGTTCAATATATACATATTTGACGTTTGATAAAAGCTTCAGACAATCTTGAATTGTCAACAGACAGTAATGCTATGGTTAATTGTACTTACTTGCTCGGAAGTTGCTCCCTTCTATACATCACGCATTCTGCATGTATACATCACACATTCTGCATGTTCCAAGTGCTTTGTTGAAGGGACCCCAGTCACAGAGTTGTAGTCAGGAGGCCCATGGCATAATGGATCAGTTTCACCACCTTAAGACTCCTTCCCAGTATGACCTCAAGAAATATCTTCCATAACAACAAAACAATTAAAGGATAATGCACTTACTACCTCTAGTATCATTATGAATCTCTTGCTATAATATATATTGAATCATATATTTTGATTTATGTAGTGCCTCTAGAAGAAGTATTCACAGGCACTCTCAGCACAGAAACTATGGCGGTAAAAGAAACGCCTTTGAAGAGTGGGAACAGACAAGTGCATGATCTAAGGTGGTAAAGACGGAGGGAGAGATCGATTGTGCAATGGCAACAGGGGTAGCATGCAGACACAGAAGCAGACGGAGAAGCTGATGCAGACGGAGAAGCAGACGCAGAAGCAGCTGCAGACACAGACGGAGAAGCAGATGCAGACGCAGCTGCAGACACAGACAGAGAAGGCGATGCAGACGCAGGGCGAGCAGGCGCAGAAGCAGACGGAGACGCAGATGCAGACGCAGCCGCAGGGTGAGCAGACGCGGCCGTTGACGCAGATGCAGACGCAGCCGGAGACACAGCTGCAGACGCAGACACAGGGGGAACAGACACAGCCCCAGACACAGATGCAGGGTGAGCAGACGCAGAGACAGACGCAGGGCGAAAGGTGCAAGCAGGCGGATAGGGGTAGTCAAATGGCGGCCGGCAGCAGCGTGTTGTTGCTGAGGAAAGATGACTTCATGCATGACTCATGCACACCAGTACAAATGGACGGGCGCGAAAACAAGAAGAGAAAGCTGTACGCCTCAGCCGAAAAGGCGCAACAACAGCGGACGGAGAAGGAGGATGACTCAGAGGAGGACGGTTTTACAGTAGTAAGAACAAGAACAAGACCAACAACACACAGTAAGTACACCGATTTGAACCCGGAGACGGTGACCCCGGCTAGGCCACCCGTCTCAAAAACTTATAATATGTTCACACCACGTGCTCCACTGACAACGGAGCGAAAAACAGAATTAGAAGGCCTATTCCGTAGACAAATCTACGTATGATCTGAAGGCGATGCCCTTCTTAAAATGACGAAAACAAAACCAATATATACAAAAAAAGAAATCACATTAGCTGCCGGATGCCCTGTCAAAGGAATCCAGATGATAGGCAGCTGCCTACACTTAACTTTCTCTAACGAGGAGCAAAAGCAAAAGGCCAAAAAAATGACTGTCATTGCGGGGCTGCGGGTCGAGGTGAGCGAACCACGTGCTCTGTCTTGCCCGCAGAGGACGCAACAAACGGCTGAAATAGAATACGAAGAGAAGGGGGTTATCTTCGGCCTCCAAGAGGACGAGGATAACCTCAAAGAAATTTCAAGGGAAATAGGCGCAAACTATGTTAAAAAAACGGGGGGGGCCTCAAAGCCAATGTACCGCAGTGGTCGTGGGCTACCCAAAAGGGACCACGCTGCCCGAGTATGTCACCATATGTGGGCAGCGCTTCAAACTAAACAAATATATCCCACGCCCATGGCGCTGCGGACACTGCCAAGATTTTGGCCATGGTGAACGACACTGTTGGAAAACCCTGAAGTGCAGACGGTGTGGCCAGCCGCACAGTTTTGCAGACTGCCCAAATCGCACAGCGCTGCCTTCAGGGACTGCCCTAATTATGTGGTTACGGCCAAAGCACTCCAGATCCGAGCAGCAGGAGGCGGTTCATACGCCTCAGCCCTTAAAAAAGGTACCCAGGCACTAAACCTGGATGAGGAGGTTAAAAAACCGACGGCATCGATACCGGCGCCCCCACCCCTGGCCCCGATGCCTCCACCGCCGTCAACGGGGGAGACTGAGCGCCCAGGCAGTCTGACAGCGGAGTTCCTAAATAACACCAAAGGGACTCCCTGGATGGCCCTCAGAAACCCCTCTGAAAACCAACCCCAGACGGAGGCCGAGAAAGCTCTAGATAACCGGATGGGGCAATTCATGGTTGCCCTACTGACTATCATTGAGAAAAATGAGGGCAAAGGCGACCTAACAACTAAAATCGCAACGGCCGGATCCGCCCTCCTTTTCAACAGGAGGGTCGTTTTCGGACGTGACACAACCCGCACCCGGGTAAATAGCTTTTAGAATCCACATGTTTGCAAACTTATAAATGCACTCCGTCAATCATGGCGCTGACTGTGATGCAGTGGAACTGCAGAGGACTGCGGGCTCACAAAGGTGAGCTTGAACGGTTACTGCAGGAAACAGCGATCGCACCAGACATAGTGTGTGTGGAGGAAACTCTCCTCAAAACTGGCAAAACCATCAACATTGCCGGCTATATAATATATAGATTGGACCGACCCCCCCTCCCCCAGTAGGGGAGGCGGCCTGGCTATATTACTGAGAGAGGGAATCAGTCACACATTACTGTGCCTGGATGAGTCAGTCGACTTCGAGAGACAGGGAATTGAGATCTGTACGGACAAAGGTAAATTGACAATTATAAATATATATCTACCCATAGGACCTACATTTACTAAAACACACCTAAACTGTCTGATCCCGGACCGCAGGCCGTCATTGTGGGTGACTTCAACGCCCACAGTAAAAGCTGGCGGGATGGGACGACAGATAGCCGAGGTGGGGTACTAGAAGAGGTAATCCGGGATAAGGACCTGGTGGTCCTGAACACTGGACAGCCAACTCTATGCCCTAGGCCACATCATAAAAACAATTCTGTCATCGACCTTGCGATCACAACAAGGGACGTGGCCCTTCGGTGCAGCCACAGTGTGCTAAACACCAGCTTGGGGTCTGACCACCTAGTCACGCTAACAACAATTGACGAAGTGGCAGACTTCGAACATCATGCTGGACTGCACCAATGGAGCCTGTGCAAGGCCGATTGGAGACTCTTCAAAGATAATAGTGGACTGAAGATACATGACGGACTAATAGCCGACAATCTCGACACAACCTTTCAAAATTTCATGGAAGAGTTGCGAGAGACAGCCTCCTCAGCTATGCCTGAGATAAGGGTAAGGAGTCGGAACAGCAAAAAAAAGAAGAAGCCTCTTCCGTTCTGGAATGAGGATTGTTCTCAAGTAATTTACAACCGAAACAGACTCAGAAATAAGGCGGCGAGGTCGAAAGACTTAGCCGATCAATGCAAATATGTGGAGGGAAAAGCTAAATGCCAGCACGTGCTTAAGGACACGGCCAGACAACACTGGGAAAACTTCTGTGCCACCCTAGATAGCCAGTCTAAACTCGGACCTATATGGGGTATGGCGCGGAGAATGACCGGTGGGCCGTCGCAGAGGACCATGCCCACACTTACTACCAACGGCACCCAGGCGATCTCGAATGTCGAAAAAGCAAACGTCCTCGCCGAGGGCTACTCCAAGGCAAGCAGCACCGCTAACTATGACGACGAGTTCAAGCGCTATATAAGTGACAGCAAACACCCTGTCACAATAACCACACCACCCACAGCCGGGGCGGAGATCAGCGCGCTGAACGACGCCTTCAGCCTTCAAGAACTGAGGGCGGCCATTAGCGGTGCGAAGATGCACAAAGCGCCCGGCGAGGACAAAATCCCCTACGAAATGCTCCGACACTTACACAAAACAGCACAGACGGTCCTGCTCCGGATATACAGCAACATCTGGGATAGCGGAGCCGTGCCTGTGGACTGGAAGCACGCTATCATCCTTCCACTGCCAAAACCATCGAAAGACCTGTCGGCCCCAGGGTCGTACAGACCGATCTCGCTGACGTCGACCCTCTGTAAAGTTATGGAGAGGATGGTCACAAGTCGGCTGGAATGGCATGTGGAGGGTAGAGGCATGCTGACAAAGGACCAGGCCGGCTTCAGACGAAATCGAAGCACCACCCACCAGATTATCCGGTTGCAGGACCAAATCACAAAACGAATTAAACACAAGGAGCATGTCGTAGGTGTGTTTATCGACTTCGAGAAAGCCTACGATATGTTGCACGTCGCCACACTGCTGAGGAAAATCGAACACCTGGGCGTCACCGGTAAGATGCACGACTGGGTCAAAGACTTCCTCACAAATGGGACCTTTCAAGTCAAGGTGGGGGCGGCTCTATCCAACACCCACCCCCAGGAAAATGGCATGCCGCAAGGCTCTATTATATCTCCCCTACTATTCCTCATTATGATTAATGATATACCCAATGTCGTCGGCGGAGTCGACTTATCTCTATTCGCCGATGACAGCGCCATCTTCGCGGGAGGGAAGACAATCAAAACACTCCAAAACAAAATACAAACCTCACTCAATAATATCCAAAACTGGTGTAATAAAAACCGGTTTAAAATCTCCATAACCAAAACCACAGCCGTTCTATTCACCAAAAGTAGAAAGAAACTCGCAACTCAACTTACAATAAACGGAGAGACCATAGAGACCAGTAAAACGGCCAAATTCCTGGGGGTGATATTCGATCGGAAGCTGACTTGGAAGCCGGATATTGATAACACCGTCACAAAATGCAAAAAGAGATTAAACTCCTACGGGCTGTGTCCGGAAAGCAATGGGGGAGCAGCAAGAAGACACAGCTCATGCTATACCGCGCCCTCATCCGGCCATTCCTAGATTATGGCGCCGTAGCCTTCTGCTCCGCCAGCGTAAGCAACCGGCGGAAGCTGAAGTCAATACAAAACGAAGCCCTGCGGTTATGCTGCGGAGCCCCAAGTTCAACTACGGCCGAAACCCTACAAAATGAATGTGGAGAGACGCCCCTGCACTTACGATGGCTAAGCAACAGTCTAAGAGAAGGTGTCAAAATTAAAACCAAAGCAGATCACGTGGCTAAGGGGGCGTTGGAAGACCACTGGACCCTGCACACGGACAGACTCAAGAGACGGGGAACTGTTGTTCCAACGGACGCAGGAGTTCTTTGGCTCCGAGTTCCAAGAGTGCAGGGGCCCGGAACTCCAGAAACTGCCCCCTGGAAAAACAAACCAATCAAAACCGACCTCTCGCTAACCAAAATCATACAAAGAAAAACAGTGTCATCAGAAATGCAAAAGCTCTTAGCCCTCGAACTAATAGACCGGTATAAGAACCGCACCTGCATATACACTGACGGGTCCAAATCCGGGGTGGCGGCTGCAGCAGCAGTCGTTATCCCGGCGATCGGATACCGGAAGGTGATGCGATTGGCGGACTCGTCCAGCGTATATGCAACGGAACTAACGGCAATACGGGACGCGTTCGACTGGATTAACCTAAATCAAAATATCGTCCGAGACCAAATTGCAATTTTCACCGATTCACTCAGTGCGGCCGAATCCGTAAAACAGCAAAAATCTAAATCCAGACCAACCCTAATGGCAGAGGTACTGGATAGGGCAAACAGCTCAGGCCAGACCAGCGACGTCGTGGTGGTCTGGATCCCCAGTCACGTGGGTATCCCAGGTAACGAGGAGGCGGATACCGCGGCAAAAGAAGGCCTCATCCTCTCGGATGTCAACTCCACTGCCTACATCGAATGGGGTGAGATGAACACCAAAATCCACCAATATATACTCCACAAATGGCAGATGGAATACACTGACAGTCCGAAAGGGGCCTTCTATAAGACCATCGAACCGCTGGTGTCGACAAGAAGCAAGTACGCGGATACCCAACGATGGCAGGAGGTCCAGATCACCAGGCTGCGCCTGGACAGGCCCATATTAAATCACTGGCTGCACAGGATGAACAAACACCCGGACGGAAGAAGTGAAGAATGCGGTATCCCGGACACAACCAAACACCTTCTATTAGACTGCCGCAGAAGCAACATCAGCCAAGCCATACGCGGGAAATGCGAAATGCTGGGCCTGGAATGCTCTATCCCCAAGATCTTCAGCTACCAGTCCACCCAGCAGGTAGTAGGCGAAAAGGTACGCGAGATCTGGGGTGGAAGAATAGTATGAAACGGATAAGCGAAACACAAACCAACGCGATGAAAAACAAAACCAAAAACTCATAGTAACACACTACAAAACACCACCAACTAAATACTAACCCACGGAACCCACCAAAAACAAGCGTAGAAGGAAGATAGCAGGGAGATAGAAGACGAAGGCCAAGAACAGGGACAAGCTAACCCTTGGAAGCCCTGCGGAGAGGAAGAACCAGAGAGACGAAACGAGGGTAGAAAGCCTTGCATAAATTGTGTTTTCTTTTAGGAATAGTCCATAGGTGGAGGTTGTGTACATCCGTAGTGTCAGTACTCTAAGCATGCTGCAGTAATCTGAAGCCCACACAATTATAATTAAACCAATAATATATTAAAAAATTTGTTTCCTATACAATTCCCAGCTAATCAATTCCCACACGGCATAATACGGACCGAGACCAAATAGTCGGTGTAGCCCACAGACAGAACATGTGTACAGTCATAGTGCCAGAGTCTTACGAGGATTGCCGCAGTACATAACCAACAAAAGTATAATTAACTACGCAACCAGAAACTGGAAAAAAAAATAATAATAAATAAATAAAAATAAAACAATAAATTTTTCTTCACAATTTCCTATTAATCAATTACATAACGGCCGCATACCCACTGAGACTGAACATTAGGCGTTGTTTATAAGTGTATATATGTGTAAAACCGTAGTACCAGTGTCCTTATGTGTGTTGTAGTAACATGTAGCCAACAAACTAAACAATAAATATGTAACATATAAACAAGTCTGTTTTCCGTATTATCATTAGTATCATTATCATTACCATTATTATTATTGTTATAATTATTATTACTATTATTATTATATTATAATTGGTATTATAATACTATATTATTATTATATTATTATACCATTACAATACTATATTATATTATACTGAATATTAGGAGTAGGTTATAGGTCTAATATGTGTACAACCAAAGTACGAGTGCCTTACGTATGATGGCGTAGAATATAGACACAAAAACCATATTTAAATAAGTCAAATCCCAAATAATCGTTCCCCTGTACATTTTCCTACCAATCATTTCCCTAACGGCATCATACCGACTAAGAATGAATATTAGAGGTAGTTTATAGAAGCATATAGGCACAACCGAAGTTTCAGTGCTTTACATGTGTGGTCGTAGTACATAGTCAACAACGTTATAATTACACAAATAAAAACTTAACAACTTGTTCTTACCTACAAACCCTAGTCACCATTTCCCAATGGCACCATGTCGACTGAGACGGACTACTAGGGGTAGCTCACAGGAGTAGTCTGTGTGGGTAGCCCATAGGTGAAGTATGGGTACCGCAATAGTAAAATCTAACTGTGTGCTGGAATAGTCTGATCTAGTGACCACAGACCGACTGAACCAGACTAGCAAGTGCAATATAAGAGTATTATGTGTAATGTCGAAAGTTAAGTGTTTTAATCGTAATACCGCAATATATAAAAAAAAAGAGGTTGAACCAACGAGTAAGTGTAAATCATATGCATGTACATGTAACTAACTGCTGCAGCCAAAAAGAGTCGTGATAACTAAAATATAAGCCATAAAACAGACCGCATGAGGTCGAATGTATTGCCGACTGAGGCCGAAAAAGAGTCATGATAACTAAAATATAAGCCATAAAACAGACCGCATGAGGTCGAATGTATTGCCGACTGAGGCCGAAAAAGAGTCATGATAACTAAAATATAAGCCATAAAACAGACCGCATGAGGTCGAATGTATTGCCGACTGAGGCCGAAAAATAAACACCCACGATACTAACGACTCAGGCTAAACAATGTGTGTGTTAATAAATTATACAAACTCTATTAGTATTCCAATCTCTCTCTCTCTCAAAAAATATATATATATATATATTAAAAAAATAATAAAAAAAAACAAAAAAAAGCCGAAAGGCCACAAAAAGAGCCATGAGGCCAACTACAATCTGTGTACCTAGGTATATATCTATGAGCCAAAATCAGGCCGACTTATGACAACAATAGCTATTTACAGGCCGACTGAGGTCGACTACAACAAATAGACCGACTGAGGTCAGAAAATAAGTAAATCGACAAATCAACAAAAGTATGAAACGAGAATACGGCGGACTGCAGGCGATCCTTCAACCGAGGGGAAGCCGACCGGAAGTCAAAACCAATCAATCAACACCAAGCAAAGAAGAGCGGAGAATCGACGAAAAAGACAAACAGGAGAATAGAAACAGAAGGACCAAAACAAAACAAAAATCGACACAACCCAAGAAAAGAAACACCGCAAAAACAAACAGAGAAACAGAAACACTTCAGAAAATTAAAAATAAGAGAAAAAAATGGACATTTATCCAATTAAGCAATTCTAGCGACCAGCCTTCAACAACAACAACCAACTGACAGCAGACAAAACGTAACGAAAGAACAAGAATAAGAAGCAGAAAGAAAGAATGAAGAACGAAGCAGAGAAAAACCACAACTACAAACAAAACCAACCACTAAAAGACGGTAAAAGCCATTGTCGCTAAACACTGTCGTTATACAACTTTATAAGTAAGTAAGTCCGTACTAAAACCAAACTGCGACTCATGAAGGCCTTGGCTTTGCCAGTAGCAACGTATGGTTGCGAAGCGTGGACTATAAAGAAAGAAGAGAAACTTATACAAGCACTTGAGAACAAGTGCATGAGGAAACTGCTCAGAATTCCATGGACAGCAATGGTGACAACCGAACAAGTGTATCAAATGGCAAAAGTTGACAGCAAACTGTTGGGTCACATCAAATCCAGAAAACTGAGGTACTTCGGGCACATCGTGAGACAGCCTAAAGACAGTATTTCGAACAGTGTGATGTTGGGTATGGTGGAAGGAAGCCGAAGACGTGGAAGACCCAGAATCTGCTGGTTTGACAATGTCATGGCGTGGACTGGTTTAAAAGGCACAAGCTTAATGAACATCGTACAAGGCAGAAAGCATTAGACATCACTTTCCCATTCATGTAGTCAACTGTATCGAGATGACGATATGACATGACATGACATATGAGCTAAATAAAACAATAAAAACAAAGACTATTATAGTCTATCAATTCATTGACATAACTATAATTATCGCTATGTCCTCCTTTTGGAATGACCCTCCTCCTCTCATACTCTCAGATTTGACCTAGGCCGTTTCTTATATGTGTGCTGCTAAAAAAAATATTTCCTCAGGGCTGTCATGCTGAGAGCATCTCTAAATAGCTTTCTCAATGCAATGAAAAAATGTCAGTATTTATCAAATCGAAAAATTGTAACCTAGTGAGTATTTAGTTAACTAAGAAAAAATGCACATACATGTAGAGCTCACTAAGAGCAGAAAGAAGTCTGTTCTGCAGATGCTTTACAGTGCAATTAGTTTAAAACCTTGAGAACATGCTCTCTAGATTTCTTTTTCCCTAGGCTGAAAGCACCTAGATAGCCTATACTGCAAAAGGCAGCATATGAATTTCTTGATACAATATCGTAGATTCCAAGTGGACAAAATAAATTTAATGACATGTGCCCTAATAGAATTTGACCAGGTCACACCAAAGAAACGGTCTATATCAACTTAACCTGCTCCGAAGAAGCAATCCTTATTCGTGAGTCGTTCATCAAAGCCTCTCTCGACGATCAGATCAGCAAAACGGCTTCCATGATGGCACTGTAATTGTCATATACCAGTTGTCATAAGTGGTAGATATTTTTGATTTCGTAACTTGCCTGTTTTCATAAATCAGATCATTTTGCCATCCAACTGGCACAGTTTCACAGCATAATCAAATCAAATGCTTGGTTAATCTCTTATTGTTAATCTCATGATCAGGTCTTTGTTTTTACTGCATTAGATATCGTATGACATTGTAGCATAGAAGAATGTATAAGCGGCTTACTTTCTCTGATTTAACTAAAAATTTGATATACCCAATGTATCAGCTGATGAATAAGTGTGCATATGATATTGAGCCTCTGATATTACAATCGTGCCTATCTCTTACAGTCTTGTCTTGCAATCAGTACTTCATACTTTGCTACATTTTGAGGTTAGATATTGTAATTCATAAAGTTGGCTGTTTGAATGCTTGGTTAATTGTTTATTCTTGTCTCAGTTTCATTGTCCTTTTAACCATTCATGATCTCTACAATTATGTTTCTGATGCCTAGTTTTGACATTTATTTTCTGGACTTTGGCCAAATCTTTTATGTACTTTTAGACTGGTAGTGATTGATTTTGTAAATATCATTAGAAATGACTTGGTTAGAACTGGCTTTATAGAGTTTGTAGTCCCTGTCTTTTTTGTCTTTTTAATGTAGAACATTTGTTGACCAGGCAGGCTATTGATGTTTCTCAAGCAGTTGAAGACTAGGTTTGGTTTTGTATTTGTCTGCTGTGTGCTTTTTATTATAATTTAATCATTAAATTTCTTTTTGACTATGCTGGTAATTATTACAAGAAAAAGTGATCAACGTATGGCATCCTGTGTGCTGGTTCCTACATTTGTATCATACTTACATCCTGGGCATGAACTACTTACTCCCTATCTGCTCTTCTGGCCACAAGCCATCTGTAATAAACCGAGATAATAGAGGGCCAATGAATCCCACAATTCAAAGTAGGCCATGTGGCAATAAGTATATGGGTTCAGAGTGTTGTTGACCTGTCACTTGGATAGAGCTGGTCATTTTGTAGCAATTTTAATGCAGACGCTATCTTTTCCACATGATGAAAACATGAAGCATTTTCACAAAAGACATTAATGTACTAACCCATAAAATGCTACATTATTACTTGTGTATTTAAAAAAATATTACTAATTAAATAGTGAAGGATTACTTCTCCATTTGATGAATGTGGGTAGCATTAACTAGCCTCTCCAACACAGAACATGCTGTCTGCATGGTCCTGTCCATCGGCCATTTTGTCCAGTTGCTCCCCATATGTACCGTTGAATCACTTGTTGGTCATTATTTATATACATATACAATATTATACATGTCTTCTGTGTGCATGTGTGTTAACATTGGTGTTTCAATGGTATTGCATTCTGCTGCATTTCCAAAAAACAATCCATTGGAGTATAGGAATCTAAACACTTAACTTCTTCCTATTTTGACTTTGTAATTATTACAAGAAAAAGGTGATCAATGTATGGCACCATATTTGCTGGTTCCTACATTTGTATCATACTTACATCCTGGGCATGAACTACTTACTCCCTATCTAAAAGATCAATTCAATCTGAGTTTCAAATTTTCATTGTGTTAAGGATGATGATGGTTAGCCTGCAACATGTTAATGCTTAACAATTGTAGCTATTTCTTGCATTGACATAATAAACTAATTTCTCTTAATTGATATCTTATTGTCACAAGGTGCTGCTTTTTATCCTTACTGCTTTTGTCCTGCTGTTGTTTCATAACAGCTTCTTTAATTATTGTATCAACTACTGGGGACAACGTTTCTTTTCTTCCTTGTGCTAAGTTGTGGTATGTCAACTTAATATTGAATTTTTTGGAAATTTTTCTTAGTTTTGCTATGAGTTGAAGACTTGGTTGCGAGTGACAGTTCAATAATGCAGAATAATCCGTTCAGTTAATTAAGGTATATAACCAGTACAAGTATTTGTGACAATCGAGAGCTTTATAAAAAATAATTTTTAGTCGGCAATGTAAGGTACATCAGAGGCCGTCCACATATTACGTACGATTTTGCGTATGGTGTGGGAGGGGGTCCAGAAAATATGTACGTACGCAAATATAATTTCCTAATTACGACGTCCACAACACAGAATATGAAAATCAGAACTAAACCTAATCACAGACTATATTCCTGCTTAATCAATTTTATGTAGCATTAAAACGGTTTCAAATGCAAGTGTTGTTAGTGTTTTAATTCTACATAACAGTTAACAAATTTACGCTGTTAAATATGATGATTAACAAAAATAGCCTGTGGTGAAATTGGGTAGAGCTCAAATGTATGTAACATGTTGGGGAGGGTCCACAAAATGTATGCGGTGCAACACAGGGGAGGGGGTCCGAAAATCCGATTTTCATACGTAGGTAATATATCAGCAGTCAATTAAGTCACATTCTCTTGAAGAGGCATTGACATTTAGGTATTCTGTGTTTTGAGCTTTCGTTTAGGATTTTCTTTATGTTCTGTGAAGAAGCTGTTCACTCATTATTATCTGTAGGAAGCAGTTTGGGCTAGATTTAAGTTAGGCAATACAAACTGTCTAGACTTGTGACAAACAGCAGTTGAAAAATAAACCAAACATTGGCATACGTAAAAATTAGTCTTGCTGAATGCCAAGTTTACGAGCAGTATTAGGTATTTTACAACTTCTACAAATGATACACAATTAAACAAACAAGAAGTTTGATGAAACTGCATTCATGTGACCAACACCTTTTGTGGTCTAACAGTAATCTATTTGAAATGCTGAGAAAAGATGATCAAAACTCCTGTTTACAAAAAGCTGCATACAAAAACTGATGAATTATATTAAACCTGATGGAAGGTAAGGCATTGATGTAATGATGCAACAAAAATAATACAGTTCACATGCACAGGCCCATCTTGGTTTTATGGACTGATTTTATTGTAGGCCGGTAAAAATTCAGGTTACTTTTTGACATCAAAGGACGAGAAGTTGATTAGTGTTATGATCATTGAATCTTCCAGACCATGTGAAGAATGTGCAGCACAGTATCTGTAGCCATTAAAATCACAGCTGAAACCTATCTTTGTAAAGTATATGACTTTAGTTGATTCTTAACTCATGAGCAGCACCCCTTCCTTTGATTTTGACTGCTTGGGCACTATTAAAATCATCTATTCTATTATTGGTTGCCAAATGCAACAATCATTATCAGTATGATTTGTGGTTGGCAGAACTAGGTAGTATAAGTGGGAAATATATGTTGCGATCTTTATAGACCATACCCTGTTTGGACCCAGTTACAATTTTTTATGTAGAAGTTATCAACTGGTTTTCTCCTATTTTGATTAAACAGTCAGACTCACTAATTGCCTTTAATGACTATTCTGATGTTTCATCCCATTTTCAAACTCCGAATAAATCTGCCGCTTAACCAAATTCACCAGCCTGCTGCTTTCAGTTCAATTTCTTGGCGAGTCATATAAATTGTGCCCTGTGTGTAGTTCAGCTTCTATTGTACTTTCGTGTCTGAATATATTGCTGCCATTCTTGGTTTAATCAAATGTTTGTGGCTCTAACCCCCAAGGTTCCCTCTGTTTTTCTTCAGTATTACTTTCTATACATTTATTCACGATAAACTGGAAAATGTCACAGATCTTGTTGTGGTGTGGTGTTTGAGAAACTACTGATCTTCCATCACTGTCTCAATCCATGGTAGGTCCTTCTCCTACGCTCCCTCCCTTCACCCAAACATGCTTTTGACATTTGCTAGACATTTGCTCTTTACTGCATTAGTTGTTGAGTTTAAACTTTGACAATCACCAATATAGGAAACTAGTAGAGGAAAGCTGTGTACTTCATTAAAAGGGCAGATCTATTGTATAGGTTTTTTGCTAATATTTCGGCCAAAATTAATTCATATTTGCATATAACAGCCAAATTTGATTAATATATTTCAAACAGAACAAAAGTTATATCATCTTGATGAATCCAACCACAGATTTTGATGGTCAAAAAACATTTTAACACAACAAAGTAACAAAAAGCGATTTTTTTAAAGCCACATCTCAGTGAATGCTACAAAATAATCTTTTTAATTATTATTTTATTGAGAAGAGAAACGGGGATCCAGCGTATATGAACGTCACTATGACATCATTTAGTGAGCAGTCGATCAAGCTGTTAAATAAGCATTTTCTGCTTAATTAGTTTTATGATGATGATGAGTGTCTGCCCTAAGGCAGGTCCATTGGCTTTACGCCACTCGGGGATGAGATAACATTTATAACAAAATGAATATGGACAAGGTACCAATAACAATAACGAAATGGAGGTTGAGATCCAAATGGAGGAAAGGGAGGGTATGGGCAAAATGAAGGAAAGGGTGGTTGAAGGGCTGTGATGATAGTGTTCGAGATTCAGAACATAGACGATAGGCGACTTGTGTAAATTGTGTAGGCCTTGTGTAGATCTAGATCAAGCATCAGAGGTGCTATAAGAGTCAAATGACATGTCTGTTGAATCACAGAACGCTGGCACATCACGACAAATGCCTGGATGAATGAATGGATAAGCTGACACCTGATTCCTGCATATGATATTCCGCTTACTGACATTCCAGATATGAACGTCACTTTGGGACTGTCGAATCATCGAAAGGATGATGGTTGAAACAAATAGAGGTATGCTACATAAGTTATGGGTGAAAGTAGCATGTTTATAATACAAAAGCATGAATAAGATACACATCACATTAACATGTCATATGCGTAAAACAACACACAAACAATTAAAAGCTAGTGTTGCGAGATAGCTTGGCAAAAGCATACACACACAGACAAGTGTTTCAACACTTGGGGAGGACATGTGTATTGTACCATTCGTGAGGAATTAGCCAAGCCAATCCTAAAATCTGACTCTGGAGTTTCTGCAATTGCGGTACTTGAAATAATCTTTACACTGTTAATACACAAAAAAATATATAAATTGAAAAAGCCAGAAAGACTGAAAACTATAATTTTTATAGAAATTGCAGACTAACCTACATTTGTCAATATCTTAGTTAAAATAATTACTCAAAGCACCATAGTGTGATCACACATTTTGCCCTATGACAACCGTGTATTTTCATAAAAAAGAAAATTATTTAATAAAATAACAAGTATCAAATCCGTTTCAGAACTCAACTTCTAGCATTGAAAACCAACAATAAAAAATGTTGTGGTAACAAAAAAAAACTTAACTTAAAAACATTTCATAGATCAGAAAGCCATTACACTTAAGAAAATGATCAAATCATGAGCTGCTCTTCAAGATACTAACCCGATTATGACTTGGTCTGGTATGACATTGGTTGATGCCTTGCACAACAGAAGTTGCAAATTACAATTACATTGCTATAACAGGTATAACATTCAAACACAAATGTCTGCATGACAAAATTCAAAGACACAGTTTACTAGAAACGGTTAAGCAATGCAAACCAGTTTTGACAACGCGTATGCACCATGAGTGCATTGTGTGAATGTATGTGTGTGTGTATTTATACAAACATATATATCTATAAAAGCATCTTCAAGCACTTTTCAAAGGTGCTGTATGTAACATGCCCATCTAACAGATCTAAGAAGCTTTGTTTTTGAATTAGCTGCAAGTCTTTCTCAACTTCAGTCAGAGTTTCAGCAAAGGAATATTCACATAGTAACAATGCATGTGTTATCGGTCACAGATGACTTGCTAACTGAATGGTTATACTCTGGAAAGGTTTGATGATAGCAGGGCATACACTAAATTAGAATTTAGATGTAGAATTACAACACTGCAAACCTTCACCTAAGTAAAGCTTTCCATGTCAACAACATGTCAACATATGACAACGATAACAAAACAGACATGTGTGTCAAAGGCAAATAATAGGATTACATATGAGTTTTGTTTCTTAAGCAGTTAAAATAGACTAATAAGAAAAAACCTACCAAAAGTTTCATTTAACTTTTAAGCACAAACACTCTTAACTTGAGTTTCAACAACTCAGCAAAACTGGTGGAATAAAATAAACATCATTGTTGAATATTTTTCATTCCCATAGTATTACATATATTTAAAGTTAATCCTTAAATGACCAGTGCATATTAAAACGCAAGGTGTAATCAATAATGCTGGTCATTAAAGGGTTAAACATCTAACATTCTAGAACCTATCAAAATGAAAAACTAAAATTTGTCATTACAAAACATATGCATCTGCCAATCTGCAAAAGCTGCTGAGATGTGGCATCACCACATTTAGTGCAGCATAGACTCGATTTACCTTACTCCAAGAACAAAGGTAAAAAATCCTTAAAACTCATCCTTGGCAATGGCAGACAAATTTGCATTTTATATATATATATATATCACAAAGCAAATCAATTACCTGCATAAAGAAGTCCGTTACTTGTGAAAGCGTGGGATGAACAGAAGAGTCAAAGTAGACAAATAGAATGCATTCATCAGCTGTCCCACACATGCAGCTCTCTCTTAGTTTCAAGAGAGTCTTATTACAGATATGTCACTCTCTTGTTTACCTAAGTCTCCTGCTTCTAAGGTGATTCGCTCTTTCTCTCTGACAGCACGCTTCAATCTTTCTTATCTGGAGATGTTGTATTAGTACCTTCTGGATATTTGTCATTCTTTTCTTCGATAGATTCAATCTTTTCTGGCAGACTGCCATCCTTCTCTTCTGATGCTCCAGTCACTTCACCCAGCAATGTGAGAGGGCCAGTGGGGGAACCAATCTCCTTGT
Source organism: Bimastos eiseni (assembly GCA_959347315.1). NCBI lineage: Eukaryota > Metazoa > Annelida > Clitellata > Crassiclitellata > Lumbricidae > Bimastos > Bimastos eiseni. The sequence continues at coordinate 30,894,149 of OY365807.1, forward strand.
CATGTGAGCTACCATCCTTCTCAAGACAAGGCAGCTCTGAACACTTGTGTAGACTGTTGCCATCTTTCTGTTGATGGCTGCTGGACACAGCCTGCATATCCTGAGGGAGACTGTCTTCATAAGAAGCATCAAGGTCTTCATCTGTATACATGTCAACCACACCCTCCTCATCCTCATCCTCCTCATCATCATTATCTTCACCTGCCTTCCCAGAACTCTCTTCTACCATTTCACTACACTTGTCATGATGCCCGTCGTCATGCTTGTGTGACGAATCAATTACTTGAGGATTAGGTTTTATGAACTCGGTAGAACTATCGCGCTTCTGAGGATGGTCAGAATGGTCATGTGAATAACTTTCTATGTCATCGGCAGAATCTTGCTTCTCAACACCTGAATCACAAATGTCATGAGCCAAATCACTTTTCTCATGACAGACAGTCCCTCCGTGCCCAGACATTTCTTCACTTTTCTCTAAATCATCCTCATTGGCTGTCTGATTCTTCTCACGATGAGTCTCACTCTTCTCATGATGAATCTCACCCTTTTCATGATGAGTCTCACTCTTCTCCTGATGAGTCTCACTCTTCTCATGAAGAGTCTCACTCTTTTCATGATGAGTCTCACTTTTCTCATGATGAGTCTCAATTCGCTCCTCCACAGAAGGCTTCTCCTGTTGAAATGGGTCACTATGCTTGTGACCTAAATCACTTTTCTTTTGATGAAAACAACTATCCTCAACAACTGTGTCTTTTGTTTCATGATGAGGCTCACTAATCTCTAGTGAAACAGAATGCGTTCCAACATCAGAGTCACTCGTCTCATGTAGCTCACTTCTTGCTTGATGAGAATCTCTGACCTCAAAAGACACTTTAGTCTTTGCAGTTTCATCACGGTCAGTGGGTCCTTCATCTGTTACGTCAGTGGCTGGCATCTCAGAGTTTGGTTTTGTATTGATTAAATCTTGTGCAAGATCACTTGGACATGGTGGTGACACTTCTGTTTGGCATTCCAACACAGCTGGTCTCTCTTCCACGGCGCTTTCATCTTGTCCTTGCGTACCACTAACGTCTGCAATGAGATATTTATCTGCAGTTGAACCCTTAGTTAAAGCTGAAGAAAGACTGGTGATTGACAATGGAGTAATCTCCAACTTTTCACCCGATGTCTCTTCCAAAGAAACGGACGAGGCCTCGATTTTGATATCAGGAGAAGAATGCAATAGACTTTCCTCTCCAGACTCCGATTTGCTACACAGTTCAACCGTTTTCGCAACATGGCCTTCATCATATAAAGAGACCTGTGTGGCTGGCACAGCATCTGTAGCAATGGCACCCGCATGCAACAATTCAACGGCTACCTTTGAATGCTCACTGCTGTGCTGCTCATTGGATGACTGAGGAATATCCTGTTGTTGATGCAAACTAATCAGAGCTAAAGCATCCACAGAGGTAGCACAAGGCACAATGGGCTCAGAAGCCTTAGACTTACTAGTATGATCATCAGCAGCAGCAGCAGCAAGAGGCTGGATTTCGATTGCTGCGACTGCAACAGAGGAAACGTTTTCTTCTACAGACTGCACAACTGGAATGACAACCAGAGGACTTGATTTTTCTTTATTCTCCTCAGACTCGTCACTTACTGCCGATACAGCTTCTATACCTACATGATGACCAGCAACAGATGGACCATCCACAGATGAATCACCAATAGATGCAGATACTTTCTCCTCAGACACTTTGGCAGTGGGAATAGGTAATTTATCTTCAGGTACATTGGCAACAGGTACAGGTAACTTTTCCTCAGGTGCCTTGACTGTGGGAATAGGTAATTTCTCCTCATGTACTTTGGCAATAGGAACATGTACTTTATCCTCATGTACTTTGGCAACAGGAACAGGAACTTTCTCTTCAGGTACTTTGGCAACTGGAACAAGTACTTTCTCCTCAGGTACTTTGGCAATAGGAACAGGTACTTTCTCCTCATGTACTTTGGCAACATTAACAGGTACTTTCTCCTCAGGTACTTTGGCAGTGGTAGCAAGTATTTTTTTCTCAGGTACTATGGCAGTGGAAACGGGCAATTTCTCCTCCGATGTCTTGGTAACATGAACTGGCCCGTGTTCAGCTGATGTTTTGCTGCTGGTCACAACTGGTAGAGTCGATTCCTTAGATGCTTCTGAAGCTGGTAACTTTTTCCCACTCCCTGGTGAGACCTTGGATGGAGGTGGCTTGGCTGCAGATGGAACTTGGCTGATGCTAGGTAAGATGATTTGAGAAACTCCAGACTTTAGACCTTTGCCTGTGTCTTGGTCAACGCTGCTGCCATTCGCATAGAATTTCTCATTATTAGTCATCTCCTGGACAAACGTAGCCTCAAGAGCCTAGCCGCAACAATCAAACATCAAACAGACAAGCATTAACAACAACATTCAATATAATAATAAAAACCTATTAGTTCTGAATTCTCAGTTTCCCTAGTTTCATATAACATTACCAATGATTTCAAAGAATCTTTTTCTTAAACCATTTTTCTTACAACATTTACATTATTTCAGATCAGGGAGCTGCTTTTATTCATTCATTCTAACAACTGTTAAACAGTCATATAAATGAGTAATGACATTGGCATTTAGCATTTTCACATGTATGATTAAGGAAAGCGTTACAGAAATTACCACTAGAGATTTTTATTACAAAATCATCATTACCATGACAACAAGGTAAGTCTGAGTGCAAAGCACACAAATCTGATTGTATTGTGTTAATGCATTTAAAGCACCTCTCACAGTACAACCTAATCAGAGGGACTTCCAGTGTCAAGAGTCCCATGGAAAAAAATCTTAGGATAACAGAAAAAGCAGTACCTAAGAGCATACAGCAAGTCATAGAGAGAAGATCATTCCAAAGTGAAAGGCCAACAGAGGTATAGGTATGATGCTGAACAGTAGCAGTCAGAGTCACTAAAAGGTCATGTCAGTCCAAAGCACAAATATAGCGAAGCCAGTGTAGGTACTCCATCATAAGAAAAGATGAAAACACGTGAAAAATGAGGAGGGCAGACAATTAGGTGAGTAGTTGCATTTAGCATCGATTGAAATGGAGACAGGCAAACGAGCAACAATAACATTTAATTTAACATAAATATTTTAAAATAATATCCATTAAATAGAATAACCATAACAATTATTTGGTTCTAATTAATTCTGCATCTTTTCTCCTACTGTAGTCATTTAGAGAGCATGAAATAAAACAATAAATAATAACTCCTAAAATGCAAATTGAATATAGTTGAACTGACCTCCTTCTTTGGGATCTGACCCACTTGCATGTTGTTGAGGTCCGCCTGAAACTGATCCTCCAGTTCCTTACGTTTCTGTGCTTCATTGTCTTCCAACATTTTTCGTTTCTCTGCCTGTTCAGTATGCATTTCCAAAGTACAGTCAAACATAGTTTCCACACAAGACTGCTTAACATTCTTTCAGAAAAACAGAAACCTGACACTAACTCTCATCAACCTTAAAAAAGTACAAATTTACCATTTACTTACTGCCTAGTGCCTATGCTTTTACACCAATTGCTAGCAGCAATACAATCAGTTGATAATGTACACAGAAGATTTGCTTGAAGTCTACACACTGATCCACCCTCTCAAGTGATATTAAAATGTGAACAAAATACAATTAGCACATAAAACAACAATACAGCTGTACAACTGAATCATTCCAAAAATTTCCATACAAATACTTGTTTAAATTACTAGAGCAAGTCCATCTTTGCCGTTTCTCTTAGTCCTCCTCTGCTCTTTAGACCGTCTTCATAAACTTGGATACGTAGCTTAGAGCTGTGCTTTAACAGGCTTTGATTAGAGGTTATTAGAAGCAATATTTCATGCTAAGATAACAAAGAGATTGCTTACATGCACTTGTTCTAGTTCTTTAACAACTGCATCGTTCTTTGCTCTGAGTTCATCCATCTGGCGCTTGTGCTTCTTACGCAGCCTTGTTTCTTCCTCCTTCAGACGACGTTTCTCCGTCTCTTCAAACTAAATCCAAAAAGATCCACATCACAGATATTCTCTAATTCCAATATCCAGTATAAATCAGTCATACAAGTATTGACACATTTCTGGTCAGATAGATAAATATTTAAATTCACGTAAAAGAATTCAGAACAAGACAATTTTGCGTGCATTTGCAGTTTTATGACAATGTGTGATTACAAAGAGCATTAGCATCACCCTCCTCCTTTATCCAGGATTGGGACTGGCACTGTCAAAGTGCAAACATTGGCGGAGTTTATAAGGCATTTTAAGTAACCTCATTCGCATGTACCCAATTTTCTTTATCTACTACAGGTGACTAACAGATGCTACCCAGAGTGCAGGGGAAACAATTAATAAAAGAGCCAGCATGCGAACCTGTTTGATTCTCTCCTTTTCCTGATCAGCCGTTATGCCCATGACGCTGATGCGAAGGCTCTGCTTGAACATGAGTGCTCGCGTCTTGCCCTCGTTCTTCATGATCTTTGGCAGACGCTTGTTCTCCAGCAGATGACACTGCTGCAGCTCCTCTTCCTTTGATGCATTGATGCGCTGGACCTGCTCCAGCTCCTGTTTACAAGTAAGTAACAAATTGTCATCATCATCATCATCACCACCACTATTGCTGCTGTATGGTCACTTTTATGCTGTACATACCTGTGTTAAATATGCTCACAAAGAACCATTTCCATTAATAATAGAAACAAAGAGAAATGTAATGAAATGTGTAATGAAGTCAACATTTTTGTGATACTCTTGTCTCACTGAATTATTCATCAGATGGCAACACATATTTTTCTGCTTTGAAATTTTTATTAACCATCTGGATGGACTGAGAGTCAGATGAATGTATTGACAGTAGGAAGAACAGACAGACAACCAATAATTCCATGTATTACATTTTCAGTAGAAGATTGAAATATGTAGACACTCATGCTGAAATATGCATATTTGCACAAGCACATATATAAAACTTTTGTACATTTGGAGTGCCATGACAATTCACCATAGTGTGATGAAAGTCATATCAGAAAAGATTAGTTCAAATCTGTGGAAAATGCAAGCAAAATGCACTGAGTAAAGAAGAGAACAAAGCAGTGAGACCTGTCTAAATGAAATACCTACCTTGGCATGTCTTGTCATCATGAGCTGCTTCTTCAGCATGAACTTGCCATCGAGTTGCTGGACATTCAGTCGGTTACGATCTCTCAGCTGAGACACCTCTGCCTCCCACAATGACACTTCTCGCGCTGAAAACAACAATTCACAGGTAAAGATATGCAAAGTGCTATCGCGAATGGGTGCCACTGATGCACAATATGGTTCAATATGGTTCAGTGTGAATGAATTTCAAATGGCTTGGTAATAATGTTGTGCTTGTTTTTTTATCAACAAAAAACTGGATGGATTGCATTTTGTCAATCACCAGAAATCATTATCTCATCCACAGTAGCAGCGTCGTATTGTACTGCATCAAATACATTTGTATTACATTGTGTGAGGAACAGAGTCATGTGTAGCTGCTGTCTATCTCAATTCTTCCTCACCAAACCTAAAGCTGCTCTATATGGGCATATTTGAGTTTGGAGCGCCACTGAGTAGTTTCCTCAAAGTAGAGCTATATAAACTTCTGAAGGTATATTAAGTTCTGCTGCTCTGGAGAGGTACTGACCTCTAGGGGGTTTAGAGCGAGCAGCAGATAGCAACAGCTGCCCCATCCAATTTCAGGCAGATGTGCACAGCTGATATCAACTGCTACACAGCAGAAAATGCTTGTAAATGGTTTTGCATATTAGACAGATGTTGCTGGGAGCCATGGCAGAATGATGCATTAAGCGGATTCATATGGGTCTCAACCTTAGCAATCTTTGTCCACACTTTACTCACATTCTTAAAAAGTTCACACATTTGTGTTTTCCATTTTATCCAATCTCATAGAACTAACAATATCAGGGTCTCTATCTAACTGAACTTTAACAGTTAGCTTCTCCTCTACAATTTGTGAATGACTATGCTTGACTGCATGACTTTTGGGAAGACATAGGAAAACTATCTAACTGAAACATGACACAACAATATAGCAATGACAAGGAAAAAGAAAAAGACTTACAGAACAAGTTAAAGTGACTTAATTAAAATTCTTTCTTACATCAAGCACTTCTCTGCAGTTCTTTACATTGCGAGTAAAACAACAGTATAATAATTGACATATAGACATCTCACCACTTCCTGCGTTCCAGAACACAGGTAAATGAATAGCATTTAAATTGCACCCACACTTACATCCCAGAGATGATGCTTCCACTTGCATATATTATAGCATGATGGAAAAGTGTTGTAAACTGCATAAAGAGCTCAAAACTATCCTTCGTAAAACCAAACATTAAATTCTGACACGACCCTCTGAAATTCAGATCAAAGACACCAGATCAAAGGTTGCCAGTACCATAGAACAAACGAACTGGAAATCTCCTGAACAGTTGAATCTGAAAGGCAATACCTCTAATGGTCTGCTGCTTCAGCTGCAGGAACTGCCTTTCAGCAAGAGCCACCTGATCTTTTTGCTGTTCTTCAACACGCTTCAATGCTCTGATCATACTCTCCTTCTGCTGCTCAATGAATTTTCGTTCCTAGCAAAAACAGTAACATATTCAAAATGCTATTATTATTTATCATTTCTGCATTTATTAAACATCGCTATTTAATAATTAAACATCAACTGATGATGCCGTGCAATTTTGTACGAAGGTAACTATCACACATAAGGATCTAACCTGGACATTCAAAGTTACAAGATATGCACTCAAACCAATCAGCTACCTTCTAACATCAGTAGACATATATAAACTCTTTATGACATCTCCTTAGAAGTGTTATAAGACATAAGAATACAATTTTCAAAGATTTGGATAAGGTGAGTCTTTGATATCACATCGGTAATAATGTAGCCCATTATCTAACGAGTATGTCACAAAGAATGGTGTTAAACAATTGTGCGTAGAGGACTTGTACAACATCCTACCACAATAATCATCTTGAAAGAAGTCACTGACTTGCTGAAACTTTGAAGTCAATGCATTAATTTTAATATTATTCATAATGACCCATTTGTATTACTCCTCACCTTCCACTGAAACTCCTCAAACAGACAGGCTTTCAAAGTCAAAAGCAACCCACAAATCTGTGCTGTACATTACCAGTTATGCATACTATCCCAGAAATATTAGCAACATTTATACAGCAAATCGACTAGATTACAAACTGAAAAACATGTAGTAATGACTTATGCAAACCTTTTCAGCATGTTCGATTTCTTTTTCTCTTTTCCTTTGTTGGAAAGCATCTTTGCGAACCTCCTTTGGCATTAGATCAACTTCCTGCCTCAAAAGCTTCAACTCCTGCTTCAGACTTTCATTGAACGACTTCAGGTCTTTGTCCTTCGAAGCAATGCAAATAATCAGAAATACAGCAGATCTTCCATCAACATGGTAACTTCCATTGAGAATCTCAATGACTTCTAAATCCCAAAAATCTGCTTGTCATGAAGATGTACAAAATAAAACTGAAATGACTTATATATGTTCACAATAGTGTTAAAATTGTTAAGCATAATGTGGTAACAATTAAAATAATTTTGTCATGTTTACCATAATTCACTAACACTGAACTCTAAAAGCTACAAGACTCAATTCTGCAAAGCCAGAAAGTCTTGATAAGTGTATGAAATTAATATCCATCTACAATAATGGTGAGGATTTTCTATATCAGGCCCAATCTAGTCAAAACCTAACTAAGTCTGAGTGCTTCTTAATGCATTGCATGCAACAAAAAGATCAACAAAGATACACAGAGTCAGTAATCTCCTCATTTAAGGCTACCTATTGAAAAAAATATTCAACCAGAATGCTTGACTTATAACTTTCTTTCCTGTCCATTGAAAAACCTAAAAGTTATCAGCCTCTGTTCTATCTGTCATTCATTTATTCACTAAGCTGGTTTCTTGGGCAATCAAAATTTAAATCCTGTACTCTAAAAAATTCTGTCTTATTAAGCATTTACCAATCGAACAAACTGGACACAGACCAATGTTGCATCTCTAAAGCAACTGTTTTTTTTCTCTTATAAAATATCTTCTGAATTCTTCACGAATATGCAAGAGGTTTTGCTCAAGTACCTGTTCCTGTCTGGTTTTCTTCTGCATGTTCTTCATATCTGATGCATGATTCATGGTCATTCTATCCATCTGCTGCTTGTGCTGCTTAGTCAACTGATCCAAGCTACACTCCGCACTGCGCAGAAAAATCTACAACACAAGTGTTAAGACTTTCACAACACCACAGAAGACCAACAGAGGTATTTCATTACATATTTGCAATGCATTCTACAATACGTCTGCCATATCCTGGTCATCAAATATCATCCATAAAAATCTGTAAACTAATGGCTTAACTGACAGTTACAAATAGGCAACTGGAGATTTGGTTGAAGTTAGCTCTCATTCAGGGCTTTATATGCAAGGAATGCTCACAAAACTGTAAAACTGCAGCCATTTAAAAGAATTATCAGAATCTATATTTAAAATGGACAAGATCTTATTTAAATTTGACCGTGCAAAATGTGCAGTAGTATAAAGAGGGCCTAGTGTGCATATAATTACTTGACAGTTTTTCTTTATCCCTTTAATGACAAGAGTGTACTAAATGTGACTGGAAAACCAATGCAACTCGTTATTAAATCGTTAACAATTAGTCACCAAAAGTGGCCAAATGATACGCAATCAACTTTCACAACCAGTCAGTGCATTGTCAATTCAACATCATCATCGATGAGTTGTCAATCCACGAGAGGTATCAAACATCTCATTCAGCAAAGCTCTTCTGGTTCCTCTTTCATCATGTAACATCATGAAACAACCATGAAATCTAGTGCATTGCTCCATCCCTTTGGAATAATTATCCGGTGACCTATTTAGCGTTCCTCCCAGGTTACATAATATTTTCTTCTAATGCTAAGCTCCTTAGACAATCATGCTCACAGTGCCTTGACAGATCCTTAAAAGAACTTGCCCTACATAAACTCATGTTCATAGATGCCTGCATGTGTCCATACATAAATATATAGACATACATGCAGAGATACACACACACAAACATACATATATGCAGATATACATACATCCAAGCCATATGGATTGTGACTAAGGAACTCACTCCATTGTCTTGCTCAAACTTTCGGTTCTGTTCATCAATGGCTGCAAGGGATTTCAACTCCATATCTTGCAGCAGCTTCTTCTCCTGCTTGTGAAGCAGCTTCAATTCACGCAGATCGGCTTTCCTAGAAATGATCACAAAACAATAGTAATTTGGCCGCTGCACTGTTTACGCATTCAAATAACATTCCTGTTAACTAATACGCAGATGATTATATTAAAAAAACACTTTTGAGACAACTGGAATTTATGGCATCTGTTGTCAGGTTCATCAAACTTGTCAAGGAGAAAGACTAGCATTGATTAGGGAACTTTGCATACAGTTTAAACATAAGAAAGAGGAAGAGACCCTTCAGTTGCCCTGAGAGGAAGCCATGCAAACGAAGTCTTAGTGACTTCACTTTCCTACCCTTGGCATATGAGGGCAGCTCTCTCCCTTGATGTCTCATCTTACTTCAAACTGTCAGTGTACGTCAGCAAGCTAGGGTTGGCTGCGGCACAGATACTCAAACCAATTATCTGTAGGTTTTAATTCATGGTCTCTTAGTTGACAGTCCAGTAAGAAAATGACAACTCTTCTGATGTTATAAACAAAAAACTAATCACTTGTAATATAAAGCACCTAAAATCATCTTATATCACATAAATGAATAATCACCTTTGCAGAATGTATTATCATATTATTTATGACCTTATGAAAATTAAGTAAAATGTTGACATTTATTGATATTATTAGTTACAGAAATAGGAAGGCCTATAATAATTTTTATGCAACCGATCCACCTACCACAGCAGGTGTTCCTGTTGTTTTTTATCAGTTGCTGAGCCTGGAACGATAATCTTGGACACTTTAGACATCACTACCTCACCATTTATCAAATATTTGCGAGTCTTTGTTAGCGTACGATATTTCTTTTGACCCTGAAATAAATGTACAGAAAAAGCATTAGCTGCTAACGTTCAGAGATCACAAAAGTATATATCTAAACATATATGACCCATCTGCACAAAACCAGTTGTAAGTCAGCCTAGACTTACAACTGGTTTGTGCAGATGGATCACATATATCTGCTTCAACATCCTTATAAACTGAGGTCTGCCTTCTCTGGAGTTGACCAAATAATATATGGTATCCCACTATCTCCTTCAGGTTGAATCAGCCTCCTATTTACTATTTGGTGTCGGCAAAATGAGCAGTGTGACATATGGGCGCCTTGTATGGTTGCCATACAGATAAATTTGATTCCTGCTAAACTCTGTTATTAGGCCTACTATGTCATGTGATCTTACAGTACACTTGTCAATCTGAATTAATAAAGAATATAATTAAATTGTCCAAATTTCAAAGATTTTGACAGAATATCTCAAGTAGATTTAAGATACAATGCAGAGCAATCAAACTTAAAAGTGACCATTGATTGATGTCGTTATCTAAATCTTTTGTTAAATAAGATTTCAGTAAACATAAAACTTTACAAAGCTCCTTCAGGTTTCCATTCAAGTACAAAGTCCTACAAGGCCAATGATGCCAATTAAAATCTAGAGAAAAACTTCATTTTCACTACTATTGCTGATAATAAGTACGATAGATTTTATGAATACCACTAGCATCAAAAGTGAAAATGTATTCAAAGAGCTACAATCTAATCGTTTTTTCAAAGAGCTACCCAGACAGAGGAAAAATATGACTCAGAATATAAAGAGAAGGGTGGCGATAGGAAAAACTGCAATGAACGGACTGGAAAAGATATGGAAAGACAAACATAGACACAAAAAAAAGATTAGAGAGAGCAATGATCTTCCCTACAGTACTATATGGCTGTGAAACATGGACAATGACAAAGAACATGGAGAAGAAGATCAATGCACGCAAAATGTGGATATGGAGGAAGATGCAGAGAATATCATGGACGGAGAAGAAGACAAACGAAGAGGTGCGCAGGAAGATTGGAGTTGAGAATGATGAGACGTTACAACAAACAGCGTTGAGAAGGAAGCTGGGGCTTTTCGGACATGTTATGCGATCAAATGGAATGGAAAAGGAAATGATGCTGGCATGTGGAGGAGGAAGGAAGAAAAGTGGGCGCCAAAAAAAAAAGGATAGATGTAATACATGAAAAAACTGAAATGAGGCTGGAGGAATTAAGGGATGCAACTTCGGAAAGAGAAAAAAGGAGAGGATTGGTCATGGCGGTCGCTAGATTTCCAAGAAATGACAGCACAAGGTGACCCGGACAAGGATAAAATACACACAGACAAAAAAGAAGAATTCAAGGTGGTGATTTCATAAATTAGATAAAACATAGCCTGATCATAGAAAGTTTTACATTTCAGCCAGGTAACATATTATGGAGTTGGCTTATATATGTTACAGGCAATGTGTGAAACCAACAATTTTGTAAAATGCCTAGGCAATTTGTAAAATCCTATTCATACACTAACCCTACACTAAAACTAACTCTAACCTTAACTCTAACTCAAACCGTAAATGGTTGATTTTACAAATTGCCGAAAGTCTAATGAATCAGGCATTTTACAAAATGCCATCATGCCTTCACACATCACCTGTAAAATATATATAAGGTTGACATAACATATGGCTAATTCCCTGTAAATTCCCTTCTGCATACTTACTGCATTAAATCACAGCAGTAGCACAAATTAATGTTTGACTTCGGTTCTTGAAGTTATAACTCAAAACAAGGCAGCAGAGTGTACAAGAGGACCTGACAAGCATGTATGAAAGTGTAAAAGCCATGTTATAATGATGTCTGATGACCCATCAAAAACATCATAGATCTTTATAGGCAAGGGAGCTTTGCATTTGCCTGTTTGAGCATTCGTCAATTATCCCCAAGAAATCGATTAATTGGTTTTGCCACCCATGATGACTGGAAGCTCAGGGCTAACATAATATTGTACAGGTAATTTGGGGGCAAAAGGGTCAACAAGAAATTGGCATCTTAATTTTCTCATCCTTTCAAAGAGTTTTATTACTGACCGTGGGACTGTCTGTTGCCTCTTCTGGGCTTGGTGTCTTGTCTATTTCGTCAGCAGGAGGGGGCTTCTTCTTCCTCAGTATGACCGGTTCCTCAGCTTCTGGTGACGTTCCTTCGGTCATTATGCCCTGTTGGCGCTCAGCTGTCTTCAAACCCTGCTCATCTTTAGCTGCAGCAGCCACTGGTCGTTTCTCTGGATCCTTGGATGACTGACTTTTGGGAATATCTTCTCCACCCCCACCAACAACAATCATAGGCAAGGGAGCTTTGCCAGTGTCACCCGCAGCAGGAGAAGTCTATAAATGACAGACACGAATTGAAGCAAATACAAAAAGGTAATTGTCAATGGCAATACCTATAAACATTTCTAAAGTTCAATAATGTTGTATAGAACATTGGATGTATAGAATTAGGAGAAGTAAGATCTGCCAAAATAATCCGATTGCTGTATTTCCAGTCTATAACTAGCCAATTTTTACATGAAAGTCATGGGCAGCACATCATATTGCACTGCATTAATTTATATAGCACCACACTTAGCAGTGGCCATTCAGTAACACTCCCAATTCGAAAAAGCTGTAATCTTAAATCTTAAAATAACTAAAGTAACCATAAGACGTCCACATGCACATCTAAATACATATATCCTCCATTAAAATTCCATCTACAAAACCACTTACTTTCTGAATAGAAATTTGTGCAAACCACAAAGCACTCTGTAGAGATTAGCCTATTGTCATACTTGCTAGCCACAGCCTCCAACATTACATATCAAAATGCATAACAATTAAAACAAAAACAGACAATAAAACAATTAGCATTACAATTTTAATCAGTCTGAGTTTGCGACTTTGCCAAAGAAGGAAACAAGAAAGATTAAACTGGAAAATTGAATTCTAATTTCTTATCAGCACAGTTTGAATGACAGAGAAACGTAACGTACGTCAGAGACATTGTCCTCTTCTGCTCCATTAGGTTTAAGGATGTTGCTTCCAGAAGCAGTGGAGATGGAATCGGAATCAATGTCTGTGGTTGCACCAGACCGACTATCCAAATCAATGCCTTCGTCCAGATCCTTTGTGGCGAAAAAGCAACAAAGGCCATATTAACCATAAAGAGCTTATATGAGCTTGGTATTATCATTAAATAAACAGATTTAAATAAGAATGTTGTAAAATATCTAACAATTATAATGAACAAAGGACAAACCTAAACCTATCAAACAGCTATATTTGAAAAATGCATCTGCCCAAGTATGAATAAAATTATATTTTGACACTGCAGATGACATTTATACTAGTGAGCTTGCAATATACTAAATAAACAGTGCAAGTAGTCATACTAAGTCCTTGCCCTTACTCACAGGGATTGGAAAAAGCAACCTCGTATTTACAAAGTACGCCACAATACACTTCACAGGTTTGTTCTGCAATTAAGAGATAAGATAATGTAATATTGATTTATGTGAAATGGTTTCAAGAAGTGTAACAAAATAAAAGCTCTCACATCGTCCATGTCCTTCTCTTCCATGATTATTTCAGCATTGGCTTCGCTTACAAGTTCCATAATAGACTGATTGTCTTTAACATCTCGTATAAAAGGATGCTGGTGAAAACACAAAGCAAACAGAAAATGTCAATAATGCCTCTATGATGTTAACATAACCACTACCACCACCACCATCATCATCATCATTACAATTGCAATGATATTCACAATCATTGACAATGCATTTGAAAGAACACTAATGCCCAAGCAGTGCTTGCCAATTAATAAATAAATGTTCTGTTTATAAATGATGTTTACATTAGTGCAGACACCTCTGATTATTTACTTTGGGCGGCAATATATAATTTCTTAAGCGAATCAATTTAAAAATGAGAAAACACTAATTTTATGCTTGCCATTAATAAATGTAAACTGGTAATACTAAACAGGGAATTGTCTAACCTGAAGAAGATCACCAGCTGTAGGCCTTTGCTCCGGATCTCTTAACAAGCATTTTCCTACGAAATCATTAAACTCCTTCGACCTGGCAACAATAAGAATACACAGTTGCTCACAGTCCAGGAATCAGTACAAAGTAGATGGAATGAGTAAAAAGCCAAATCTTAAATATATATATAATCTTTTATTTCTTTAACTAGCCTACTCAACCCATTGTGGGCTTCTACAATAGCATATTCACAGACAAGGTCACAAAATATAAACCAGTGGCTAGAAAATTTCAAATCAAGACAACAACTAATTAATACAACTGAATGAAGTTGCTTAAAAACCGTTCAATTATACAAGCTTAAAAGTCATGTAGCGGCACTTATTTGGCATGAAAGCTCTTGCTGTCAAGTTGCTTAAGTGTATAACAGAGTGGTCTAACTGTTTGTAAGTTTTATTGCAATACCATGATTGGACTTCATTCTGCTAGATGGACCCAATTAAAAGATCCAGCAAGTTGTTTTTTATAGGTGCATCACCAAGCAGAATAATTTGACACCAGCATGAGCATGAAAGTAAAAGGCAAGCCTTCTGATACACTGGATTTCCACTGACCATCACAATGACCTTGACATTTGCCCATTCCAAGCTCATTGGCATCAGGAGAGAATATGTATCATACCACTAAGCCTCAACATCAGAGACCCGTAGGAGACTTAGCTAGCATGGCTAAAAGCCAGGATATATGTGACGTTTCCATTGCTATCACAGGTCAGTTGCTGGCCAAAGCAGTTGTGCATCATTGCTAATCAACAAGTATTTGAAGCACATTGGTGTCTACAATGCTTTTACAACTATGATAATATGGCAGAATGATTCTTAGCATGCCAAACTCAAGGAAATCAAAATCTTCATCTAGATTACAGATTCATTTCCCCTCCACTCTATTCAAAGTACATAGTAAATAAAACTGAAATCAATTAATCTGTCTTGTTTTGTATAATCAATTGTGCAATTAAAACAAATGACCAAGTGACTTAAAACACTAGGCAATGATTTCTAGTGTTCTAGAGACCACTTAGATGGCTAAGTGTCTTCTAAGTTAGAATTCTCATCAAAACTCACCATCTTGAAGGAAATTTCAGAGTTGGTGGCTCAGATTTCTGTATCTTTACAAGAACTCTCATTGGATGCATTTCATGATTGGGAGGCTCAATCTGAGCAAATTCTATCAGTGTTATGCCTACACACACAGAAAACATCTTTTTAACTCCATGCTGAAAATTGTCTGTCTACTAGAGCTGTACCGATATCACTTTTTGCCGATACCTATTATTCATATGCCGATACCCGATTATTTGGCCGATTATTTCATTGTGTTTCCCAAGATGTCCGGTTCCAAAAGATAGACCTACTGCTACTGCCTATTGTTGTGATACAAGCAAAACACTTGCTCAGTAGGAGACATATGCATGTAGTTGGGGACTAATCCTAGGCAGGTAATACATATTAGACACACTGCCCGCCGTCGACTGTGCCCAGGGTAATTAAAGGCCAAGGAGAAGCTGGCCAATTCACAGCCACCCATCTTGTCTCAGGTCACTGAAATGTTTCTGGGAGATCTGATTGGCAGCTAGCATGTATTCATTAGGCCGTCCATGATGTATATTCATCAGTTTCTCTGTTGAATTGGCCAGCCGTTCCTTGGCTTGAATTGGCCAGCCATTCCTTGGCCTTTAAGCAGGCACTATGACTCACTCTGCACAACACCTATGTTGACACATTCTCACAGTCTTTACAAGCACACTGGGTGGTCTCACCAATGGTCTGAAGAAGCCATTGGCTCGACGACACGATATGGGAACGGAACGAAATGCCGTCCTTCACAGACCCAGTGATGTTGCTGTCATCAATTTGCTTTTATAGACTGAAAATAATATTATAAAATAAAAATAAATAATTTTTAATATCAGCGCCGATTATCGTGCCGATATCCGATACCGCCGATATCTATATGATCGGCCTGATTACTCAGCCGGCCGATTGATCGGTACAGCTCTACTGTCTACTTGCAATTTTTTTCACCCACGATCCTATATATAAATCACAAAATTATAGTTAAAAAAGATTCATTAGAATATTTAGGAAGATGATTTAAATCCATCAATTAAACATAGATACAGAGTATACATTTGAGATGGAATGATGGTTGTATTGTATTGTAATGATGGTTGAATGGGAATACACAGGCAAGAATAACAGAAGGATAAGGATTCAAAACCTGCTATTCCCACAAAGTCGACTCAGCCCTCCACTCCCTAAGGAGTGATGGCAAAATGAGCAGCAGTAGGACTGATTGGCGCCTAGCAAGTTGCCATACAGTTATAAAATTGACTCTTGTTTAAACTGTCGATAATCATTCCATCATTGGGTCCTCCCTGTGCAAGGCCCTTCTCTCATCGTTAGATGTTAATATTTCGTGTAGTTTGAAAATTGAATAAACAAATAGTATTATCGATATCACATTGATTCTGATTGAAAACTAACCCAGAAGTAGAAAAATAAGGCACAAAATATATGAGAGCCTGTCAGTACTTTTCAGCTTCAAACTTACAACCGATTATGCATAAGCATCAACCTAAGCCAGACCTCTTTAATTCAGCACAGATGGTAAAAAGAAAGAAGCATTCAAATACAAACCAAATGACCAAATGTCAGCTTTGAAATCATATGGACTGTCTTTGATTGTCTCACACAGGATCACCTCTGGAGCCATCCTATAAAGTCCAAAACAACTCAGCATTGGATCATGTCAACTGCTTCTGGTTGGAAAGGTTTCCAAATTGATCAATCAAACACTAGTCTCAATTAGTCACTGAATGACCAATCCATTAATCAGCAATCCAATCTGACAGTAATTTATCACCACAACAATCACTCAATTAATGAATCAATTCATCTACCATCTACTGTTTATCCATAAGTCGCATAATGAACAATGTTTCCCAGCAAAACTAAAACTATAACTAATATAAAAATTTCGCATTAATATTATTTCCATTTAATTTTAAGAAAAACACAATCTATTTTTACAAATTATTTCTAAATTCAAACTTTCTTAACAGTTTAAATAAATGGGGTCCCTATATTCCTCTCAGACTATCTATAGAATATGGTAACAATTTGGCAATTTTGTACAATCTCAAACATTTTGCAAAATATTTGTACGAGACACACAAATGGAAGCAATACTGATCATTTGGAATAATAGCCAATATATATATATATATATATATATGCTCCAGAGTTTGTGCTTGAAAAGAACAAAATAAATTCTGTTACATATACTGCATGGAATGAACATAGACATACTGTACTGAGTATGCTGTGTATGGGTTGTTAAGAGAATATTTTATTATATCAAGTATGAGCACATTACAAACATTCAGAATGTTAAAATGGTACCAGTAAGGAGTGCCAATGAAAGTATCCCGCTTCTGTCTATAACTGCTGTTTCGTGCAGATACTCCAAAGTCAGCTGTCAAAGTGCAGAAACTTTCATTCAAAACCAACATTATAGAACCACATTCCTAGATGTTTCATTATTGAGCAAAACTGAACCTTAGCCAACATGATCACGGATTATCATATTAAATATCTCAGTAGGACAACTAATCTAAACAAGCTAATCAAATCCTACCAGCCATTGATAGTCATACAAGCCTACATCAGTCTTATAGATTCAAGCCATACACAGGTAAGAAAAATTTTTGTGAATTATCCTCCTAGAGTAAAATGATGGCAACACATCTGCCTGTCTGTCAACTTGCAAACAAATCAGGCCAAACTACATGTAACAGTGAGTAATACAGATGGATAAAAGTGACAGTGAATTTGCAGTAGACATATGGCAGTGCTAAATGCCTAGTTGTATCGTATTGTATTGCTAACCAAGCTTGACTTCTCCTTCACAAGTAAGAAGAACATTGCCAGCCTTCAAGTCTCGATGAATGACAAAATGCTCATGCAAGAATTCTAACGCTTCACACATTTCACGACAGACGTAGCGGATCTGAGCTTCAGTCAACGGCTTTTCCAACTCCAACATAATGCCGTCCAATGCACCTCCACCACAGAATTCAATAAACATCTGAAGCAATAATCACCCCCAGAATATAGATAGCAGTTTAAACACATCATAATCATTAAATACCTTTTCAAAAGCTCAAAAAACAGCACTGTATATCTTGTATGCCACTCACTTTCGTAGTATCAAACAGATCATTCCATAAGCATAGTTTGATTGTACTAAAGTGCTACGGGTCAACGCATGATCCTTTATAGCGTAAAGAGACATCAAAATTGGTAACACAAGTTTTAACATGCTGGAAGGTAACACATGGTACAAAGAACTGCAGAGTTGTGTCAAAGATGTGGGAAGTAGGTTTAATACAACTTTTGTAAATTGTATTTCTTTTCCTTTACATCACATTTTCAACAAGACAAATCACGTTTCATCAAACGTCATAAATTTCAATATTTTATAAAGCCTTATTTTGTAGAGTCAGCTGTTGATAAAATAACCACATGTTGCTGAGGAATAAACTCTTTAGAATGGCTACATTTCGGTGAAATGCAAATCAAAATTATTAGAATTCCCAGTATTACAGAATCAATTCTAAATACATGGATAAAACTGTGAATGACTAATTTTGGAAGAAAATGGAGCTAAGAGTCAGAAGCATAAGAAACGATATTATGTGAAACTACTGTTTGAACCTAAGTTAAATATTATTATGGAGTGACTCTCATGACACAAACTCTGCTAATGACATTTTTGTATTGTGCACAAATAATGAATTCAATCAATCAATCAATGTCAATTTGGTATAGCGTCCCTTCAAGGTATCTACTCAGAAGCGCTCAGAGAATTGTCTGTGTTCATTGCTTCTAAGCATTCCTATATTCCTATTTGCATAAAATTTTTATGGTTAGATTTAAATTTAAGGCAAAATTTTATTGAATAAGTTCAAGAATTTCTATATTTTGCTACTTTCTGATTTTTTTAAATAGATCACAAGGTACATGTAAACTAGATTCGCTTCAGAGTTGGCGCTTGAAGGGTACAACATAAATGCTGAGAATGATGAAAATCAATGAAAGATTACACATGCTGCATGGAATGCACACATACATACTGTACTGAGTTGTCTAGATAATATTTTAGGTTATATCAGCCGAACTCCGTTACACATAAATCTTGCTGGCTTCAAATGGCTTCTCGATGAAGGACTTTACACTATTGGATCCACGCTCTACACAGAAAAGTTGTGGCATGTGATGAGAAGATGTATTTTGATGCCCTGTTAGAAATGTCTAGTCTATACTTCAGTTTATACCAAATGCAGCATATGTATGCAACTCAAATGCAACTAATGAATTTCAAAATTTTTAATTCTCAGTGTTACTGCTTCTGTCAGAGTTCGTCAGAGGCAACTATTACAAAGACAGACAACAAATACATGCGTGCAGAAAGAAAACAGTCAGAGAAAAGCATTGATGCTCTTTAAGAATAATATTTACCCAGAGTTTTCCCCCAAAGAAGTAAGCTTCATGCAGTCCAACAATGTTTTTGTGTCGACACTGATGTAGTATATCGATTTCGACACTATAGTCATCGAGTTCGGTTTCATCATTGATGTCAACTTGCTTCAGAGCTGCATAGATCTGCTGAACTTTGTGCTTTGCCTTAAAACAATTAAGCAAAAATAATTAATGCGAGTGCAGAATCACGTGAATTAATGTTAACATATGAAGATAATCATCAATTGTCTCAAACTGTTTTAACCATAAAGCTATAAAAGCAGTCTCTATGCAGGAGAGAAAGTGCTTTAAGATTTCTGGGAACTTCAAAGATTAGGTTTTCCTGACTAGGATTTATTAGACAAGAGTCAACAATTAGCTACTGCTTTGCCCAAAATAGCGCGTACACATGTGTGAAATTTTTATAATGTCTCCAAGGTTACTTTTCTAAAAGTGACAATCTTGAATTAACGAAAAGATTAGAATAATATGGCTGTACTGATTCACAGTATAAATGAGTGGTTGACCTTAATAAAATTGTCAACATATCACAGCTCTTAAGATCATACCTTATAAACTTTTCCAAAAGCGCCATCTCCAAGTTCACCAACTATTTCCCATACTTCATTTGGATCCACATCAAATTTGATGAGGGAATGCTTCTGTCGCTTCTTGTTGTCGTTGATGCTGTTGGAATTACTTGTGAAGATGTTCTTCAGTCGGCCAAACAGCGACATCGTGGCAACTGACAGAAACACATTAAGTACAAGTCAGGCTTCATTGCTCTGGAGATACACGTTATATGAATCTTCCAATCATTATTGCAGACTACCAATTACTTTCCAGAATCTTCTGGAACAGCATCAAAATCACAAGCTGTGAATGCTCAATTATGCTTAAAGATTCAAGATCATGGATTGATTTCATTATTAAAAACTAAGTAACTATAGAAACTGTCGACATAAATGAGTATAGGGCTAGGCCCTCCTAAAGACTAATACCTAAATTCTAAAGACTTAAATTAAGTAATTACATCTTATAATTTTACAAAATGTCTCTATTCTTTTCAATGCCAGTTAATGGTCACCCCCGTATAAGCATGATGTTTTTATTGAAAAATGTGAATTGTTTAATACATTCAAATGATGCAAAAGATAAATATTTAAATTTAATTTTTAAAAATCACAAATTCAGGACCAAAGCACACCATAAATATTCAAATGCGTGCTCTTGACGCTGAGATATACGGGGAGAAATTATATCCTGATAACACTATATTGAAAAGAATCAACAAATATAATCTTAAGTCAACTAATACTTGATGCTACTATACAGGAACTAAACAGGAAATACAGATTTCGATTACGATTAGTCGACAGAGTTAGTCACTCAAGCACGTCCACCCGCCTACAAACCTTACGAAACGCGTAAAATTAATGGCTATAAACAAATACAAAGAAAAACCCACTTCTTTCTATGTATAATAGTCAAATATCGATGTATACAAATTACACGATTAAATTACAATAATAGAGTATGAAAATCAACACCCATTCAACTTGTAAACACCGAATAGCACACCGGAAGCATAAACTAGCATTCGTTTGGATTAAGAAATGAAAATCATACGGATTCATACTCATTACTCAACGAAGGTCATCTTCGAAGCGTGAACTTCAGAGCGCTCAGAATACTCGCATCCTGTCATTCTAAGCGAACTAGCAGTAATTGTGATTCTTAATTTTATTTCTTCACATCTAAAATATTTTAATTCTAGTGATTGTAATTACAAACTCTACATTTTCTTAAGCAAAAAGTGAACATGATAATCGTCTGTTGAATGGAAATAGGTCTAATAGAAAAGGATGCTCACATAGACTACACATCGATCATGCTATCTCAGCATCAGTCCGTCACTCAAAACTTAAAACAATCATTTTCCAAAAAATGCTGCTATGAAACCCCCATGATTCCAGTTCTTTATCTGATCTCTTTCAGTTTGCGATTCTAAACACCATCCACCGTAACCGTCTGACGGTCTGCTTGCCTGTTCGTTTGGATCTTGGTATGGATCTTGGAATTGATTTGATCTCATCTGCCTATAGATGCTTTGACTAAGCGCATATAAATCATCTAGTGCCCACGACATCAATTTTTGATCGCGATTGAAATCTATTGATTAGGATTACGATGACGATGAATTCACATTATAGTAAACGGAGGTAGATGTATAACCAAAGAACTGTGTCATAGACTCGTCTACGACTATGTAATCTTTGGTGCAAGCTCTCGGTGTGGATTCGGGAACGACACTGAATGCGCCTTAATCCGGTGTTCTAGTACAAACCGCATTAGGTTCACTGTTATCCGGAAAACCCAACTAGAATAGCATACATGTATGCAGAAAGTCAGGTAAAGAATTCGACAAAACGAGACGTAACCAATTTTTTATATTAAAAATTTATTTGTTTAATTTCAAATTGACAGACCGCGCTGTTTGATCACAGAACATAGTATGAACCGATGATGACAAGTTATTACAGGAGTCGAATTTAACCGCCGGCAGTATTGTGTGGCTGCCGCCTTCGTATATTAATACAGTTCAATGCATGGCTGCCGCTACCGAGTTGTTTTGGGGTCGAGTACCCGATCGAGTAGCTTAGCGGGTACTCGAGTACCTGTTAATACCGGAAGTGCTTAATACAAGCTGCGTAATAGTAATTAGGGCTGCGCGGGAACCCGAGTAGTCGCGAGTATCCGACTCCAAAAATTGCTTGAGTATTTTTTTACTACTTGACTCCCCGTTTAATTCCACTCGAAAATTGCAATTTCCAGTTCCAGAGTTAATTCATTACAAATTGGCAATTGCTGGCTTGCAGGAAAGTTACAGCCTATAGACTACCAGGTCCAGGTTATAGACTTTTATAATTTCCTTACTATTACTGACTGGCAGACGCAGTGACTATAAAAATATATGGTCTCTGGTAGTCTGGTAGAAAGCATGCAGCTGGTATTACTATTAAGCAGCTTGTGCACTTCCGGTATCGACCGCGGGTACTCGACTACTCGACCATAGATAGACTAAGTAGACATAATAGTAAGTAAGGAAACTGTAAAAGTCTATAACCCGAACCTGGCATAGGCTGCAATCGTAATCGTAATCCCAGCATTTATATGGCGCCCACAAAAGCCAAGTCGCGGGAAGCAGCTTATTCACAGGTGCTTAATCAAAGCAGAATCGATAGGCAGGTGGTCAAGAATTTGACACTTTCAATTTTACTCTAGATTTCTATTTGGAAGCGTCAAATAATGTCATAACCCTCAGGGTATGTAGGCCTATGTCGGTATGGTTGTCCGCATATCTGTTCTGTATGTATGCATATATGTATGTATGTATATACATATATATATATATGAAGGCATGTATATAGTCATTTACATAGCGCCATAGTTGTACCTCACGAAGGCGCTAGTCGATCGATCATCTGCAAATCTGGATAGCATCTTTATCAGAATCTTTATGGTAAAAAGATTTTGGTTCGATAGCGGTCAAAATCGATGCAAGAAAACATTGGTCTATTATGCCATTACGATGACTAAACCGGATTGATCTGTGGGAAAACTGTAGAGATCGACCAGGCAGACAGATCGAAGTCCTTTGTCCAGACCCTCTAAAATAGTATCGATAAACCCACACTCAAATCCATTGCTAATGTTACACCCAAAACTGTCAGTTGGCAACGAATTTAGACCTACTATTCTTTGCAAATGCAACATGAAAAAGAAAGCCGTTTAGTCTCGCATTTTAGCTTATGGAGTTGAATTTAAATGGATAGCATGATAATTATTATAAACCTCCCTCTTCAATATCATATAAAGGAGCTAAGTGATAGACTCTCGAGCCAAAAGTCTCTTAGGCACCCACATATTTACGACGATGCAAGTTAGTTTAGCTTTAAAAGATGCGTTACAGTTAGAGGTCTGCGGGAAAAGCATTTTGGCTACCCGACCCGTACACGTAACACAGGAACGTTACCCGTATCGTTTGCGACCCGCGGGTACGGTTATAACCGGGGTTTGGAGATTGGCCTACTCACAACCCCTAGTTACAATTATTACGATGTCAACATAACACACATCTTAGATGATTAAATTTATTTAGCTTCACTTTATAATAACATCAGCTAGACCTATAGGCCTACATGTTCATAGTTCTAGCAATAACACAGGGGTCTATTATAGGCTATCATGCACACGAATAAATGAACTTGTTTCTAAATAGATGTTATCACTTGGGACAGAGGGTCTATAATCTCTTGGTCCAGCAATAATTTTGGGTAGGCATAGGCTTAGATCTATACGTTAGGAATAAACGCCATAACAACTATTGCAAAAGACCACAAAAAATATCCACAAAGCAG
Organism: Bimastos eiseni; assembly: GCA_959347315.1. Lineage (NCBI taxonomy): Eukaryota > Metazoa > Annelida > Clitellata > Crassiclitellata > Lumbricidae > Bimastos > Bimastos eiseni. Next base: position 30,918,337 of record OY365807.1, read on the forward strand.
GTTGTGTGCACTGAACTAGCAGAAGGCAGAGTTGTTGGTCTCGAGACAGTGTCTCGGTCTCGAGACAGTTTTTTAGTGTCTCGGTCTCGGAAGCCTGCTGTCTCGGTCTCGGTCTCGAGGCAGTGTCTCGAATTTTTATAAACTGTCTTGTGAAGGTCTTGTTCTGTCTCGAACAAGCAGTCTCGATAAGTTTCGCGTTAACTGTCTTAAAAAATTTTCGCTAGAAACTGAAACCGGAATTTACGAGAAACGGTAATTCTGTAATTCTGGTTAACGCGCGAATCACACGATAGTGAAATCAGTTCAATTGTCTTAAAGTGGAAAAATGTCTGAGAGAGAACCTGAAATTGTGAAGTTTGAGTTTACGCAATTTGAAGTTAGGCCTATTTACAAACAATGGCTATTGGCTATTGGTTTGTCATTGATGTAAAACCACCATAACCGAAACGATCGGAACAACTTAGAGTTTCTCAGGGTGAGTAAGGATATGCACAAATTTATAATTTCATTTGGTATTTGGTATCAAATTTGCTTGTTTAAAATCGTCTAGAAGATTTCAGGCGGGCTTTCTTTATACTGTTCAGAAGATAGGCCGAAGAAGAAATATCGAAAAAAATAAAACTCGGCAATATAAAAACTGTTCTTGGGAATTGATACAATATATATTATAATTAAGTTTCAAATTGAAATTACAAAAGAACGTGATTCCCAAAAACTGATACATTAGTATTTTACAGCCTTTCATATAGGATCACTTGTCTTTTACTGTCTCGAACTGTCTTGAACCTAGTGTCTCGGTCTCGGTACCTCACTGTCTCGGTCTCGTCTTGGTCTTGAAGTTTACGGTCTTGCATACAACACCGGCAGAAGGCAATAGTAACTTGAATTTCCATTTGTAAATATTAGGAATGGGGTCCCTTGGGTTTTCCAGTTACTTAACTTTGAAGTGGGCCTATGAACTCGCTATAGTTGCTAGGCCTATTCAAATAACCCATGAAATGCGAGTATTGCTGCAAAAACAGCTGCACTTAATTTTAGTTAGCGGATCTCAAATCAACGGTGCTAGATATGAGATCTGACGGATTCAGCTAAAATTCAACAAATAAATACATTTGTTTGTATAGGGCCCACACGTATAGCACAACCTTTGTGCCTTAGAGATGGTCGATATACTGAGAGGCCAGGCTGTTTGCTCAGATTTGCAATCGTCCAATTATATAATAATTCGTTCTAATTTGACCATTATGTGCATTCTTCATCTAATTAATTTATTGATGGCACAAAATAAGTAGCTGAGGCGTTCACTCCAGTGTAATTAGTATTATTTAAAGACTGTAATGGATTAGACGATTCAAGGGAAGCTCAGCTACGGTCTACATCAGATCCTACAAGCTATTTCGTTTGACCTTAGTAGGTTATCAGTGACCCATTTGATCATAGTATTTTAATCAGAATCTTAGCAATTCATGTCGGTGCACAATTTGTTTTTGAAGTCGTCTCTTTACCGAGAACGCTTTACCGTTCATGGTTAGAATAGGCCTACTAGTTAACGGAGTTTGTTCCCTCTCCAAGTGTTAATAAGCTCGAAGGCACAATGACGATCTTGGACTTCCGCAGTCCTAGGCCCGTCCAACATGTCCGGGTTTGGCCATCATTTTCAACGTCGTCAGTGGATTACACAGTTTCAGGTTTGCCGAGGGGGAGGGTCAGAGGGTCAGAGGGTCTTACCCTGGCTTCAGCCTCAAGCGCTTTGATAGAGTGCGGAATTCTTCAGATTGCCAGAAATTCTCATTATCCTCTTTTTGACAAATCAGACCATGAGTCAACAGTCGCCATAGCTACCAAATAAGACATTAAATTTGGCCTTTAGAGAGCACTCAACGGTCATGAAAGTAGAGCAACGGGGCAGTTGCGTGGCAGCAACCTTTCTTCTGATGAATCTACGACCGACTTAACGGAAGCGCCTATAATAGCCGTAGTCATGGCAACAGAAACAACGTCTATGGATCTAGGCCCACGTGAATCGACGCCCATCGCCCACATCCGAAGCAGATGAACGCCAGGCACTGTAGTGAATGGACAACATGTCCGGAGACATTTCTCTTAATTACACCCAGACCGGATAGAGCAGAGAGTGACCCAGAAGATAAATAACCTAATTTGTTTATATAATTATATGCATCGGTGTCTACCCCTCCATATCTATAGGGATATTTATTCAGCGCTCCATCATTAGGCTGCCACACCTCGGCCCTTTCTTGGATATCGCAACGTTTTGCTATAAAACGTGAAAGCGACACAGTGCTGAAGGGCAGCAGCTTACACGTTTTAATCTGAATTGTCACACTTCACTTCTATTTTTAAGACACGTTAAAAGGGGAAAAATAAATAGCTCTGGTGCAATTTAGTTGCACCGAAGCAGACGACAAATGATCTGAGTTTCACTGTGCACATGTGCATGGGAATTTAACAGACTTAAACATAGTCTAAAATTAAACCATCAGAGGCAGGAACGGCAATGTTTTATTCTCATACAACATTAACAGTGATAGATGAAAAACAATCTACTGAACACTGGTGTTAACAGCTACGTTAACTGGTGATATGAGTTTCTACTGGTATCAACATGCTAATGCTTAACATAATACAGTAAGGTGATGACCAAAATGTACGATGACATGCAGTAGGCGCCAACTTTTAATTTTCAGTACAGAAATAAAATATCCCAGCAATTTAAAGCAAGCATTGCGCGTCACAGCGAGGTGATGCGTGTACGCGCCTCTCTTTTTTGCCTATTCTTTCGGCGTCCTAGACTGAGGCGACACTCTCGACTCCCTCATTAAGCACATTATATCGAGTCTGACTCGATGCTGCTACCTTCAAATGAGTCGATCTGCATCTCCCTTAGCTTTCACCACCTGTTTACATTGATCAGCGAGTCAGCAAGCACAAGATTTGTCCCTTGAGCTAGCTTAGAGAAGCAACCATACGAGCTAACTTAAGGTTGCGTAGGGCGAAAAGGCTCTTCCTTATCTGACATCTTGCATCAGGCAACTCAAAATATCTTAATTTCTTCGCATAATCGTAACAAAATGTTAAACTGACAAGTAAGTATAATTGCACACTGTTTACTCCTTTGAGTCTTGATCACGTGACTCTCGACCGTTGAGTCACGTGACTCTTGACTGTCGATTGTTTTACTAATAGACCTCTGTAATAATTATCTTATAGCATAGGCCTATACAAAAACAATAAGTAATAATTCATTACCATAAACCATGCCAAAGGATACTGGGGCAAAACCATAAGCCTACTCATGTCCTGGCACGTGCTTCCAAGTTACGGAGACAAACATATAGAATACGTATACGCTTGTCATTGGAATAATCATGATCGTTCTCTTTTATTTAATAAGCCGCTATTGTGATGCCATTTCAGGCTTTCTTATGGCTATAGGCAAGTGGAGAGTTTGCTTATAAAGTTACTGCACCTTATGGAAAAGCAGTTGGCAGCTGTATACTTGATTATGTATAAACTGGTTGATGTTACTGTCGAATATTTATAGGCTAACTTATACAGCATTGCTATCGAGACACGCCTGGCTATCTAAGCGCCTGTGAATAAGCCGGTTCCCGCGGCTTCGCTTTTGTGGGCGCTGTAGCAATGTTCAGATTATGACTACGATTACGAATATTCTGATGCGTGTGAATATGGAATATGCAAGAGTAATTAAACGTCAGAAAATAAATAGATCTAAGTTATAGCAGATAGGGCCTACTCTAAAACATTGCATATGAGGAAACTTTAAAAAAGGGTAAAATGTAGAATCTAAAGAAGAATGTTGACTCCAGTTTTGCATTTAGCCTACATCCTGTCTAAATTTCTATGACGCGCGCATCTTGTTCGCAATTCCAACACAGGTTAAAACGTCTCTGTCTTAAAATAGAACACAATGTAAAAAATTCGATTAAACGTATTTCTAAGATACAAGGGCAACCAAAAGACCGACAGTCGACTCTATGCAAATGATTCTACTGATCCTGCATGTTCAGAAGCACTATTACGCAGATTGAAGAATCGATTAACCTACAGAATATATTAAAGGTAGGGCCGCCGCCAGTACCCGAGTACTCGCAGATACTCGACTCCAAAAGTTACTCGAGTAGTTTTTTTGTACTCGAGTACTCGCATGCTTCCACTTCCAGTCTGAAAATTGCATTTTTTGGTTCCAGAAGGCTTTCTGTAGCCTATATATTATTTTTTGTGAAACAAAATGCTACAAAAATGTCTGTTTCTTTGGCAGACTTTGGTAGCTTGTTAGTTGTTACATTGGAGATTTTACTTTATTAGTGCCCCAGAGCGTGAGCTTTAGTTAGAACCTATGCTATGAACTACTTAATCTATCTATAGTCTATAGTAGAAGCCATGCAGCTTGTATTAAGTACTTCCGGTAGTAACGAGTACTCGCTAAGCTACTCGACCGAGTACTCGATTCAAAACTACTCGTTGGCGGCAGCCCTGAATATAGGCTATAACAGAGCAGAGCTTTATAATTTATCTATTGCAAATAGGCTACTTGTGTCTATAAACATGATTTCCAGCACAAGAACTTCCGTTTGTCCCTGTCTTCTTCTTTTGCTTAATTAGTTCGACGTCGATGGATGAATAGAAAGGTTATTATTATTCATTATCGGGTCATTCGATGACGACAGCAGCCGAGGTGCATACAGTTAACGTGACGTCGCGACGCCTCCGCGGGGTTTGACCGGAAGACATCTGAGAAGAAAGGAGATCAGACACCTCTGCATCTCCCATGATGCTGCCTGTTTATCGACAGAGCCGTCTTCTCGATGCTTCCTACGGAAATTACATCTAATCAACGACGACCGAGGTCCATCGACCATCAAACAAAGAGGCAACAAAGAAAACTGAAGGCTTCTTAGTCGGCACTATTTTTGATCGCGGAATAATACACAGTGTGCAACGATGTCCCTCTTGAACACTTTTAGCCAATATCGGATTAAAATAGACTTGATGCTGTGCAGTTATATGGTGCTAAGCGTGACTCCATAAAATGGCAATTTTGTTAACTTAATTACCGGCATCTAAAACCAGCATCAGAGAACAATGACTAAATATTTCAAACATTAACGGTCGGCGAGAGCGTCGTCTGCTCGATGGACTGCGTTGGGAATGAATGCTGTAATTAGGTTCATCCGTTGGTTTTGTTTGCTAAGCCTGTGAGGGAGATTGGTCGTCGCTTGAGAAACGGTCAACTCATTCGCTTCTGATCACTCATTCGCAAAATGTTAAACGAAGTTGATCAGTTTAGGTCGCAGATACGAGAAGAGTTAAATGTATGACAACTCAGTAGGCCTGTAATATGGCGAATTTTATAAACGATCGAATCGTCGAACTAAGAATTTGAATAGTTCAGATGGGGGGGGGGGGGCTAGAACCAAATTGGTGCTCAAAATTATTGAAATGTGATCAGCAATTGAACGCTTAGAACTTCAGAGAATTTCATCTCGTCGAATTCTTTAAGTAGAGAACATTGAAATATCGGAAAGGTCAGGTAGCCTAACTAAAAGGACAAAGATTCTCAAGATTAAGAGACAATCCTCGTAAGGCGCACTAAGTGCGTGTAATTGCAAAGATCAAAAAAGATCTTGAAGAGGGAATTTAGCATAGACCATAAAATTATAGCATTTCGATTGTCAGTTAAAATATAAAGTAACTGTCATCATATATTATATCATGCTATGACCTTACATTGGATGATTATACTACATTAACTAACATAGGCTTGTTGACTAATTCAAATTCAAAGAACGATCTTTTCATTGCAACCAGATCCCATTGTTAAACTGATGATGAAGGCTGTTCTTTAAGGTATCTGGCGTAAGAATCATCACCAGGGTACATGCAGGTCTATACGCTATAGCCTACACATAAACCTATCAAAAGCCAAGAAAACTTGACTCATTCATTCCAGTCTGACAGACGCGTACGCAGCTAATATAAAGGTTACATGCAGAATAAACTAACTCACTAATTGACAACGCCAGTCCTAAGCCTGGAGAAAGGAGGTGGGCGACACCAAATCATCTTCGGTATGGAACGGTGTCGTTAAAAAATCTACACACACAGTGAAACTAACTTACTTACACGAATCTTCACCCTGCAGGAGCATGCACTTCTAAAGGTCCCAGTGAGTCAGATGCAAGATTTTCTTAGCTCTCTGCTTTATCAATTAACTTCATAGTTGAAGTACTACTCGCCTTTTAACACACTCTGTCTTGTTTGAATTCCATGTGAACAAGTGTTTTAAGTTCCAGGCTAGCAGCTTATTACCGCCAACTGATGGATGCCCTGAGATTGATGCCCTCAGTTTGATGCCCTGAGATTGACGCCCTGAGATATAGGTAGGCATATATCAGTTGACAGCGCACAGTTTTATCCAGAGGTTGCAGTCGATGAGCCGCCTATATGTAGAATGCGATAGATAGGACATCATTGTTATACCATTTGCTTGTGCAAATCTTCTGATCAGTTTAATCATAGCCTGCACCAATACAAGAGATAAATTTGAAATGTAAAGAGGATTGAAATATTCGTCATTTAAGCGAGCTACTTTCTTCACTAAGCAAACAATACCACGTATAGCTCTGCCAGTTTGTATAGAAGAGGATCAACACATCGAACGGGCATTAATCGCTTGCGCAGAATGTAAAAGACAGTATTGGACGCCGGTAACTATGGATATGCTATGATGATCTATATATGTTGTCACACAGTGTTGTTAAACTGCATCCTACCAACTATGGCTGCGGCTGCGTCTGTTGCGAATTGCTTCCTTCTCTGCCTGAGGTATTGATAGACGACCGTGGGTTAATCGATTGCATCGTCCTTTACTGTCGTCCCATCAAGAGCGATTCTCCGGATTCGGTCAATGGACGAGACAGGCAATGTACGAGCATACGCTGCACACATGTACATGTAGCAGCAGCAGAGGGGTAATCGGCGATGGCCTGACCAACAGACAAGGCGGAAGCACATAAAGACTGCCGATGGGGTGGCTCAGTTTCGCAAGCACTGTACGAGTTATAAATGTCTGCTCAAAGGGCACTCATGAACCATATCCCATCTGCACGAAGACGACGACATCTTGCGTAGCTGTGTAATCGAACCTGACAGATGCGTTCGCCTCCTTTCCTTCGTTCTTGACCTGAACGGCCATCTGACAAATCCTAAACTGGGATTACGAAGAAATCCATTAAATTAGTCAAATGAGATTCACATTGACCTCCCTGAAAATGACTAAGCACTCTCCTTTTGACAGGCGGAGTAGGCAACATGTGCACTGTTATAGCCTTCTCTGAGATATGGGACCGATCGTTCGACGTCATCGAAATTTATTAGATGATAACGATTAAAAATAGATATAGTAGGCTACATGTAAGTCGGATTTGCGTGGAGGTTACCAGAAAAGACTTTATGACTGTGTTTGTCACGGTATATTTATATAGCGCCTCGTGCACCTCTCAAGTGCGCTATGCACGTTGAGGCAATCTAGATAACGGAAAGTGGACTCCGCACTCGTTGACCTACGAGTTGGAGGGGAACTTGTTTCTAACCGAATTAAACCAGGGCTAAGTACTTCTTTCCATCTCGAATCGTGCATTAAGTAAATCGTACACTAAGTACTTCGTTCCATCTCAAATTGTACTGCTGACTACTGCACTTCGGTGTCATATGTCTTAACACTGCAATGTTACCAACGACCACCGTTGGCAAGTCATTCGAGTTAGCATAAAAAAGGCAGAATTTCGTCATCACTCAGAAGAAAGTTCTATAGTAGCCGTAGGCTACCATTCCAGTTAGCCTACGCCAGCCAATAAGAATCATGGCTAGTATGGTATATAGGCCTATATATATATAGGCTTATACAGCATACTTAAGAATCTTGCAACGGTTAGAATAGAATTCATCACTCCACGCTCAGGCGTTACGAATGTTCGCTGCACGTTTTGAATCTTCTGAATCACTGAATGTGTTGTTTCGAGCTCTAATTCACCCGGTTCATCTGAAATAATCCTCTGCCAGTAATACGATCCATCATTTTCATAAACAGGATCGTCAGAATCTGCAGGAGATCAGTTTCATCGACCGAGATGCAATAGGATTAGGCTTACTTTAAAAACTCACAACCATTTACTGCCAGGGCTTTATTAGACCACGGCGATTTATATCACCCTAAACTGCTGTCGATCCATAGTTACCAATAATATATATATAGCTTAAGACTAATCTATATATAGCTTAAGACTAATCTTGATAAAAGGCAAAAATAGACCTAATAGCATCATAAACGCCGTCAAGAAGGAAGCAATGTACATTTAACAAAGACACGACGAGAATATTTTGTCTACTTTGTGCAGATTTCTCGTGAGAATAATAATAATAATAATATTATAGCCAATGTTCAATCTATTCTCCTCTGTGGAAATTCTCCCAAGGATTTATTTCTCTGCAGTGAAATAATTAGAACGAAATACTATTATTCTTGAGTTGTTTTTGACATTATAATATTACATGAGCTGTTCTAACGTAATATGATGATGATATTATCTACTATTATAAGATATTATACTCTCATACTGTAATCATGATATTTTGTTCATATATTACATTTATATGACTAGCTGTCACTTTGTCTATAGTGTCATCTTTCCAATTTAAAATTATTTGTTTCCTGATCATTTAGAAAGGCTGCTTCATTATTATGTGGCTTCACGATTCGGTAGTTTAATCCTTCTTGCACGGCTTGTGCACTGCCAATATTTGCAAACTATATCTACTAATTGTGTCCTGGTCGGCAATTGCGGACCTACTTGAGCAACGAGCAAAAGAAGCTGATCCAAGTGATCAGGTGTCAAACTCACTCTTAATCCGTTGCACAGCCGATTCATGCTGGAAAAGACCGCACCACTCCTGCATAAATTAACAAAATATAACAAAGACTTAACAGAAATAATATCAACACGTATAGGCCTACCGGTAATAAACTGTGCAACGAACATCGTAATAGACCGTATAGGCTTATACACTGTGTCCAGAAATAAAGTGACCCCTAATGATAATATGAAAATAAATAGTAAATCTTATGCGATTTTTTAAATTCCAAAACAGTTTTAATCAAGACATATTTGTGCACAAATTTGTAATTATGAACGTCTTGGATGAAAAAGGTACGCCATAGTGACATTTATAAATTACAAAATCAGTGCATGGGAGGAATATGATCAGCTGGTCATTGATGCTGCTTGTGACCAATGGCGCACGCGTCTTGAAGCTTGTGTTAAGACCGAAGGCGGGCATTTTGAACACACCATGTAGTCTAATAATTATTATTCGAATGCAAGACTCAATTTGTACTTCATTTATGGCGGTATATCTACAACATTTAAAAGAGTTGAAAATTCCGTTGATAAATTTTTAGGCTGTCCGTAAAACTTGATGCAATTTACGTCATTAAGACGTCATTACTGGATGACGATGACAAAAGCTATCATATTTCATGCAACACTAGATAACTATGTCAGGATTAGAGCGGTTTTGGAATTTTAAAAATCGACGCATACATGTATTTACTATTTATTTCATATTATCATTAGGGGTTCCTTTATTCCGAACACAGTGTATAAAAACATATATATATGTATAATAATGCGGCGCTTGCTTCATTTTTCACTACCTATTCTGCTTCTAGAAAATTCGGTCCCACGCATAAAAGCATACCTATTGAAGATGATGATAGTGGCTCATGGTAATGTTGCTGCTGTTGATGATAAGGATGATGATGAGCAGGAGGACGACGACGACGACGATGATGATGGTGATGACGGCGACGATGATGATGATGATGATGGTGGTGGTGGTGGTGGTGGTGGTGGTGGTAGTGGCTATGATGATGAAGATGGTGATGATGATGATGATGCTGATGACGATGACGATGACGACGACGACGATGATAATAATATTATATCTGACAGTAATAGAAAAGCAGCATGGTAAGTACTTTATTCACCTGTCATACCAACTGACACGTAGAATTATTTCACAAATTTTAAGAATCTCTTTTTATTATTGTGTCGAAAATATATTCAATTGGAAGTTAATTATTTTTGTTTATCTAGATACGATCTGAGGCACATCCATTCATTTGCAACCTCCATGATGATGATGATGATGACTTCATGATGATGATGACTCCATGATGATGATGATGACTCCATGATGATGATGAAGATGAGTGTTCCTCAACTTCCATATCAGCATTGATGTTAACACATTCAGCCAGAAGCTTTTACAACTTTTCTTTTCCAACTAATCTTTAATTCCATTCTCACATGCTGGCAGTAATTTAAGTTTTGCTTCATTACTTGCACAAATACTCTCCCAACAGCATTACTCAGCCATTCCTAATGTTCTTGCTAAGAGATTAATAACATATAAGACATAACGATGCTTGAATGCACGTTCTCAGCATGGTTTCAAATGAATGAATGTCCACTTTCGTTATAATTGCAAAGATAAGAGAGATATATAATTTCCAGGTTTTGCTTTTTCCTGCAACTGAGTTGTAGTCCACCTTTCCTGGAAGTTCTGTCAGATTTAATTTCGGATACTCCGAAGTGAACGTGCGCAATAGGTGTAAAATAATCTGTAGGCCTATAGCATAGCTTCTGCGTACACAGCTGTCGCTTCATCCTGAAATAGTAAGCACAAGCCACCTGCTTCTGCTGACAGACATTTTCGAATGCTTAGTCATCGTAAGTTCACTCGTGGGTTGGCCGAGCGATCTATTTACACAACTTTTAACTACGGATTTGAAAGACATAGAATGCGTAATTGTTTCTCTATACATGGATAACCATGAGACCCACGACCATCAACACAACACCGACTCCCAATCTTCCATTAAAAACAACATCCACACCTATCAAGACAATATTCACGCCAATCAACACAACACCCCCGCCTAACAACACAAAACCTACGCTTACATACACAATACCTACGCCTATTAACACAATACCTACGCCTATCAACACAAAACCTACGCCTATTAACACAATACCTACGCCTATCAACACAAAACCTGCGCCTATTAACATAATACTTACGCATATCAACACAACAGCTACCCTCATCAGCAAAACAGTACGCCTATAATAACAAAACCAATGTCTATATTTATTATCAATATGTTTTGATTATTTATTACAAGTAATTATAATAATAATAATAATTAGTATTCTATTGTTTTATTTAGTACCATTCTTATTTTTTACCAAGTCAGCAAGTATTAGGTATATTCTTTAGTACACTGCCAACCCACAACGCGACTCGCAGTCAGAAACAACAGATGGGACTCGCAGTCATTGTTATAGTACACAGAAGTAGATAATAATAGGTAATTAATATAATAAAATAACTTAAAGTAGATGTTTGAAACGAATTAGACTAATAAAAGTATCATACAGGTTATCTGTACAGAATCCTGATTAAAAATCTCTTTCCAATTAACGAATCCATGTAGCTGCGAGCTATTTCTCTGCTTAGTTGATCGAGGTCTCATGTCTGTTCAGGCGTGAAAAGATGATGCATGGTGAGTCCTGGATTGCTAAGGACATCGGAGATAACGAGTTTCATCTCAATTGGAACAAATTATGGCAAATTAGAAAACCCTGTCATATAAAATGTTCTATTACCATTACCATCACTATTACTACTGTAATTAAGATTTTTTCGAAGGCACCTAATCCCTCTGGATAAAAAAATTGGATGTTATTATTATTATCATTAATGTTATTATTATTATTATTACTATTATTGTTATTATTATTATCATTATTATTATTGTCATCATTATCATCATCATCATTACCGTCATCATCATCGTTATTATTGTTATTGTTATTGTTGTTATTGGTATTGCCATTGTTACTCTTACCATAATTGTTATTATCTTTATTGTCATTATCATCATCATCATCTTCGTCCTCGTCCTCGTCATCATCAGCAGCAGCAGCAGCATTCTCGTTATCATTACCACCATCAGTTTTAACGTTATTATTGTTGGCATTGTTGTTATTGTTACTTGTGTTGTTGCTGTTACTGTTACTACAAATCCACAATTGTTATTATACTTGCTATCATCATTATCATCATTATTATTAGCAGTAGTATTTTTACGCTATCGTAGTCAGCATTAATGTTCATATGTGAATGATGTCAATGCTTATAATTTATCATCATAAGTAAAAAAATTATTAGCATAAATATTCTTAATCGCCAGCTGAAGACGGCTCAGAATATATGGCGGTAATTCTCTGGAGAGGCAGACGGCACTTAAAACAGCACGTTGCTATTGGCGACAGTCACGTGGCCTACTCAGCGAAATTGCTAAAGGCGCCGATGAAGGAAGATAAAATTTATTAAGCCAATTATTTTGTGTCCTGAATGGATCGCCTTCAAGAAATATAATCCTCGTAGTCCAGAGTTGCTGATTTCGAAAATGATATATAAATTTAAAGCTAACTGTTACGGAAACAGCTGAAGTTTTTTAATATTCGTGAAGTTTTGACAATCTTTGCCACCAACGATAAAAAATCATGACGTTATTATTTTATATTATTATTATCAGTCATAATTTTAACTTGAATATGACGTCACTAGACATTGCTATTATTTTAGTAGCTGGTAAGTTTGGCATTATTGCGTGTATTGTCATCTCAGGAAGGCTCAGAGTATACAGTGGTAGTGATACCCAATATACAAAATTAATAATGATTACACCGTTATAATCAGTATTACAAATATTATTGTAGTTATAGTCGAGCATTTAAAAATACGCCGCCAAACGATTCAGAGGTGCTCCAGACGCAAATTTGAACCTGTTTATTTTGTGAGGGATTACCCTGACAAAATAAACAGGTTCAAACGTTTACGAGACATAGCAATATTACTGTGGAGTTGACACCGCAATTTCCTAGAAGGATCACAATATGCAAAGGTCATGCGTGTCCGCAAGGAGAGCAAGGAGGCATTTATTTAAAAACCAAAAAACTTAAGGATCATTATGATTACTACAACACAATTTTCAATGCGAAAAATTATTATTTAGGTGAAGCCCTTGACATTATTTGCTTTTAAATTGTCAAATTGCCAAACGCTGTCCGCGGTCTTATTTTGAATGAAAACCATGTTTTAAGCGCTTTGTTAACCATCTTAGGACGGGCAAGCATCTAATCGGGATATATCTTCACATTAGTGACAACTTTTCTTTGTGACAGCTTTGCAAATATTGTGTCCTAGATATTCATGCTACGAGAAATAGCCTCTTCTATTGGTATGATTCACAGATAGCCTACATGGTTTCATTTGTGTTTTTTTCGTGTCAGAGATCGTTTGTTATTTCAAACTTCAAAAAATGTGTAGACCTAATTAATAGCGCAGATAACTGACGCTAATTTAACATGGAAAAGTCACATTGACCATGACTCGGTGAAAGCTTCCAGAAACCTTGGTATATTACGCAGAGTCTCCAATAAACCACCAATAGCAATCCGCAGGCAACTCTATTTCGCCATGATTAACTAATACTTTAACTACTGTAACTTTGTATGGGCCTCAAATTACCCCTCCTACTTAGTCAAAGTTGAAAACATTCAAAAAGGCTCCTCGATTTATTCAAGGATCAACCAATTGAACTCGATCTGCACCCTTATTTAAGCAACACCACAAACTTGGAATTAAGCAAATTACCACCTCTCAAATAACTACGTTTTTGTTCTCAGCAGTCAATGATAGGCTCCCATCAGCTTTCATCCAATATTTCACTAAGGCGAAAGAAATTAATGATTGCTAGAACTTTTATGGCCTACCAGTTTTTTCTCCCTGAGAGTCGCTGGACCTAGAATCTCGAATTTGCTACCCCCAGATCTCCATAGAATTCGAACTATAACCTCATTTAAAATCTCTCTCTCCGTGAGTATTGCTAGACTCTAGATTCTGATAGCTGTTAATAATTAGTTTTGATGTTCACAATTTTATTACAACTCCACTTCCTATTTCATTCTTTTCCTCATTAGTCTTTAGCGGCATATTCCTCCCTTTGGATCCTCCATGGTATCCATAATTTATCCTGTTAAGCTTTGACTTGTTATTCCCCCTTTAGCGAATTGCTGCTACTAGGGCTATGTAGCCACATGTTTTACTTTATTTTGTGTTCGTGGTGAACCTCGGACTGTTGGATAACAATAAACGCGTTAAACGAGTCAAACTTATATTTTATGTGTGGTCAATTGGCAGCTAGGTTATCCTCAGAGACTATAAGTAAATTTCCATTACTCGATTGAAATTGAAATTCTTGAAATTTGATATCGCCCTTCTTCCAACATTTTTTGCTCAGAGGTGCACACACGTCTCGTCTGCGCAATCGCAGTTGTAGGCCTACTGCAGAGCAATTGTGCGCGAAGGATTTGCTCAAGGTCCCTACACAGTGACTGACGCATCGGACGAGGGTCGAACCCAGGGCCGTTTTAAGGCCGTTGTATATAGGTCCTAGGCACTCTTTCATACATGTATACCTCAACTACTGCTTTGCGCAAAACATTAAACGTGTAAACCTAGATACACACATTCACATTATTTTTTCATGTCACGAATGATTTAATGATTACACTTTTTCAATTACTCAACATCCCTTTTTTTCATTTATATACTTCTAAAAAATGTCTAAGAAGTTGGGTTGGCCCTGATAACTTCGTAGGCCCTAAGCACTGTGGCTACTGGATAAGCTGGTTTCGGTAGAACCCACTCACTCGGCGCACACTGAGTGTCACGGGCCGACCGCTCTAACCGATCAGCCACCGCGCCACACAAATTACTCCTCCTACTTAGTCAAAATTGAAACATTCGGTTATTATGAAACTAAGCATTTACATATTATCCTCCGACAGGTTCCATTGTCGAAATCTTGGCGACAAATCTGCAACTTTGTTTTCGACAAATCAAGGTGTCTGATCATATCGCTAAACAATGTTGCGTTATCTTGTGTGGTTCAACGATACAATTAGATTGACGTTTTTGAAAGTTATCTCGGTCGTCATCTGATTCTGCAGCTTCAGATTCCTGGAAATATTCTGCTGGAGATTCAGGATCCCCTAAGGTCATTAGAAAACGAAAACTGTTTGTGGATCATACTGTGAGTCATGCAGACTTGCAGCTGAGACTTTTGGTAGACAATAGAACAAATAGCGAATGGCACTCCTGAGTTCTTCTCTCATCCTGCCAGAAATTAGGTTGCAACATTTAATTGAAAATCCAATTTGCATTCTCGTTTCATTCGGACTCATTCCCTCATAGCTGTGGTGCAGTGAGCGATGAACATGATGAATGTTTTCCACCAGGATATCTCTGCGGTGGAGAGCAGGTACGAAGATATGAGAATTCTCCTAAGCTATATGACTACTTCTGAGGTGAGATATGTCCCACGTGTAGTGCATAAGAAAAACGTCATATATAATGTAATTTGTGAATGTTTTTGCCAAATTAATTATGTCACTTATCAATATTTCACACCGTTATTTCAAAACTATGCTCAGAATCTTTACCTTAAGTTAATAATTAATGTTTAATACAGTTTCTGTAGCGAAGTTCTGCTTTAGGTACATGTAGGCCTAATATTTCCTTACAACTTTCAACAGCGTGGGACATGTAATAAAATCTTGTGCCTGCTTTTTCTGCATTGGCGCCAATTAATCGCATAAAGCTATTTGCGGCCATAAAAAATGGTAAAAAATAAACTATCAGAGTTAAATAATTGCTGAACGTTGTTATTATCCTCAATTGTCGACCACGTACGGAACGAAACAATAGCTTTTTGTGTGTTCCTGCGCGATTGTTCCGCGTGAGTTGGCGACTGCGAGGCACGAGATTGATTTGACGCCGGCCAGAAAAATGCTCTATGCCAAATATGTTTCGATAGGATATGAGTTGATAGTGTCGTAGCGAACTGTTGATTCAGCTACGCTGATGGCCCCAATCAACATCAGCTGACATC
Organism: Bimastos eiseni; assembly: GCA_959347315.1. Taxonomy (NCBI): domain Eukaryota; kingdom Metazoa; phylum Annelida; class Clitellata; order Crassiclitellata; family Lumbricidae; genus Bimastos; species Bimastos eiseni. The sequence continues at coordinate 30,934,469 of OY365807.1, forward strand.
AAGAAAATCGACCGCTCTATGCTGTAAATAGGTCGAGTCGAATGACGTACCGCTGGGATGGCGCTTTCCGATAAAAGTCTGATCTAGAATTCAGCCGATTTATGCCAGCACAGTCGAGATAGGGCAATGCCGTCGTCCGAGCTGACCACTCTTCCTCCTGCTTCATTTTTTAATGTGAGTTGATGAAGTATCAATCAGTTCATCTCTACGGTACTTTATGGTTATGCAGGCTAAATTAGGAGATGCAGGTTAAACAATTACATAAATATGTTAGCCTTCTCTCTCCTGGGGCAAAGGCAGCCGATGGACATCGGGCCACTAATAAACGGCGACGAGACAGCAGCGACCAACTCAACACGCTGCATGATATGTAGCCTACAGCAATACACACGGTTTAATTGCAACCAATTTACAATCGCATTGATTTTCATCCCTTACAACAGAGCTGTGAGCCAACAAGAGATGCCTCAGATAGGCACACAAAACGAATATATCCTCTTTCAACAGTACTTATTATCCGTCAGAGACCCAGGATCCATGCTACCGACAGATTTAAAGAGACCGAGATAAGCTGGATATTCTGATAATTCTCCTGCACCTTGGGCTGTCGTTAAAACTGCGTCGAGAGAATTTGGACTGAATACGGAATTGGGACGTAAATCATGCATCAGCCAAAGAACAATAGCTTTGATAATTATACGGAATACATCTGCAGAAAGTGCGGAAAAGAAGTGATTGGCAGGTGCATTCGTCTCAAAAGGGTCCCACTGAGGCAGGTGCCTCTTGGACAGGGCCCGGGACAAACTGAACGCCTTCTACGCATGCCAACGAGGTTTCTGATTCCTAAAGGACTGCGAATACAAAGATTATTCACGCTCAACATGTTTGTGTATGCAAACATGTTCTGAAGGAATGCCGAATAATGCAATATCCAGATGCAATGTTTGTGTCAATACATGACACAATATTTTTTATTTATTTCCAATTTAATTCCAATTTAAATGCAACGTAACATTGTACAGAAGTTCACCAGTAAAAAAAGTTACCAGACGCGTGGCAATTAATTTTAGATAATTGGCATTAGAAATATCTTTTGGTGCTTTATCAGTTGACTGGGTTAAAGCAGCTGTTTCGAAACTTATTGTCGTTGTATCACCCAGTGGCGGATCCAATCATTTGGAATGGGGGGTGCTGTCTGATAAAGTTCGGCATGTAGTATGGGAAAGATGAAAAATGGCGCACGAGCGCAACGACACAACAATTACGCCAAGTGAGACATTTTCCTGTGAATCCGTCCCACATCATTCAATCTATCTTCCGTCAATGTGAATTTCGGTTACCGCAATTCTACAGTGAGTACTGTAGGCCTAGGTGTAGGCCTATACACGTATGGGCCTACATTATTATTATATTTATATATATATTGCATTAGTCTTTATAATTACGCAAGAATCTTATCATAACAATAAAATAATTATGCAAGAAATGATAATTCCCAATTTGTATTTACCAAAAATTAATGTTAACATGTGTTTGAAACTTTTTGTTAAAAATCGATCCATGCTAAGGGTCAGCGCAACTTTACCCTGAACATGCCGCTTCTGGGCATGTCATCGGAGACAAGAGTCGGCTTCTCTGGTTAGAATTGCTAGAAACAAAGTTTGTCTGTATTCATATTTTAATATTTTTGTAGTACATTTTCCATGAAAAGGCATAGTAGTTAGATTATTTTTTACTTGGTAGCAAATGTTCTTCAGTTCTATTTGTCTATCTATTATATCTCGATATGGCACGAAAAAACATTCGTAAAAATTAATGTCAGAGTTAGAAATCGTGTCTGCTTGGCAAGGCCATCAGTAACTCCCAAGCACACGATCCTACTCCTTAAAAGTCTTCGCACTTAACTAGTTAGATCAATTTCAAAAACTCACGTCTTTGTCTTAACAGTCGGTCAATCATTTAAAGTTGGTTCTTGGTGGCCACATCATAAGACACGAGTCTACTTTCATGACGAAGATGGTAACCTAGGTTATAGGTTACGGCCGGCGTCAAATTATCTCTGTGTAATGGTCTGGATATGCAGACAGGCGCTGAAGCGTCTTCGAATAATTACTACCTGTACATGTATACGTCTGTGAATGTCTACATATCTACATTTGATTGTCTTGTATGCATTATATGCCGCATTATTTAACGGCCATTATATCTGCCCGTCTCGTCTGTCTTACTTCATTGCCTTTCCTATTCTAATTTGGTAATTGCTCTGTCTCCGTCTCACTGCCTTTTATCTCTGCCTTGATTAGTTTGCCACATTTCTCTTACTGTATTTTTCCTACTTCCGGAATCAGACAATTATTCGTAATTTTATATATGTAGGCCTATACGTTTACATTATCCGTGCTTGCAGCCGTCAGTCCTTGATGTCCGCTTCCAGACATGGAGACAAATAGCAAAGAGGAGCAGCGCAATAGCACCGCATCACTCTCAGACAAAGAGCACCAGCCACCAAACAGCAGCAGCAGCATATGCATCCTCCGTCGGTCGTGGGATAGTAATACAGGCTCACACTGATCAAGCGCTGGACTGTTGTCGATTTAGCGTCTGTCCAGGCAGGGTTTGCCTCACAATTGCCACTTGTTATATGAAGGAAAGGTTGGCATTGCCAACTAACTACTTAGAACGAGAGTATATCGAGAAAGGTGTGTTACGTAAAGAAGAAAAATGGACCGTTTGCCTAGTTGGAATAAGTTTCAGTCAGTGACATGATTTTTTGTGTTGTGGGAAAGAAAATGGGAAGTACGGAACATGTCGCGAAGCTATTAAGGTTATACAATCTGTATGACTTTTGAAGAAGAAAACAGTGCTATGACTGGACATATAAGAGACATCCAAATAAATAAATGAATGAATAACGCTAATTCTTAAGACTGCGTATTCTGATTCGGCGATTTTTTGGTCGATTCCGATACGCCATGGAAGGAGAGTGGAGCAGTGAGTATATTCTCCACACTATATTATACGTGTAACTTTTAGTTCCTAGATAACTTACAGATTCCTAGATTACAGTACTATTTCTATTTTTTATGTTAGTATGCACATATGTATGTATACGTTATGTATGTATGTTATGTATGTATGTATACGTTATGTATGTATGTTATGTATGCATGTATGTATGTATATATGTATGTATGTATATATGTATGTATGTATATATGTATGTATGCATATATGTATGTATGTATATATGTATGTATGTATATATGTATGTATGTATATATGTATGTATGTATGTATGTATGTATGTATATATGTATGTATGTATGTATATATGTATGTATGTATGTATGTATGTATGTATGTATGCATGTATGCATGCATGTATGTATGTTATGTTATGTATGTATATATGTATGTACGTACGTATGTTTGTATGTATGTTATGTATGTCTGCTATGTATGTATGCATTGTATATATATATATATGTATATGTACGTACTTATGTACCTATGTATCTGTGTATGTACGTATGTAGGTATGTGCGCAGTAATTTCAAATGGGCCCGTCAATAACTGCTTCATATGTTGTTCTTCTCAGCCGTCTTTGACGCCAATTAATTTTGATCTCTTTGAGTATAGTCATATGCCTGCACATAATTATGACAATAACAATAGTTTTTCTGATTATACTAAACAAAAGCAAATGTGCAAATGCTATTGACGAGCGGCTTCTAATTAGCGCTTTAGAAATTCTATATTATGACTACGGTCAGGAAGATGTAAGCTGGCTTAGATGTTAGGACTCGAAAAGGTGAAGCATAAAGCTAATTGACACATGCCATCAATGTAGCCTGTTACGCCAATAAGATGATCGTCTAGAAACGCATCATAAGATTAAAGTAGATTAACGACATCTACAAAAGAAAATAGAGACTGATTTATGGATAGTTTTAAATCACTGGACGGCATGTTCCTAACAAAATGTGTTAGGATTGGACGAAGTGAAACAGTAAAAAAACTTTTCGTAAGACAGATAATACGTCAATGACACATTTCGATACGCAAGAGATGACAGTCACATATGGTTAGGAAACACGTTGTCAATACTCTTCATCTGTATCAATAATCAAACATTGAAAAAAATGCAGTATAAAGAGGGACGCGTTATGTAGGCTACTTCGGGAATTGACGAACATGTTAAATAAATTCCAGAAAAGTTCTTATACGTGAAAGACACCAGTGACTAAGTTAAGATGACGTAAAATCTATCAAAGCACGAAGAAACTCTTATACACTGCACGGAATGTAGTAGCCTACAATGTAATTTTTAAATGCTAAACAGTCGTAGAAGTGTTCAATGTACTTTAAACCAAACATTGTGACATCAAATAAAATCTTTTTTATTTGCTCCTTCAATGTACAAAAATTAAACATCCACTTCACAAAATAAAAGGCAGCAAATGGGAAGCCCAGAAGGGTCGCAAGACCCATTATAAGTAGGCCAACCTTTACAACAATTCAGCTTAGCAGCAACAGTGTTATAGACTATACAGGAGTCACAGTTTTTAACTAATATCTTAACTAACATCGTAATTAACGATGAGCATAGAGAAGGCCTAACTACAAACAGCTGCTTACTATAACCTTTAACGTAGCTTAATTGCTCATTCACATCTGGTATGCATGAATGAAGGGACCTCTTACATTACTGCAGGCTTGTCAGTTGCCTGATCAATGTCGTCTTCTTCTAATGCAATGTCTCAGTTAGAGTAAGCCGAACGAAGACAATAAGCTTAGAGTAAATCTAAGGAAGACAATAAGTTTAGAGTAAGTCTAAGAAAGACAATACGCTTAGAGTAAGTCTAAGGAACACAATACGCTTAGAGTAAGTCTAAGGAACACAATAAGCTTATAGTAAGTCTAAGGAAGACAATAATCTTAGAGTAAGTCTAAGGAAGACAATACGGTTAGAGTAAGTCTAAGGAATACAATAAGCCTTTAGTATGTCTAAGGAAGACAATAATCTTAGAGTAAGTCTAAGGAAGACTATACGCTTAGAGTAAGTCTAAGGAACACAATAAGCTATAGTAAGTCTAAGGAAGACAATAATCTTAGAGTAAGTCTAAGGAAGACAATACGCTTAGAGTAAGTCTAAGGAAGACAATAATCTTAGAGTAAGTCTATGGAAGACTATACGCTTAGAGTAGGTCTAAGGAAGACAATAAGCTTAGAGTAAGTCTAAGGAAGACAATAATCTTAGAGTAAGTCTATGGAAGACTATACGCTTAGAGTAGGTCTAAGGAAGACAATAAGCTTAGAGTAAGTCTAAGGAAGACAATACGCTTAGAGTAAGTCTAAGGAACACAATAAGCTTATAGTAAGTCTAAGGAAGACAATAATAGTTAGGCTACACAGGTGTTTCAACGAGCGGGACGTTTCTTCATGCCGCTTTCCGCAGATACATTTTTATGTACATTGAAAAGGCGGAGGCACTGGTGGAGAACGGCAAAGTCTTTGTCAGGAATTGATGCGAATGAAAATGGAATGTCAACATAATACTAGTTATTATATATCCTCTTCGACCTAACACTTCCCCAACAGGAAACATGGAACTCGTCGCAGAGAAAGATCGTCAACTCGAATTGTTATTTTTATGCGAAAGTGGTTCCTACATTGTATGTGTTTACTATGTGATCGCATACATATGTGCATGTATATATGTATGTGAGTCCTACACATGTGTATTTATTTCTGCACACATGTATTCATGCATGTATGCACATATATGTATACCTGTACAATATAGGTATTCCATGTTGTCGTGCAGTTCATATACTAGTTCTGTGCAGGACATTCTGTTCACCTCAAATAGCATTTCTCAAGATGAATTGAAGGATTATGGGCTTGAAGTTTGCCTTATAGCTCTAGACTTATTCATGAATTTTATATATTTTTATACTCTGCAAATGTGCGCTAGCATAATATGTATATTATATGTATCAATCAATCAATCAATCAATCAATCAATCAATCAATGCAATTTATATAGCGTCTCTTCAAGATAACTATTCAGAGGCGTTCCCGACCCAGGCCCGGTCAAAAAGGAAAGTCTTGAGAAGTTCATAGAAAGAGCCAGACAGGTCGCGCGGGAGAGAGTGCAGGTCAGATGGGAGGTTGTTCCACACACGAGGACCCACAATTGTATGTGTGTATTACTATCTACACGCAAATTATGCAAGCATCTATTCATAATTCGATGCATGCATATAATATGTACATGGGTTTATTAAGCATAAACGATGCATTGAATATTATTGAATAATATTGTTTTAAGTTAGCATGAAAAAATGATCGTTTTAATCTAATATTTTATAAAGTAGAGCCCGTAGGCCTATACAATCAAAATTGGGATCCGGATTAGTATTCCTCGTTCGATTATCAGTATCAGGCCGATAACCACAGTTTACACTGGCATATTGGATTTGAATCTTTTGCTCTGCATGACGTTTTAATGTACCTTTTCTGTGGTATATTTTGAATTGTTCATAAAATATAAGCCGAAATCTCTTCATGATAGTCTGGCACCTAATAGGCCATGACTCCGAAACATTAAGAGCATGTTTGTGTGTTTTATTAGATGCGTACCTTTTTATGTAGAGGCCCAATGTATGCATTTATGCACGCGCACGCGTTTCTTTTTCAAACACAAAATTACTAATTTGTCGTATTGCACATAGTAACGCCTTTAACTGCTATAAATGGCATTGTATTATTTTCAGGTTATTTTTTTAAAACTTGCACTTCATATTACATTGTATCAGACACGTTGTTGTTTTTCAACAATTGATTGAACTTCAACGGGAGTGAACGAAGGCACCACGAAAAATCATGAAGAGTTCATCATATAATTATCTGAACCAAGTGACCCATGCATGTGTTTGTACACTAAGGAATTGCAGCCTCGAAAATGATGGCGTGTCCTGCATGGAATAAAAGTGGGCCTACTACAGCGCAACTTTGCTTCCGCTAGTAGACCTATGCTTATCGATGATAAAAACAATATTGCATCATAATATTTATGTGCGCATCAATCACTTTTATTTGTAGTAAGCATAGAAATCACTTATCTCTATGTGCGCAGCGCAGACGGAAGCTGAATCATCGCCCGCTTTCGCAGGGCTCCAAAGTGGATTTAAGGACGAAATAATTCCAGAAACAGTTTTATTAATGCATGACATTATACATAGTTAAGACGTTGCTTAAGGTATGGAATGATACACCAGCGTTTCGTTAAAAATAGAGTCTTTATTTCTTATGTACAGACCAACATGACTCTGAGCGCCATGAAAATGCGCTTAGCTCTCGAGTAGCGCTATAGTAAAATTTGCGGTTTACTGTTTTATATGTGAATAAGAATCGACGACAGACGTCAGTAACAGGAGATGAAACACAATACTCACTAGTATTTGGTGCCTGGTGACTAGTTTAAAACGATCGCTTTATCCACAAAGTAGGCAAAAGTGACAAATCGAGAGACTACCATCAAGACGATCACGCCGGACCAAAAACAGAAAGCCGATCTAATCTCAAATTAAGCGCAGCTAAAGAGTAGTTATATTTGTTGCTACCTGGTGCATTTAATCTACATACACCTTTAATCTCATCAAATCAACCAATAATTTGGTCATAGTCGCCTCGTACTTAACCTAACTCATAAACAGGCAAAATGTGGATGTTTCGCCTTCAAGCAAGCTGGTATCAAATAAACTAACCATCTAGCGTTGCAAAAACCAGACAATCGACACATTTATCCATGCAACGAAGACGCTATATTAGCCCCAAGCAAAACAATATTATCAGTTCATCTGTCTATGTTTATCTATCTGTCTATGTCTATTTCATATTTCTCTGCAAGTATTCGCTGTTGCTGTCATTCATTTAACGGCCATGGGTACGAACAAGTGATTTCCGCTTTTAGTGTTAGTCTAAGTGATATAGTGAGTAGGTTCTTTATAATAAGAGCACTTATGTCATAATCAGCTTATTCGTTACCTCTACGAGCGTCTCTAGCCCACGTGAACTCTAATTCTAATCGATAGGCGTTATATGAATGTCGTCAGCGACGGAACGCCAGTGAACCGTTCAATTTCAATTTGGTTAGTACTGAATCCTTCTTTTACTTCTTCTTCTCCATATTCGGTTCGATCGATCGCGGATCCCTTAATGGCTACGGCTCCTACCTGCCTATGTGCCCGTCTGTCCATCTGTCGTCGTCATCATCATTATCATCATCGTCGTCGTCGTCGTCGTCATTATCATCATCGTTGTCGTCGTCACGAATATACCATATTCGTAATGCATCCATCTCAGCTGGAACCAATTAAAGAACAACTATGTCTGTCTCGCTGCAGCGGAGAGACAATTGAGCTATGCAACGAAACACCAGGATTGCCGGCGGTATTAAGTCTCTCGCGTAATTAGACACATCCATAGACAACAGCGGCTCGCTGTTCTAATAGAATTATGCTCCAACCATCCATCCATCCATCCATCCATCCAACCATCCGTCCATGCGTCCGTCTATTGAGACTCTGTGTTTCCTATACAGCGAATCTAACAAATTAACTCTCTATGCCTGTTTTAATTCCGCTAAGAGATTTTATAAAATGTGATCTTTACTACAAAGCATAAGCCTGAATGTCCTGTTGGCAGGCATTCATCGAGCGTAGGATGTTGTTTTAGCAAGCGATATAATATAATAGATCGTTCTATTCGTTTAAAGCAGTGTCATCATCGTCTTCGTTGAAAACGCGACTTCATTGATTAGCTAGATGGGGGAAGAAATTGTTAACACTAGCAATTTTGCATAGCAGCCGCGCATATGCTATATTAGTAAAAAAGAGTGAGCCTATTTTAATTAGATGTACCTTAAGCGGTCTTTGTGGATAGGTACTGTTAGCAGGAGAACATCGACAAGGGTTCAAATCTTTCTAACGTACTCGTAGACATTCGTTCGTCAGGAAAAGCCACCTCGTGATCGCCGATTTCACTCAGCAACGTCGTCGACAAGGGTTGTCAGCTCTGTTCGAACCCGTGCAGCTTCGTTCTTAAGAAAAGCCAGTTCGTCAGCCGTCTCGCGAAGAACCGCAACCATTTCTCTCATTCGCTGTCTCTGTTTACGATCTTTCGCTTTTATCTTTCGAATCCTTTCACGAATCTTTACTAATTCGTGTTCTTTTCTCCCAATATTCGTGGGTCTTTCGTTCGTCAGGCTCTGTATGAAATTTTGAAGCGCATCACCCATCTTCACAGAAATCTGTCACGCCTCGTTCGAATACGTTTAGAAAAGAGACCCTGTCACGCTTCGTCTGAATTTGTGACAGGATTCTCGGTCACATCGGTCACGTTAAATACCTCTGACTGAAGCCAGCGTCACGAGTTATCGAAATAATGAGAACGCTTGTTTGACGCCAACGCAGGTAGACTCATCGTCACGAGATGGAACAACGTAGGTCGTAGGAGGAACTATGACGCAAGTCTGGTAGGAATATACAATACTTTCGATATAGCTCATCATCACATGATCACCAAGTCTTCATTATCTACCCAAGAATTATATGATTCACGGTAACCAAGCCATTTCACTAAAGATTTCTTCCCACATTTCCTAATAATCTTTTCAATTATAAATATCTCTTGAGTTGTCTTCTGTAGCTCCTGTTCAAAAAATGAGCCCTGTATTTCTTCTCCACTTTGATCAGTAATCTTATAAGTTGGAGGATCCGTGTATTGAATCTGAGATACTGTAAAAATCTCTTCCGTCCATCTAGGTGTGTATCCCTTTTCAAATATATTCTTTTTCTTAGTTATTCTAACTTTATCACCAATTGAAAACCTAGGTATAATAGGCAAAAAGACCTCTTCGCCGTATTAATTCATAAATACAGTCTTTTCATTTATTTTCAAACTAGCTTCAGAGGGCGTCATTTTAATGGAAGAATGCCTAGTCTCATTATAATTACTAACCATTTCACCCAACACACCTATATATCTTCTTGTTGAATTAGCTGTAAAGTATTCAAACATTTTCTCTCGCATAGTCCGGTTCCATCTCTCAACTACGCAGGATTTTTTTTCACTCTCAGTAGAGTACAACTCAACCAAATTCTTTACGTCTCTATTATAAAATTCTTTTCCTTTGTCAACCCACACCTTGCCTGGCCGTCTTTCACTACTCTTGACAATTCTCACGAAGCCACTAGCCGTAGATTTCCAACTCTTATCATTTAATGGCACAATTCAACCGTACTTTGAAAACACATCTATGACGGTTAATAGGTATTTCACACCATCGTTATCTTTAGCGAAAGCCTGCATATCGACTAAATCAGCAGCCCATATCTCATCTATCCCACTAACATACACCTTTCTCTTTCTAAAATGCCTTACTACAGGTTTATGCAATTCATTCGCTAATTGATTAGTCCATTTAAGATCGGGTTGTAATTTTAGGCTGTTTTTAAACCTAACCCGAGACTTGCTTTAGTAGATAATATAGGTTTGACTATAGCCCTCTCTATTCTCTCCCGTAAGCTAGGATTAGGTATATTATTCAATTCATTAATCATTGCTCTATCGGCGACATTCCTAGAAGCCGTATCTGTATGCTGGTTGTAAGCTAAATCATGATAATATGCAACGTTATCGACTCTATCAACGGGCTTAGACCAATCTTTAGGAGTTCCATCAGGATTCAACCGCAAATCTAGTCTAGTACCAGGACTAGTAAACTGATGGCCCAGTAAATGCATCTCACCTGGAAATTAATACCGCTAGTTACTGAATTTAGAGACCCAACTAGATCCCCACCTTCTACAGCTTTCACGAATTGAGTCTTTGTTTTCCACAAACATCACACGTGCCTCTAAGCATTGACCTTCCATTCTTCGTTATAACAGTCTGTACATTTTTAGTTTCAGTATGAGTTTTACACTTTACACAATACATCCTATTTTAAAAACAATGAGACATATTTAAAATGGAAATCAAAGACTTTTCGTGGAACGACATATTATCTAAGAGATTTAATAACCCTCTTTTACCTAGAAGTATGAGAGGGTTAATCGTAGGAAAGTCTGGATGCGGTAAGACTACTTTACTGTTGAACCTACTTCTAAGACCCGGATGGTTAGATTATGACAATCTGCAAATATTCGGAAGGTCTCTCTTTCAACCAGAGTATAAAATTCTGAAAAAAGCATTTGAAGAAAAAATACCTAGAGAATCCATCATCGGGTTATTTGATGTTCAAGACGAGATCATGAGACAAAGTTATTCACCAGAGGTTGTAATTGAGGAAATGGCAAAACACTTGAATAAAAAATCTGTTATTTCTTCCCAGTTCTTTGAATCAGCAGAAGACGTGCCAGACCCGCGTGACTTAACCTGTGATAAGAAGAACTTGATGATTTTCGATGATTCACAGTTAGAAAAGCAGAATAAATGCGAGACTTATTACATCCGAAGGAGGCATAGCAACGTCGACTGTTTCTACCTCGCACAAAATTATTTCAAATTACCGAGACAGACAATTAGAGAGAATGCAAACTTCATCTGTTTGTTTCCCCAAGACCTGAAAAATATTGATCACATCTACAACGACCACGGGAGTACAGACATGCCTAAGGAGGAGTTTAGAAAACTATATCAAAGAGCCTGGAAGCAACCTCACGGATTTGTAGTAATAGACCAGACTAGTAATAAGAATAACGGAAAGCATAGATGCGGCTTCGATGGATTCTACATTCCGTTATAAATAAATCTTTGCTAATTTAAAAATGGAATTGATTCTACAAGAGATTGCAGATAACACCGAAAGGATTGCTCGTAACTCAGAGCCAAAGTCATCGTTTCACATATTATTAAGTGACAAGACTTCAAGAATAAGGACGCGGTTCAATCCGCTGATACAGTTCGATAAAGATAAAAAGTACGAAATGGTTTTTTTTGGTCAATCTGGAAACATATTATTCATTCCCAAACATCGACGCGACTAACAACGACTTTTCATATTCGACGATGACTTATAGGAACGGTGAATCGACGTGGGAAACTATAACCATCCCCGAAGGCTGCTATGAAATTACAGATATTAACGAATACGTGTAGAGAATAATGAAAGAAAGGGGGCATTATGATGTGGCTAACGGAGAATATAATATTAAGATAGAAGCTAACAGCAATACGTTAAAGACGGTTGTGTACATAGCGAAGAAATACGGGGTTGATTTTTATGCGGTTAACTCTATCGGAAGAGTCCTAGGTTTCACGAATCGGCGATTTTTAGAGGGATACCACGAATCACAAAATATAGTAGACATAATGAGTGTTACTAATCTGAGGGTTACGAGCGATATCATTGGAGCATCCTATGGCAACGGAAATACAGATAACATTATCTATTCCTTCTTCCCGAATGTTGGGCCTGGGTACAAGATTATTGAAACGCCGAGAAATTTGATATATCTTCCAATCACCCTATCCACCATTTCGACAATGGAAACGACTCTCACAGATCAGAATGGTAAACTAATTAATCTACGAGGTGAGGAATTATCGATGCGATTTCATACAAGAGAAGCTTAAAAATTTATTAAGTTCTATATAAAATGAGTCGATACACGAATGTCAAAGTCAATATTTCAGAAGGACAAAAAGATAAAATTAAAAGATCGCTACAAGCGGGAACAGGTGTTAGTATTGCATTAAAACACAGTGATTTAAACGGAGAGCACGTGTTAGCTCTTACCCAAGCACAACTCGATAAACTAGCTAAGGCGTATCAGGATGGGTAAGGCGTGACTATAAAAATGAGTAAAACACAGTTAATACATAACGCTAAAGTCGAAGGTGGCTTTATCGGCGCCATTTTACCGTTTCTAGGAACTGCGGGTAAATTCCTACTATCGAGCGAATTACCGAGCTTAGCAACGGGTGCATTAACTGGAATAGGTGCAGCGGCTGGTTCTAAAGTTATTGATAAAGTCACCGGAACGGGTGGGGCTATATATCTCAACACTCGGGGTAAAAACTTCAAGATAGTGCAACAGAGGGAGGGCTTATATATGAAGCCATACGAAGGATCTGGATTAGACGGCGTAGGAGAAGGTCTGTATCTGAAAAGAGGTAATGGGTTCATAAATGGGGAAGGACTTATCTCAGGGCCAGATTCGCCATTTAAAAACATTCCGCTTCTCGGATTGTTACTTAAACAAAATACATTGTATATATATGACATGTCTCTATTTCCAATTCATAAAATGGTATGGACGAAACCCAAAATTGTTCCAGAAGAAAGAACACAACCGAGATCCGTTAGGTGGCAGGCGTGTGAAGGCATGTGGGATGTTAAATATAGACCGCAAAGACACATGGGAGGTCTAAGGTGGGAGTTTTTTGCTCAATCTACAATAACTATTCATTCTCATGAGACGGTTGTTTTACCGCTAGGCTTAGGTGTCCGAATGACGAAAGGATCGTGTAAAGTTTCTCTCCATCCAGAATTTATAGAAGCGGGTTGTCGCCTGCTAAGCGATACCGTCACTGGGTTCGCGGAAGAAATATTACTCGATATTAAGAATTTTAGAGACCTTCGGACTGTCACCATAAACGAAGGAGACTCGTTATGTTATGTGAATTATGAGCAAACTTGAATTCCATTAAAAAAAATATTCTCTAATATTATAAAATGGAATTGAACAAAGCAGACACCTATCGCCTTCAGAAAATATCTTAAATTCAACAGGAAATCTTACGAGAACGTGAAAAGAGAGACGTAATCTGTAAAAAATATCAAAAGAGTGTTAAGTAGTCGAAGCGTTGGGAGGTTTGTTAACCCTTACTTCTTCGGAACTCAGCGTATTAGGTGTAAATTTTCAAAGTTCAGTCGTAGCTGCACCGGCCGCTACAATCGTGGTATCTTTATCCGCTGGAGCTGGAGCACTATCTCTGATATCTACCCTGGTCCGCCGAATATTATCGCTGCGGCAAGACAAACATGCAAAGATCAGGACTATAGCCGAAGGGAAACTCAATTCGATCAGCGACCTCGTTTCAAAAGCTTTAGATGATAATAATATCTCAGACTCGGAATATTCTGTTATTCTAAGCGAATTCGAGAAATTTAATCAGATGAAAGAAGAGGTTAGGAGTAAAACCAATATCAACACAGATGAAGCGACGAAACACTTAGGCAAAACGATTTGAATACAAAACGAACGTTTATTTATGCTTTACGTTTTACGTTCTTACGCTTAAATATTATGTTTCCAACTTAAAAATGTCGTTTCTAAAAATTCAAGACCCAGCCAAACGTGATTTTATCGTTGAGAACTTTCTCAAGATGAAGCAAAATATTAGACAAGACTCGTTATCTGAGAAAATAGGAGACATTGGGCTTCAGCGGGAATTGATAAAGGCGTACAAACCCATAATCGACTCGCAGTCTGGAATATCTAAAGAATTAGGCACGATTAAGGAAAGCACTACGGCGACTTCTACAGCTCGTCAAGCATTGCAGGCATCGCTGAAAGCGATTCAATTCCCACAATATCCCTCAATAGACGTGTTTGCGGACGATCCAGTTTCAGATATTAGAACCTTACAACTAAGTGAGATCGCGTCAAAATATTTAAAAGAATACGCTGCGAATAAAAAGGTGATGGACACGACCTTCGGAATACACTCTAAAGATGAGGATTTTTTCAACGGAAACTATCCAATTTCAATCGAAGGAGACGATATATCTATTGGTAATAGCACCTACAAGGGAACTCCAGGGCTATGGAAATTGATGACGATGAAAGAACCAAACGAGTCGATATACAGTCAAAACCATCTGGAGGAGTACTCGGACATTCTTGAATCGACGGTCGCCTTGTATGTACCTAATAATCCGAATAAACCCAAATCGTCTAGAGGTCTAAAATATAATAAAATCATTAAGCCATTGCTCGAACGAAAGCGGAAAGGGAGGTTAACGACGGGTGAGGGGGCTGTAGTTCTCCCACAAGACCCTGATGAGTTAGTGGAAATGTTGGCACTTCGAATGGCTAGCTTCAGAGCGGAAATACGGGATTAAGAAACGAGATAGTCGGTATCTGCGATGAGTTACTTAGGCAAAATAAGATAAATGTGTTAAAATAAAAAGATTTAATGATGCAATTATAAAATGATTGCCATAACTAAGAGAAGATTTGCTTAAAGACACGTCGTAGGAGGCGCTGGAATATTTGACACGATATCAGGATTTTTCAAAAGAATGTTATCCTGAATGCTGCAAGACAGGTAGGAAAAGAAGCCGGGAAAGAAGCTGCAACGGAGATTGGAAAAAAGGCTATAGACGTAGGTAAGAGCGTTGCTATCAATGCTGGAAAGCGATTGGTTGATAAAGCAGCGGCAAAAATGTTTGCACCACAACGGAGCGAGGATTTGTTAACTCCCCATGGAAAAACGTCACTTAGTCAAAAGAGTAAGGAAACGTTACAGAATTTAATATACCCCAATGGAAACAAACAGAGCGAGGATGTGTTAAAGGGTTTAATATATCCTCACCCTTCGGCGAATATAAATAATTTACTGTCTGGTAACGGCGGCGCCATATCGATCCGAGATTTGGTGCGTGGATCTGGAATGAAGTTTGCTTAAAATAAAATCTTGTTATATTAAAATTGCAGTCAGATATTCTAAGATTTACTGAAAATACTATCACAGACGAGGGAATTGAAAGATATGAATTTCATGAATATGAATCAGTGGCGGGGGCGAATCTTAACACTGGGGAAATTCGCAGAAATATCGAACTTCAAGATATTTTCAGCGATCCCTCCGAGTCATACCTGCTTTTCGAAGGCTGACTGTCTAAAGCGGATGGAACCTTTTACGTTGATGCCGACGCTGCAGCTTTAGTCAACAACGGCCTCATGCATCTCCTCAGCCAAATGTCGTATTCCTGGTCTAATCAAGAAATAGAAAGCGTGTTTCATCCTGGACAAGCCACAACTATGCTAGGTCTATTGAAATATCCCAACGACTTTGCTCTTGCTCAGACCTTAACCAATTATGGACTAAGGACACAGCCGCCACTGCTGTTAAAAACGATAACACGGGTTTCGCGATAAGACAAGCGTATCTCATTAGGAAACCAACTGCAAAGGGTACATTCAGCTTCATCGTGCCTCTGAAGCACATTTTTGGATTCTGTGAGGATTACGATCAGATAGGCTACGACTCTACGGTATGAAGCAGACTTTAACTCTCGTTCGCAAACCTGAAAGCGATGCTATTTTTAGGGCAAATGCAGTAGCGGCGGGAAAAGTCAGCCTCAGTAAAATATCGTGGTTTATGCCGCACGTGATTGCGTCTGACATGGATAGAATGCAGCTGTATAAAATGATCGAATCAAAGGCAACGTTACCAGTAGCCTATCGAGCTCATCTTTGCGATACTATATCGGTTCCTATATCTACCACGCTTAGTTGGCGGCTTAGTGTAAAGACAGCACCAGAAAAATCCAGGTACATCATAGTTGGATTTCAAACGAATCGAAGCGGCAATCAAGAGGCTAATCCATCAATTTTCGATCATTGCGATATCAAGAACATGTATGTGATGATGAACCAGGAAAGATATCCAGCGGTCGACTACAACCTCTCATTCCCGAATCAGCAATTTTCTAGAGCTTACAGAGACGCGGCGACCTTTAGCGAAAAATTCTACGGAATGGACCAGTTGGTAACTCAGAGCAACATCAACCAAGCCGACTACAGAGATCTACATCCGCTATTCGTTTTTGATGTAAGTAAGCAATCTGAACGGCTAAAGTCATCAGTCGTAGACATCCAGATCAAAGCTTCATTCAATGCTGCCATCCCAGCTGAAACGGAAGCTTATGCAGTCGTCATTTCGGATAAATTATTAAACTTCCAATCAGACGGCCAGAAGATGAACGTAGTATATTAAAGAAAATATTTTCTATTATTAAAAGAACATGAAACTCTCACAACTGAAATCGTTAATGAAGGAACATGGAATAAAGTCTGGTTATATGAACAAACCAGAAATGTTAAGAAAACTAGTGGAGGATGGTATTTTACCGGAATCAGAACTGCCTGAACCAGTGAAGGAGAAAAGGCAAGCATTACCCAAGTACGAGTATTTAAAAACTATTAGAAATAATCCTATAAGCGTTGAAATCCTAGACAAAGACACTAACGAAGCCGTCACGTGCTCATCGTTGTATAAGGCGAGCATGACTTTAAAAACAAGTACGAACACGCTGAAGGCTTATAATGGTAAAGTCTGGAGAAATCGAAATGAGATTAACATACTAACATAAAGTTTTATCCAGCTACTTAAAATGGAAACTCGTACATTTTTAGATTTTGAAACTTTGGAAGAAGACGTAGTTTTTACTGTTAAAACGAAGCAATATTTATATGGCACAGAAGGATATTTTTATCTGATAACGGTAGTGGCGCCGGATGAGACAGAGCACTACATGAGCGCATACGGGGAGCCCCTGCTCAGCAAGTTGCAAACGAACAAGACATTTACTTTTACATAAACAAAGATAGAAACGGAGCCGGGTTGGATCCAGTCGTTGATCGTAGTATCTGGAGATAACGATGTTGTTGAACTTGAGTTTTAAATTTTCAATGATTATTACCATTGAAAATTAACAAAATATGAAAATAATCTTTTATTTAATCATCGTACACGAATAACTGCATCATGCTTAATCCATGCTTGCCCGGTTCAGTCTGGAAGTAGATTAGCCTATATATAGGTCGTGTATCTTACTACGGAATCGATTAAAAATTCTTGGTAAGTATTTCCTAAATAAGTGTTATTAGGCGCGGTGTAAATAGTAACCCTTTGTCCTTCAAAATTGTATGCGATTATCCTCCAGCGGGATATCCTTCCCTGGTTATTTTTCCTTCCTTTCAAACCGATCTTCCAGATTCTCACTGCGGTTGGGCATGTGATAGATATCCACGATTCAGTGTGGACGTTACCATCAGACACCCATTCCACGTCATCTTTGAATGCCCAAATGGCTTTGTTAGTTAGAAGTGCTGAACTGGCATTCGCTTGAAAACCATAACTACTAGTATCGAAAGATAGTCTCGGTACGTAACCGATTTGACATTTTCTTCCAAGCGTGTAATCAGGTATCGTTGGAATCCATTGTAGTATGGAGACGGTAGCTGTATCAGCACTAAGACTCATAGATGTAATATGAAATCTCCAATATCTGTAATTAGACGAAGCGGGAAATGTAATCTTCTTCAAAAATCCAAAATCGAGAAATCCCATGAAACTAAAATTTCAGTAAAGGCTGTTCCATTGTAACGAGTTCGAACCACCCAACGAGTAATACGGTCGCTCTGCTCTCGGCCGGCGATGATGTAAAATCCCGACATTGACAGAGGAATGGGGTACTTCATCTGTATCCAAACATTACTTGTCCTTTCAGTGTTCCACATGCGGGGGTAGTGATAGGCATTTTGAAAAGACCTCCATGGGTTGCATTCATGACCAGGCACACTACAATAATCGCTAGTACTAGCTTCATAAGTTAAACCGTTTATTATCGTTGTATCAGAAGTCAGGTAGGTGCTGCAGTCACGTATAGTGCTGAGTTATCAGTGGTATTATTATTCGATATCGCTTGGTTGACTAAGGTTTCGACTTGGCCAAAGCTCGCAGCCTGGCTAGGACTGGTGGATGAATGTCAGACGGTAGACCTTTTATCATATTACCATTCATATTTAAATCACCATCCATATCGTTCGTTCCATCTCTTTTTAGAAATGTATTACTCGCTTGAGATAGAG
The DNA here is from genome assembly GCA_959347315.1 of Bimastos eiseni. Classification (NCBI taxonomy): domain Eukaryota; kingdom Metazoa; phylum Annelida; class Clitellata; order Crassiclitellata; family Lumbricidae; genus Bimastos; species Bimastos eiseni. The sequence goes on from OY365807.1 coordinate 30,953,365, forward strand.
TAACACCTCCAGAAACTATTCTTTCAACTGATCCAGTATCAGTTCGTCCAAATTTATCAACAAGCATGTTTTTAAATAGGCGATATTATTTAATGTAAGTCGTTTACGACTTTTTGAAATTTACAACCATCGTTGCACGTTTTCTTCAGTACATGCAGACATAAATGACCGCAATACACTTGACCGTCTGGTTGTATTCGCTCACTGTTGTAAAACAGCGGTATTTGTAGATAATTTATCAATTCCGTAGGAGGAGGTAGTCGTAGCTGTCGAAATAAATCTTATCATTAGCCCGCTTGATCCAACATGTCCAATGCGTTCATTTGCCATCAGAATCGTCCAGATTAAGGATACCGCACTTGTTCGCTCTTGGTTTCTTCGGCAGTTCATCTCTTAGAAATATTCCTCTAAAATTATTTATGTTTAGTTTTTTAGCCGCTTCAATTAGATCAACGTTCGATAAAGCAATATTAGGTATCGTTACGCCCTCAGCATCGATTTGTTTAACACTCACTGTCTATTAGAGAATAATGTCCATATGCTAAAGTGTGGATGCCATCTTGCTGAATCACTCGTTTGTCATCTTCCGCTGAAAGAGCTGCCTTGTTAAATTCCTCGGTGTAGATATCGTGAAGATGCGATCGAATGACATTCATCTTTCTCGATTGTTCTCGCTTGGTGAGTAAGCAGTCCTTGTAGTCTTCGTGAGTGATAGATTTCTTGACGACATTCTTCTTAACACCTTTACATTTCTTGTGGTCTACTCCCGCCATCTTGTATGAATACAACTTTGATCTTAAACCTACAAACTCTTCGATCTGTTTACCAGCTGCTTCGTCTTTGAACATGCCAATGACCTTTGTATTGATGCCAGTTTCTATACCAGAGGGGCGGACTTTAGGATAGTCGCTAGTGTCGAACCTACTTCTAATGTCGGATGCTATATCGGCGCAGAAGTCTTCGGTCTTAATTTTTTAGGCTAAAGAATCAGTGTCGGTAAAAAGTAACTTTGCTCTATCTTCATACTTTTTCTTGATGTAATTGTAATGAAAATCGTTCGTTATAGTTTTACTCAAGTCTAAAATACACATACCAAGATATATAGGTTTGTTGTAATATAAGTTCGTTCGTTTCATATGAATGGCAATTAGGTTTTCATCAAAAATAGTTCGAGTGTCGTAACTCGTTCTCGCTGCTAGTTTTATGGCTTGTTTCTCGCTAGAAACCAGTTTTATATCTACGTGAGCCTCTATGTCCTCCAACGTCTTCCCAAACACACTATTGTTCATTAGTTTGAAAAAGTCTTTCTCGAAATCGTTGATGGTTCTGGTCCTTAGATTAGCATTTAGATCGATATATTTTTTCAACCAGGCACTCTCTTCAAATTTAATACCACGATGAATTTTGGTAATCTTCAAGCCTAGGCCTTCATACAACATTAAATTTTCATAATGGACTATATATTTTACTCTATCACACAGGTTTGGTATAAGTTTTGCTACATCTGATTCTTTGACCTTAACACTCTCTGGAGCAAGAGGATATTGTGAAGATCGTGCAAATCTCTCTGATATTCCAAGTCCACCTCTAATATACACGGTATTGATCTCCAGTCGTTTAGCTCATCATTACCCATCCACTGGAACCCATGAGTTGGTAGATTCTTACACATTGCCCATCCGTACAAATTGTTTGCGTCTAAATATGTTATAAATGTTGAAGGCTTGCTATCGTCAAACGCTGGCATGTACTTATTGTTTGCCTGCCATAACGATGTGAAATGGTACTAACACCGCCTCTTATCCCATGTTTAATCATTAGTATCATATCATAATCGCTCAACAACTCCAACTCTACTCCAGTCAACTTTAATGCGGCATCCCGAGCAAGACCTGGAGAAGTATAATACCAGGCGAGATCTAGACCATAGTTCTCACAGCACACATCTCTAAAATTTTCAAGCAGGAGAACATCACTTACGTTATATAAATCGTGGTATTCTCTAAACGTGGTAAATCCGAATTCATTCCATACCATCTGTGCGTGGTTGTAGTCTTTATCACTAATGTCTGAGTCGTTAAGTCTCGAGTAGAATGCTGACTTTGGTGGTAGTTCTGTTTTATGCAATCGATCGATGGAATTAATAAAATCATAAGGGTATAAACCTTTTCTAAGCAAGAGATCGAGCTGATCACCAGTATAGTGTTTGCTTATATTCTTACACTGATCTTTGCTCAGGTTCCTCGATAAAGCGTCGAGACACGATGTCACGAATCTAAAACTATCGATGAAACGTAATTCTCGTTTAACCTCTACTTCCTTATTTTCTTTATTTACAAACTTATCAACGACAACCTCTCTGCTAAATGATATATACTTTTCTTCGTTGGAAGGAATACAATTAATCTTTTTATTATCATCACCTCGTAATTTCTTTATGAATAGATGACTGTCATAACCGGATAGATTATGGAACAACACTGGGAAAAACTTGGGGACTTTATAGTTTAGATTACAGTTTTTATGTGCGGCACCTCTAGATTTACCGTTGAAATGACAATGGTCTCTAACTCGATCTTCCCCAGTTCGCCTTCGCATATGTGACAAACTGTAGCCGAGTCGTAAAGCGCCTGATCTTTCTTTCCGAATATCATTATCTTTGAAAATTTAAATCGATTATAAATATCTTTTACATTATCTATAAGAGTGTCTATAAATATCTGGGCTACATCATCGTCTTCGCTCTCCGCTGTGAACGTTACGGGAGCTTGCGAATATAGGTCATCGTTAAAACATTTTATATAATAGCAGAAAGAACTTGGGACGTGTTTTTGGTATTTGTTGGTGTAGGACATGCTGGGATCTGGTTGACAAGTGTCTATAGATTTTATTAATGACTCAAAATCGGCGTACACGACAAATGGGACTCTCATCTTTCTATAATAATTTTTGAAACTCAACATAGTTCCTGGTTCTGGAAGTTCTATCTTATGAGCGTCGTGTTGGGAACAGTATTTGGTGTGCTTGTGTAGCGAATCTATTCTACTGAATCCAATCAAACATCTTTTACAATAGTGCATCGAAGTGTATGAGTTTTCTCTATGAACCGCCATCAATCTGTTAAAGTTCTTTATCCAACAATAATGCTTCTTTTCTCCATCAGAAATGAGTAATAGATGTACACACCTATTACTCTCATGCTTTGATAAATATAGTGGGAATAGGTAAACATAGTTCTCATAACCGAAGATATTAATACCAATTTTATTATTTCTCTCAAACTTACTTATCACATTAGCATCCGCTGCTACTGGGAATTCGATGCCAGACCAATCAAGTTCTTCAGACTGCTTGATTAATTCTTTCGTAATTCTTTCTGGATTGCTGTCAACCGGATTTAAGGCTCTCGTTACACACCACTTGAAGCATTCTTCGTCTTCGTTCTTCATATTATAAATACCCTTTTTACTCGCTAAACATTTCGGTAGTGGAATGTAAGAACTGCTTCTCAGCGGTTTATAAACAACTGTGTTGATGTCTAATTTTGAACCGCTCTAAGTCTCCAGTTACTGCCTTGCATCTGGAAGGCTGCCATAGACTCTAGGATTTTATCTTTCGCATTATTAAATATTTCGCTCGGGTTGGTAGAGTTTAAAACAACTTCGGTCATAGAGACAAATGGAAAATCCTTGGTATCTACTTGTCCGGATTTCATATCTACACGCTCCATTGTGCAGGTAAGGACAAAATTGACCTTAGTCTGGCGATTTCTAGACAAAAGGTCTTCCAGTTGTGGTTGAGCTGCTTTGAGACAAGATGTGGCGTCAATTCCGCTTGCGCCTTCGACCGTGTTTTGTTTCGTGAAGCCCTTGATAGCTCTAGCCGTCTCTTTTATTTCGCGTGTTTTCATAGAAATTTTACCGAATATAGAATTCACTTTGGCTTTCAGTGCTTCTAACTTCTCATTCACTATTTTCTTTGGTTCTTTAGGTATATAATTTTCAATCCACCTTGCGAATTTATTAATCGCTGATTTAGTCTTAACAAATATTTTTCGTACTGTCGTGGCTGGTACGGGTTCGAGTGTTGGGATTCCAATGTCGGGAATGGGTGCATCAAGTAAACTAGCATTGGTTGAGATTGAGGGTACGCTGTGGGCTTCAATTTTACTAATCAAATCCGCTTTTCGTAGTCGTGTATAACCAACGAAACCGCTCTGTTTGGCAATTTTTCTGAATTCAATAACAGTTTTCTTCAAGTATTCCATTTTATATTGAGGTGGCATTTCTTTAAACTGTGACGAGAAAATATTTTCATTCATTTTATATACGCAAGAAAATATTTTTTCCTTTTTGTGAACAATGACTCATCATCGAAACTGATGAGTCATCGAAACTTTTGGAAATTTCCGTGACATTTGACCTATAGGTGGATCTTCTAATCAAAGCCTAGCCCTGTGCATGGTAAGTTGCTTTTGCAACGCTAGATGGTTAGTTTATTTAATACTAGCTTGCTTGGAGGCAACACAGCCACATGTGGCTAGGGTTTTTTGCCTGTTTATAAGTTAGGTTAATATTATAACCTAAGTACGAGGCGATTAAACCAAATTATTGGTTGATTTGATGTGATTATAGGTGTATATAGATTAAATGCACTAGGTAGCAACAAACATAACTACTCTTATGGGATAAGCTTTCTCGACAAATGCGTAGAAGGCATAAAATATACATCAACTCATTATCCCAACTAATCTTGAACGCAGTATGTCACTATGTTGGCCTATATTACTATAAGGAGCGGCGTATAGCAAAGCGCGCGAACATGAACGTGCAGACTAATGCGCGCAATAATAAAATCCCAAAAAGCGCGCAAAATAAAAACGCGTAGCTACAAAAATCTGAGGAATCTTGATGAGCCGTAATAAATATATTCTCTGTTTTAATCAACTGCCTATACCACACTTTGGTTTACAAGACACTCAAATAACACACACACACATGTAGAACATTGAAGTAAAAAGCGTTTTCCTCATAAGGTTGTCCACACCAAGGATTATTCGGTAATGCAGTCTCGCCCTCATGGAGCAGGACTGTGACCTCAGCGGTGGAAATAATTTAGAAGGAGTGGGTTCCACAGCTCCATGATGAGGCAGGACAGCTGCCGTATAGACCATGCTAGTGAAACGCTATTAGCATCCAATAAAAGCAGTGATAGGATCCAGAGTTTAGCGATAGCTTTTGGCAACAGAGGCCGTTGCCGTCAACCGAAGTTTGTTTGGCATATTACAGCTCATTAGATCCTTAATCTCAAGCTCACCTCAGCTTGATAATAAAAACAGTATTGGGAAACCTCGCTATAAATGATTTGATTACCATATACTGATTTAGTTTCATGTGTTCTCGCCTTCAACTCTTACGACGGTCCATTTTTCGTTAAAACGCCATGTATATATATATATATGCAGGAAATACTTTATTCGCACATTATAGGAGTTAGGCCTAATAATAGAATTCTATAGAATTAGTAGACCTGTGATATACATTTTTAGCTTAGTCCTCCTATGCACATTCTAAATTGAGCATATAGCTCAGACAAAATCTGCTGTAATTGACAAACACGTTTACCAACTTTTAAAGTGCTGCAGCCATCTGGATACTAAATAAGTCGTTATTACGAGTTTGAAGTCATTATTACAGTGGAAAGTAATTAGAGTCCTTAATTGATCAAAAATTAGCTGGCGCTTGAATAGGTCTAGCAATTATTATTGATGAACTTACACATACATACAATTCAATAACATGTAGGGCCTATGCTAGTAAATGCAACTGGATTCGTAGAAAGTGTAGTAGTTATTAGATAAAATTATCTCGCATAATATTGATCAGCCCCAAACAAGGCAATGCACCTCAGGGTATTATTGGCAGGCACAGGAAATCGTATCCACTTATGAATTGAATAAGCCATTAAAATTCCAAATTCAAATGCTTGCATATAGATCAGCAATAGCGAAACAAATCAATACACTCTGAGCATTGATTGGAACAGGAAATTTCATCGAATGATCGATTTTCTTCTGCCATTAGTTCGATGATTTAACCACAACCGTGTCGCTTTATGTCGTTTTCACAATTCGGAGATTCTGCACAACTGTAGTTTTTCTTCTTTGAGCCTGTCTATAGGTAATTAGGTATGCATATATTATATAGTAATACAGTCGTCTCGCCTATCTTAGCTTTACTAAGCCTCATGAACAAAGCCAAAATGGTAGATCAGAAGAACTCCCTTTTCATCCATGGTTGTATGATATTATCGACTGATATTAAAGTCGATCATTTACTGATTTTTTAGTAGGACATCAAATGATGAGAACATATTTTCATTTGCTTCGGTAATAGCAGTTAGGCCGACCGAGTCAATCGGATGGCTTGATCGCTTGTCTTGAACGCGTAGTCAGCGGAGTTCAACTCTTCCATGAGACAGTTATACCTAGTAGGAACTGCGAGCACATCGACTCAGCTTCATTGATTGATGCCCATTCACGTGATAGTGGGGCAGGAAAAATGCAGAAATGACAACTACAATTATACAGATATCATCTGATCTTGAGACTAACCGAAGAGGCGTTGGATACCGTTCAATTTACCTAGTCTATACTCATTCAAAAGCAGTAGCTGCTTTAAAATAAACCAATTAATCAACTCTATTGACCTAATCCGTCGCCTTCTTTCGGTCGCCTCTATTATTTCAACAATTGGAAAAATATTTTCATTCGTTTCCGGACCCTCTGTGATTTGTGGTCCTAGGCGCGCGCCTAGTGCGTCTACAGGTAAGCGCGACTCTATCTATCACTCTGAGATATTTATGTTTCTGCCAGTGCTTTTAGGACTGTTCTTTTCCCGCGGGCTTTGCGCTTTGGGAACGCCTCTAATTACGTCTTACTGAGAGAGACGCTTTATATAAAGATTAATTAGTCAAATGCTTCGCCCGCCTTAAATAAATAGGGCTAAGCTACATAGGTTTTATTTAGTAGGCTCGGACTGTTCTGTTCGCTGGTTTATTTCATTTATCGTAGCCCCCCATGATGTCACTGGTCATCCGATGACGACGACGACAAAGGAACCAGAAGCAGGGAACAGCAGTGATCCATTAGAGGAACTGCTGACACGCCACCTGGCGACGACCCGCTTCGTCGTTCAGAACATTCTCAATCCAACCGTCGTCGCTTTTGGTCTCGTCGGAAACTCCCTCAACATCGCCGTCTTGACGAGACGATGGATGAAGTCGTCGACCAATTACTACCTGACTGCACTGGCGCTATACGACATTCTCTACCTCGCCCTGGCCTTCATCATGAGCGCCACGCATTATAACGTCATCGGCGCCAACCAAGACTATGTCCGCTACAGGCGTCTGTTGGTTCGTCCTCTGACGGACACTTGCAGCAACACCGGAGTGTGGATCACACTGACGTTCACCGTGGAGCGTTACATAGGGGTCTGTCACCCGATGAGGGGAAAGGTCTGGTGCACGCCTCGTCGCGCCAAGTACATCATCGGGGCCGTCTGTCTGTCGGCTGCCATCATCACTGCCCCTGAGTTCTTCGACTCACAAGCGGTCGAGATTCTGAAGACGAATACAACGACCAGGGCGATCGATTTCAATCGGACGGCGTTCAGCAAGACGCGCTTCTACTTTGTGTACAGCTATGCGGTTCAGGCGCTGTTCACGTTCGTTCCGCTGTTGCTGCTGCTCATCTTCAACACCCTCCTCATCCGACAGGTGATGCTGGCCACCAAGAATCGTCGCCAGATGGCGAAGAAGCCGGACGCAGGCGCCGACCACCACAGTCGCGACCAGCAGAAGATAACCGTGATGCTGATCAGCGTCGTCATCGTCTTCCTCCTCTGTCAGCTTCCGCAGTCGCTGCAGAACCTCTACGAGATCTACCTGGACGTGACTGCTGGGTCGAAGACTCAGCAAAGAAAGCTTCTACTGCGCATCACCGCAAACGTATTCAATCTGCTGGTGATGATCAACGGTGCGTCTAACTTCATCCTCTATTCGTCATTCAGCACCAAGTTTCGACTGACGTTCTCACGCCTCTTCTGCCGCTGTCTGACGACGAATACCCGCCCTCCCTCAAGTGGCGGAGGAGGAGGAGGAGGAGGAGGAAGAGGCAGCACTGGCCCAGACTGTTATTCCTATGTTATAGGTTCACGCGCTAAGACACTGACGACAACTTGTTCCAGCAAGCATAGCTGCACTCTGGCTGGACCGCAGTCCTATTCCACCTCGATCTCATGTACTGTGCACTCGTGGAAGTGATCCGAATGTTCGAAATATTATATGAGTCTTTCAGACTGTGTATACTAGTCTGACATTCGTAGGTGTATATAGATTTACATTGTATTTGAGTCCTGTATATGTTACAGTTCAGATGATCAGTTTTCATTATAAGGTTTACTAACTTTCAGTTAAATGTCGTAAACACTGTGAAACGCATTTTCTGTCCAATCTGTTTGTTGTCGTGATTGTAAATAACGGCAATAATTTCGAATTTATATCCAAGTAAATGGAGTGAGCGCTGATTGAAGACAAACAACGAAGTTCTGTCCAACATTCTAAATGGGCATCGAAGACGATCTTGCTAAGCTGTAGGCAGTCACGACTCTTAAGTATTAGTTTCCTCATCAACGATATTAGGCATTAATACTTGCTGTGGCCTCGAAGAGCTAATTGAGGCATTCGAGCATATTCCTATTTCAAAACAGCATATTGACGCAAACTACCTGACTTCCAAAAAAACTACAATACACTTTCAATGACATCTATCCTTAATTCCCGTTTGGCAGAAGTAAACACTTTTACTACCCTATCTGGGGGCGTACAGTTATGGAGAACACACTAGATCGCAGAGATGAGGAACTGAGTTCGAAAACCCGTAGCTCCCATAAGGTTGACTAGTGCATATTTCTCTATAGAGAAAGATGGACTAGTCAACCTTGCGGTGGCGTTTGTTAAATTGAGATGTATAACTTATATGTGCGTAGATGAATAATCAGACAAAGAGACAGAGTCCGACAGGAAGAAGGAACACTGAACTGCATATAGACTGCAGACAGACAATTCATGCACAGAAGCACAAAACTATTTTTGCATTTCGTGTTAACTTTATTCGTATATAAGAATTGAGAGGGCATTATTAAATCTCGAAGCATTCTGTTATTTCATCAAAACGACGATTTTGTTATATAAACAAGTCAATGCTTGAAAAAAAGAAAGACAATACAGGAGCTCTAGGCGGGTATGGATAAAAGCACCGCACCCAATGCACCGCACAGACGCTCTTTGCTGGTCGGCGCTATAGCGCCGTCGCCGACAATCTGTCAGGATACCGGTGATGTCAAGCTGACGAGTTTAATAATTATTTCTTGTTGTTGTTTTTATGTAGATATAACGTCGCGATAAAAGATTTATTCAGATCGAAATAGAAACGAGATTTTATAGAATCTACAATTCATATATATATATACATATATATATACATATATATATACTAGCTGGAGTACTCTGCGTTAGCCCAGGTGAAGAAGATTATGCATGGGGCACCTTGATTGGGGACGAAGCTGTGGGGAGGCATTCCTGTTCTTGCAGCATCTGCAGCTGTCGTTCCTGACTGGCCCGAGTGGACTCTGCAGCCCTAATTCCTCCTCCTCATCTCTGATTCCACATCTCTTTCTCTGTCTTCTCTAATTTCTATTCACTCTTTGTTCTCACTCACCTTTTCCAACTTTCTCCTCTTCCTCTACTTCTCACCCGATCCTAACCGCTTCCTCCTCATATATATATATATATATATATATATATATATATATGATTAGTATTATTAACTTATACACGCTACCTATGTTATATGTTCAAATTTTATCCAATTATATATATTAGTATCTCAGTGTCTTGCTGCGTTATATATTATTATTATATTTGCAAAACTCCACACTCCTCACAAAGTGACGCCAAAATTGCGGACTGGAGTATAGATGAGGGAATGAATGAATAGTTAGTGAATATATATTGAAGGATCGGGGATTTTTTGAGTTGACCAATGAGTCCATGATGAATTCTATTTTGTAGGGGTTAAGACACTGGAGCTTGGATGATATCCTAGCCCTAACCCTATTCCTAAAAGCACATACAGCCAAAGATAGAAAGGCAGAGTGGGTTGACTTTTGAGCGAACGGGAATAATGGCCCAAGCTATTATTAACTTACGAATACCTTAGTTTGATCATTGTAGCGTTACTATGTATCTGGAATCATTTCATAGAGAAAATTTGGATGAATTTGCTCCTTCCATATGGAAAACCAACATCAGAAACTATATCTGAAGACACTTATAGCTATAGGCACTGCTCGTTATCCATAAAATAGTCTGCCTGGTATTATTATTGATGACTATAACTGGAAAAGACATGAAATAAACAATTTATATGAACAACTCATATAAAGAGCTGAGGTGTGCGGTGGCACGAGGTATATAGGCAGTACTTCCGCAGATGTGTTTCTAAATTTACGCAGAACTTGGATATTCATGTATACCAACATGGACTATAACCCTCTTATAAAACAAATTGTACGGTTTCTCGAAGACTTCGTGATTTCTTATTGGCTAGTTTAATTACAATATTATAACTAACCTTTGTAATTCAGTATAGCGACATCAGTTATATTTGTTTCAAAACAATAATTTGTGTTATAGTCATAACTCCATTGTCTTTGTTGCCATGACCGCAAAAGCTATATAGGCCTAATAATCACAGTGGTGTATCATAGAGTAAAAATATGCTACATAAATGTAGGAACACAGTTACGATGAAACATATGTTATGTCTGATAAAGTTAGTAATGACGTCACATTTCAAGTAGATTATAACGATTAATGATGGATTTGGCAGACAAGGGGAGAGTATAGGATAAAGGAATTTGAGGAAGAAAAAGTCGCGTATGTATATGCAATGTATATGCAATGCACCCTCGCCCTCACACTCGTAATTGCGCAGCTAGGGCAATGATGCAATGTTCAACCAAACAATAGAGTTTGAAATATAGTGCAATTGTTAAATATAAGTTTTAATGTAGGCCTACAATACAATACAACTATAGGCATTTAGAACGCGCTTTAACAAGACAAGTCTTGCACGAAAGCGCGCTGCGATGCGTTCTCAGTCAAGGTTCAATGGGAAAAGATAGGTCTTCAGTTTTGACTTGAATAGTGCAACGGATATGGCTTGGCGGACTGTAGTTGGGAGATGATTCCATTCCATGGGTCCTGCGACTGTATTGCCAATTAATGCAGTTGTCTCGGGCAGGCTAAAGTAAGGGAAGATAATCTGGAGTTAGGAGGAGACGGAGAAGTCAGTCAGAGTCAGACACAGCAGTCAGACAGAGCTAGAGGGTCATTCGCAGCTGTAGCCGCCTCCCAGAGGTCTGTTATGGTGGGTCTACATCAGGCGCGACTGTAGCGGTAAATTTTCTTGTCTAATTAACTGTTAATTAAGCTGTATAATTTAAGTAAGACAGAATGGGTTAGTTTAATTAACTGCGTTTTAATTAGAAGAACGGCGCTAGATAAAATTAAGCTAGTGATTCAGACATCACTCCCGGTTTCCCTAGTTTTGAAATAGGCCTAATATTAAAAGGTGGCTATCTCATTTTTTTTCTTTTTTAAGTCTGCTACTCGGGTGTCCATGCCAGCGGGATTTCGATCCCTTTAGGGGCGCCTTTCATTGCCTTGAATTTATAATCATCTGCATCGTTTGTGCATTATATACTGTTTGCTAAGGCTACAAAATTGAATTGAATTAAATTGAAAAAAATCACTCAACGGAGGAATAACATTATAGTCCTAAACGCTTGGGGGTCATTGCTATGACGAAGCGAGAGGTCAACCAATGACGACGTCGTGGAACTAATCGGCATTCGTTGTCATTTCAAAAGATTCTTGAGGATTAATCAACATTTTGTGTAGAGGAATAACGGTTGTCGAAGTGGATTTACCTTATTCCGTGTCAACTGCATTTCAACCTATGATGATGTCCTGCAAGTTTTATGTGAGGAGAGCTATCTACGTTGAGAAGTGTCTGATTGGGTGTGAGAGTATGCACAACAGATGGTCGGTACCAACCAGCCAACGAAGAGCAAGAAAATTCCTGACAGGCAATTACTCCTTTATGACGATGTCTTCTTATTAAATGACAGAGTCCATTGTCTGACCCATACATTCTCCGACTTACGTAGGCCGTCGTCGCCAGTTCTGTAGCAGTGGCCGCTGAGTTGGTTCAGCCAAAGCTGACACGATCTGTCCATCTCTTCAAAAGTCCAAGTTAGGAATATTCGGTTGAAGGGTCGATATATGGAACAGGCAAGGACGGATTCACTTGGCGAAGGAAAATTTGGCCAGGTCTCTATTTGCATTGAGATAAGCCAATGAGTCTAGAAACTGGTCCGAGTTCAGTTGCCCATTAAACCCTTCTAATTTAAATGGGGTAATCGAAATACCGTGAACTAAAACTAGATAACAGATTAATAAAATGAAAAAATGGTCTTCCTACTAAAACATCAATTGCACAGTTAAGTATACCCTATAATTATATACAGGTGTTGCATGCGTCTCCAGCTGGCCCGCCGAGACGGGCCAGGCGACTTTTTGAAACAGGATCGAGCTCACGCTCAATTTTCTGCGACTGCTTTACCTAGGGGCCTGCAATTTCTGTCGGCGAACCTGGTTGCCAGAGGAAGAAACTAACGAGGGCACACTCTTATATTTAATGGATCGTTTGACTTACATTTCATGTCAATAATTAAACAGATGATCGTCTGCCGTATCAACCACGTGACTAAACTACTTCTTTGCGTCTCCATAGCAACCGATGCTAAATAATAAAAGCACAATCTCGTTTCTTTTTTTGTACAGAAAGTCGTAGGATATGATCCATGAACAATTGAGCATCCATCTTAATTCTGTCCATCGAACATGTATTCGTGCAGATGACGCGATCAGTTTTGGTTCGCGTTCTTATATATATATGAATATATATATTTATATGTATATATATATCCGATTAACCCAACTATTCTGATCAATTCTTCTATTCAACCATTCATTCATTCACTTATCTTGCGTTCCGTCCAACATCAAATGTTGATCCATTCGCTAGAATATATATATATATATATATATATATATATATGCAAACCAGCCATCCGTCTACCAGTTTATTATTCAGTCAGTCATTCATTGGTTCATCCGTCCGTCCTTCCGTCCTACCTCCCATCCATGAATTCATCACTCTATGAATTTGTTAATCCTCAATGAATCCATGCATTGATCCATTCATCTATTTATACTCATCCATCCGCCACCAGCACACCAGTTCAACACGATACTATATATAAGTAGCAATTATTAAACTTCCCGACGCTTGGCGGCGCTTCTTAGCGTCAGCTTACACAGGTCTATATATAACACGTTATATTAAAATCTTGAAATTTTGTCCCTCCTTAGTTGGAACAGTCTTCCACGATGATTGCGGCTTCAGGTCCTCAGCCTCTCTTATCCTGTATTCCGGAAACGATTGCAGACTCCATTTTTTTGCTTACGATAGCACTGACTTTGGTTGGGAGCGCCTCTGAATTATTGAGAGGCGCTCCATAAATGTTGCAATCACCGATAGATCCAAAATCTGCCGCTAAATGGTGGTGCCAGTCCCAATGAAGGAGGACGTCAATAATTATGGCAACCATGAGATGTTGTTTAATGCTTAACACGACACCTACATGTACCTATGTCCATTCACGATTTCTATCCTTGCCTCATTCATTAAATTTGTTTCCCTTTCGTTCGTATTCACCCACCTTTCAGTTTCAGTTCCCCTCAGTCCGATCTAACTAACGACCAATGTGTCAGCTTTATATCGACCGAAGTGAATCCATGCTAACGAGACGATACGCCAAATGAGCGTTACGTAGGCTATATATGATGTAAAATGCATGCACGTAAGAAGGGTTCAAAGTGGACGTTTTGTCTGCATTTTGTATTCTGTGGAAAGACAGGTTTGGTTGCAAATACAAATGTATATAAATCATGTGATCATTGTGGTGAACGGTAAAGTCCAGTGAAAGCCCAAGCTCATCTATGGGATTGCACTTCAAATCGAGTCCTGAATCTTACCTTGCCAGAAGAGCGTGCGCCACTTGAAAACGGATGACACAATGTAGAAATAGGCCTACCTTAGAATAGATTGCACTGGAATACTATTGTTTTATGTGATATCGCCTCAAGCAGTGATTCAAAGTGGAACAACTCTCGCTAATAACCCTTCCATAAAGGACTATGGAAGACAGTTCCGCCTTGACTGCATTGACAAAGAGAGAGAGATAGAGACAGAAACAGAGACAGAAACAGAGACAGAAACAGAGACAGAAACAGAGACAGAAACAGAGAGTGAGAGAGAGAAAAACACGGAGCAAGGAGAGAGAAAAGAGAATAATATATATATATATATATATATATATATATATATGGATGGATGGATGGATGGATGGATGGATGGATGGATGGATGGATGGATGGATGGATGGATGGATGGATGGATGGATGGATGGATGGATGGATGGATGGATGGATGGATGGATGGATGGATGGATGGATGGATGGATGGATGGATGGATGGATGGATGGATGGATGGATGGATGGATGGATGGATGGATGGATGGATGGATGGATGGATGGATGGATGGATGGATGGATGGATGGATGGATGGATGGATGGATGGATGGATGGATGGATGGATGGATGGATGGATGGATGGATGGATGGATGGATGGATGGATGGATGGATGGATGGATGGATGGATGGATGGATGGATGGATGGATGGATGGATGGATGGATGGATGGATGGATGGATGGATGGATGGATGGATGGATGGATGGATGGATGGATGGATGGATGGATGGATGGATGGATGGATGGATGGATGGATGGATGGATGGATGGATGGATGGATGGATGGATGGATGGATGGATGGATGGATGGATGGATGGATGGATGGATGGATGGATGGATGGATGGATGGATGGATGGATGGATGGATGGATGGATGGATGGATGGATGGATGGATGGATGGATGGATGGATGGATGGATGGATGGATGGATGGATGGATGGATGGATTGATTGATTGATTGATTGATTGTTAGATAGTTAGATGGATGGATGGATGGATGGATGGATGGATGGATGGATGGATTGATTCATTGATTCATTGATTGACTGATTGAGTGACTCCATCACTCTCTTAATCCTCCCGTTCAAGCCTTCAACTGCTTCTATCACTGTGTCTGTCCATCTTTTGCTCCTCTGTCCCTGCCCCTGTCCCTATCCCTGCCCCTGCCCCTGCCCCTGCTTCTGCCCCTGCCTCTGCCTCTGCCTTTGTCCTCGCCCTTGTCTGTGTCTCTGTCCTGTTCGCTGTGTCTGAATTGCGTTTGCTATTTTTGTATCGTTGCTAACATGGTCGAATGAACGCTGCTTCTGATCCAAGATCGTCATCCATTTGTCTTCAGGTTATTATTATTATTATCCAGAATCTTTTTTTTGCTTCCTTTGTCTTCTTCCGCTCCATTTTCCAATCATCTCATAGCAACAGACCAACATAGCAACCATAAATGGGAGTCTGCGTCTCTCTAAAAGAGCATGCTCACAGCAAAAGGATTCTGAAGTTCCGGACATTGCCTCATATTTGTAATCGGATTGCTTGAGAGATTAGTTTCTGTTTAATTGCAATATGAGCATCAAAAGTTTTTTGTCGTTTTGTCGTTTATTTTTGTTCTCAACAAAATCCATGTTATTTCGATGATCATCATCAACAGTAGGCCTACTGCCTAACCACATAAAACAGTACATGGATAACCCCTACAACGGTATAATTATGGATAAACCGTTACAACAGTACATGGATAACCCATTACAACAGTACATGGATAACCAATTACAACAGTACATGGATAACCACCCTAAAACAGTATATGGATAACCCTTGAACTCTCCCGTTCGGATGTCACGATGAAGCACCTGATGTCATATGTCAACGAGACGAGTGTCATAAATAATCGGTTGGTGTCACTTTTGCAATTAGCCCTTTTAACGACAAATTTCAGAGCGATTCGTGAGATGTCCAGAGACTCCATAAATACAGACCAACTGTACCAACAGACAAACTTCTGGCATATTCTAGTCTCGTTAAGAATTCGACGACTAACTGTTTGACACTCCTCTGTCAACATGCCCAAACATGGCTTGCGTTGTGACCCGTAGTCCTTTATGACACCATCTGATGATGCTGTTGCTACTGGTGATGATGCCATTAAGAGAACCGGCAACATCAACCGATGGCGACAGTCATCTGGAAACCTTGCAATCTGTACAAATGACGTGAAACTGCAAATGATACTCATCGTATACAGTGACACGCGTTTGATCGACCTGGAGTAGCCTTATAAATGCTTGACTCGTCCATATAAAACACTATCGCAAAGTGTGTGACACTGACTCAGACTATAGACTAACAGAAACACAGCCAGATAGAAAACACGCCGACCCCAACGAAATAGAGGCACACTAATCGTTCTCCTTCTGCTCTTGTCTTCTATGTTCACAGTTGACCGCTCCAGGGTTGGGAGCGCCTCTGAATAGACCTCCTGAAGATGCGCTAAATAAATTCTCTTAGCGATTGAATAAATGAATGATACAGTATGGCCAGCATGAAATTGGAAACAGCGACCTACGCATAACTTTATTAGCAGAACATTTATAGAGCTTAACTTCAAGCAGAAACTCAGCAGCAGAATTCTCAACAGAGCAGAGGAACATGAAGAACAATATAAGACAGACTTCATGCACTTTGAAGAGCAAGGGTTGGTAAAGACTGATTGGCTCATTGCTGCATGATATTAAAGGGAACGCCATTCCAGGTTACAGTGGCAAATCTTCCCTGCTTTGTATAGGACGACCTGTATAACACGAGGGTCAAGGATACTATGCGCAACATATCGAAAGAACTTGTAACTAGGCTACGAATGAATGAAGCAGATAATACGCAAGAATTTCATATAGTACGGAGCTGTTCCCCGAGGTAGGTTCTCGTGAAAATTGCTAATTCTATGCGTTGCGATGATAATCATAATCAACCAGTGCAGAGTGGCTAGTGTGTACTATGTAGGCGGAGACGTTGCTTGTCAATGCTACGGGTGTCATCGATCAGACGAACAGATGCAATTAGAAGAGACTGCATTTTCGAAGTACGAGAGAAGCCTTTTACACGGAGAATTTAGCATTGTCAAAGTAGATTCCAGAGGAGATCTCGACAAAGACGCAGAATACTACAGATGTACATCTAGGTTGCGTGGTAAGCGATCATCACGTAATGCGAATCTAACGAAGATGATCATAGCAGCGTCGTCAGTCATTATTTACATGATTGCAAAGCGTTAGCTACGATCAAAGATAATACCAAAATATGTCGCAAAGGTGGAGAATGTTACATCTGGAAAAGAACGACGAAGACTAGAAAAGCAATTTAGGACATTTGCATACGACTACAAAGTCAAATAAGTTGAATCTTGTTAGAATTTAACAAAAGACAGCTTGCACACCAAGCAGCTTAAGTCTCCCAGGCGTGGGCAATGGGCATCCTGAACAAATAGGGTCGCAGCAGCAGCAGCAATAGCCGGGCCATGGGCATAAGCTGAAGCATCATCAGCATACTGGTGCAATGTCTGTCTAGGAAATCGTGCGACAGTAGGGCCTACCTTCTGGAATTCCTGGTCAAATTTACCACTAGGACAAATCCAACCCAACTGCGTGTGTTTAATCTAAAATTGGCAGGGTAAAGCAAAAAGAGAAATGGTTGTGACTGCATACCCAACCTCGGATCACATTCCTTGACATAATATGGATTTAGTTTTTTCACGACACTTACCATCTCACCATAAGATTCACAATTACGTCGTAAAATAATGAATTCGAAGATTAAGGAGTAGATCAACGAGGTAATAGAGGATTAGATTGGGAGTCGATTTGCATTCAGATCGCAGTTAGACCTGCACAGAAACATCGGTCATAGACAGTTCTGAAAGAAATCCAGCAAAGTATGATGCGACACCTACCCAATCTGTCTCTATCTTTGTCTCCGTCTTTGTTTTTGTCTCTGCGTCTGTCTCTGTCTGTCTGTCTCTTTCGTTATCGTTACTCCTCTTTGTGACGTGACGGTTATCTCCTTCTCTGTCATCCTCTATTGTTCTATCTCTATGTCACGTCACTCAATCCCTGTTTATCACGGTGGTTTTTTATCTTGTGAAGTCACTGCTCTCTCTCCCTCTCGCTCGGTCTTCCACTGTTATTTTTCTTTGTGACGTAAAGCTCTGCTCTCTTTTCTCAGTCTTACACTCTTATTTCTCTATTTTTCACAGTGACGAACACAATTTAAGAATGACAGTGAAAAACACAGAGAGAGAGAGAGAGAGAGAGAGAGAGAGAGAGAGAGAGAGAGAGAGAGAGAGAGAGAGAGATAAAAAAGAAGAGAGAGACATACAGACAGACATACAGAGACAGAGACAGCGACAGCGACAGAGAGAAAGAGAGAAAGACCGAAAGCAGTGACGTCACAAAGCGAAAGAATGACAGTGGAATACAGAGATAGAGGACAGTTACGTCACAAAGAGATTAAAAACGGCAGTAAACTAGAGAGAAAATTATAGAGAGACTCACACCTAGATTGTGAGAAAGACAGAGATAACGAGAGACAGACTGAGATAAGGAGCAGCAGCGTAGCAAAGAGAAATAGCGAATGTGAGAGATATGCCTAGAGAAAGGGCAGTGACGTCACAAAGAGAACAAAGGACAGGAAAAGTCGGAGAAGGATAGAGAGAGACACACACACAGACAGACAGAGACAGAGAAAGAGAGACCGACAGACAAACGAAAAGAGAGAAAAAGAGAGAGCAGTGACGTAAAAAGAGACAGAACGATAGTGGAATACAGAGAAAGAGAGAGAGAGAGCAATGACGTCACAAAGGAAAGGAATGACAATGAAAACAGATATATATATATTGTTATGGGTTCCTGCCTATTGTGAACAGAAAATCGTCGTTTTAGGGTATGAACAATATTTATTTAAACACAATAAAGACAAGAAACCTTACAAACATGAAACGAAGACGTGGAACCAGTCCAGCGTGACTTCGCGGTGGAGCGGACCGCTACCGACCTGTAGAAAACGTTCAACGACCACCAAGGTTGGACTGAGGCGTCACAGAACACAAGAGGTCGTAAACACAAGTAAAACCGAGAGTGGCTTCGCGATAAACAGCAACAAGCTGACTCAAGCCGAAAATAGCCAGAAACTCTACACACCTTTGGGCCTCATCTCTTTTATAGACCACGGGAGGCCGGCACACCTTTCTCTGTAGA
The DNA here is from genome assembly GCA_959347315.1 of Bimastos eiseni. Taxonomy (NCBI): domain Eukaryota; kingdom Metazoa; phylum Annelida; class Clitellata; order Crassiclitellata; family Lumbricidae; genus Bimastos; species Bimastos eiseni. The sequence continues at coordinate 30,972,895 of OY365807.1, forward strand.
CACAAGACCCAGAGAGAAGGGTACAAAGAGGAACTCTTATGGTGACAGAACGATATGAAGATAAGTTACAGGAGCTATTTAGGCAACCTGTAACACCCCTCCCCAGAAAACAAGAAAACTTCCCGAAGTTTTTGTAAAACAAAGACTCCAGTATGACATTTAAAAAAAACACCTCGTGAAACATACAAAACGGTTACTTCAGAAACTGTAGTAACAGAATGAAATATACGGAGATTATGCAATGTCGTCACCGTGAAAATAAACTAAAATATTTCACACATGTGTAAAACAATAAACTTATATCGGTTACTAGAAGACAATAACCGAGAATCGTCGTATTGAAGTTGACCATAATTATGTACATTATAATTTAGTAATACAGGGAAAAAGAAAATGTTCTTTCCCAAAAACCACAGCCTACAAAGCAAGTGCACAGTTAATGCAAAAACCATAATGCATAGTTACTGAACAAAATTTTAATGCGAAAATATATTTACACAACGCAAACGCAAAGGCAATCTGCCAGCGACGCAAACGCAAAAAGACCGAACCGCAACCGCCATACAACCGCAACCGCAAAACGACGACGAAGACGCTCTTCTCAGCCTGGCCGACTGAGAAAGTCGGGCAAGAAGTTGAGCTGTCCCGGCCGATGACGGGCGTCCAAGTGGAACTGTTGGGAGTTCCAAGTTCCAACGCAAGAGTTTGGCATTTGAGTTTGCCATTGTGCGCAGAAACTGAAGAGGGCTGTGGTCCGTGTAGACAATGACCGGCGACGAGTTGAAATACACTCGACAGGCTCGGACCGCGTTGACAAACGCTAGAGCCTCCTTCCCTATCGTCGAATAGCGCGTCTCCTGCGGCTTGAGTTTTCTGCTGAGATAGCAGATCGGGTGTTCGACGTCTTCAATAACCTGAAAAAGACAAGCTGCCCAAGCAGATTGTGAAGCGTCGACAGCCAAACAAAATTGCTTAGTAAAATCTGGTGGCCTTAAAATCGGACTGGATGCTAAACGACTCTTAAGGTCCACAAAAGCACGTTGTGCAGAATCCGTCCACACGAGCGGCTGCTTACTACTTAATAAAACCCTAAGTGGTAAAGTCAAAGCGGCAAAGTGCGGCAAAAACTTACGATAATACCCCGCAATGCCAAGCAACGATTGAACTTACTTTCTACTCGACGGAGTGGGAAAACGCAGCAAAGCCTCGACCTTCTGTGTACGAGGGCGAATCGCCTCTAAACTTCCGTGATGCCCTAAGAAGTCTAACTCGGCATTAGCAAAAACAAACTTGCTTAATTTTAACGTAAGCCTAGCATTGCGAATTCGAATCAAAACCGAAACAAGATGCTGCACATAAAGATACGCAGCACAAATGTCCTCAAACCCTTCCATCAATTTACGAACCAGGCGACTGAAAGTCCCCGGTGCTCCAGCAAGACCAAAAGCGAGATAGCGCCATTGAAAGTGCCCATGAGGGGTCACAAACGCCGTAAGCGGAACATCCGAAGCACGGATAGGTACCTGATAATAGCACTGTGTCATATCAAGTTTGGTCATAAACTTTGCCCCTCCCAATTTGTCCAACAAGTCATCAACTCGTGGCATAGGAAACGGATCAGGCAAAGTGACTGAGTTAAGTTTCCGGAAATCCGTACAAAGTTTACCACTGCCATCCGGTTTTGGAACAACTAAGATCGGAGCAGACCAAGAGCTCTGTGACCTCTCAACAATGCCCTGTTCGATCAAGGTTGAAATATGGTCATCGACCCACCTTAGTTTTTCGGGATGGAGCCAGTACGGTGCATGAAACACCGGAGAAGCATCTGGCTTCAGGCGTATCGTATGCTCGACCAAGTCTGTCTTGCCGGGCTTTTTATCAAATACGACCGCAAACTCGGACAACACCTGAAGAAGCTGCCGCTGCTGTTCCGGATCAAGATGCTTCAGAACAACCTCAGCAACAGTACAAACAGATTTTGTTAGCACATTATGGGGCAACGACACAATCAACGCATTTGAAGTCTGAACAGGCGGAACCTGAACCCTTGACACAAAACGCCGCAAAAGATTTGCATGCACTAAACGCTGTCGCTTCCTGCAATCAGGCGTGGCAATTACAAAATCTACGTCATTGAGTTATTTCTCTATAACGTAGGGTCCAAAGTATTTTGCTTGTAGAGGTTTTCCCAGTAAGGACAACAGGACCAAAACCAAATCTCCTTCCTGAAAAGACACTTTGGTTGATTTGCGATCATAATAGCCCTTTGACCTCGCTTTCTCAACCACTTCCGCTGCATTTTCCAAGCGCAATGACTCCTGCAAGCGATGTCGCAAAGATAACACAAAATCAATTAAGTTTTGTTTCGGCAATCCGTGCACCCTATCATCATCCAACCATTTACACTTAATGAAATGTAAAGGACCATTGACATCGCGACCAAACATCAAATCAAAAGCCGAAACCCCGATACCTTGAATTGGGACCTCGCGGTAAGCAAAAAGAACCCACGGCAAAAGCTGATCCCATGCCATCGGATAGTCCTCAATCAACGCTTTCAGCATGAACTTCAGTGTCGCATGGAATTTCTCCAAATTACTATTCGTTTGAGGGTGAAAAGCACTGGTCTTAATGTGAATTACATTACACTGCTTGAGAAAAACTTGCATAATCTTCGAAAGAAATTCACTGCCGCAATCAGACAAAATTTCCTTGGGAAAACCAAAAAGTGAAAATGCTTCCGTTAAACACTTAGCAACTTCCTCAGCAGTGTGCGTCTTAAGTGGAAACGCCAAAGGGAAATGCGTGGCCAAATCCATAATTGTAAGTATGAATCGGTTTCCCGAAGGCTTGCATACTTGCAAAGGACCAACAATGTCCATTGAAATTCGTTCCCAAGCATTTGAAATGATGGGCAGGCTGACCAAAGGCGCCTTGACTTTTAAAAACCCCTTCCCCAGACGCTGACAAACATTACATGAGCAGCAATACTCTTTTATGCATTTGAAAACGCCAGGCCAAAAAAATGTTTCAAAATTCTGTCCGTCGTCTTCGTTACACCCAAATGCGCTGCAGAAATGGCATCATGTGCAAGAGAAATTATTTGTGCACGCAAAGGCAAAGGCACAACAAGTTACGTGACTTCGCCGCACGTTGGGGTCCTCCTTTTCCGCCACGAACGAACCAACACTCCATTCAACAAAGAGTAAACATTGGCTCCTGCATAATCATCAGGACGATTTGTCAGCGCAAACAATTTAGTTAAAGTCACATCGCTTACCTGCAACTGGATTAATTTTTCGCGATTTACACTCAAACCAGAAGCACCAGCAACCTCAGGACACAAAACCGTGTTTGAATGCACATGTGTATCAGTAACAGGCAAACCAACGGAAGAACACACCTCCATCTCTCGGTTATCCTTCAAAGAGACACACACATTTGAATCAACAGAACGACTTGTAACTGCGTGTTCAGACGCGTCAACAGACACCTTGATTTAAGTCGTCTTCAGAAATTAAACGAGTCCCCACATTCGAATCAACACAATCATTCGCTCTCTGTTCATTTGAATCAGCTATCGAAACATTAACAACACCCGCAAGAGGCGACGAATTTAGCTGGCGCCCTAAGTCTTCCTGCGTTCGCCTAATAACACAAGACGGCGCTACGGACGGTGAAATGCAAACGTCAGCCCTCTGATCATTTGCCGATTGAACACTGTCGCGTAAAACCATAGCCCTAGTAACCATTTCCACTGTGACTGGAATTAAATGGGCGTTATCATTCCCCACTAACATAGCTATTCTAGGTAATAACCTCGGCACCAAACCACAATATACCTCCTCCACAAAACCATTTACAGCCAAACGAGCAAGCACCAAAGGAACCCGTACAGGGTCGCCAAAAATACCTTGAATGAGTCTTACCTCCGTGGTGTGTACAATTTCGGATGGATGTACAAGTTCTGCGCTAATTAGCGTCTAAATTGCCCCACTATCTCTAAGAGCCTTAATGGGCCGACGTACACCCTCCACCGTGTACAAATCCAGCGGAACACAAAACTGCTCGTAACTGTCATGCAACTTAAAAGTCAGACCAGGTGCATTTTCAGACAGATGAAGATTAGACACAAGCTGTACAGAACGAGAATTATTGTTATTACCTTTCCCTCGTCCTTTCGGAGCGAATTCAGGGTGCAAGAGGTAACATGACCCAATTGAGTGACCCGATTTTGAACAGTGTGCACAAACTAACGTACTAAAAGCACGTGGCAACGACTGAAAATTCGGTTTATTGACCGGACGCTTCGGCGAATTAACAACTGAGTCTTGGGGCAAAGAAGCAACTGTGCTACCCAAATTTAGATTCTTTTCCGCCTGTGCATGAGGTGTTTGGGAGTGGGATAGGCTGTGTGGACCCAACCCTAAAACAGTATCAGGCCGAAGTGGCGTGTACAAAACTGCATACTGGTCAGCTCATTTTGCGGCCTGACTGAGTGACGTCGCTTGTTTTTCAACTACCCACTTATGCAAATCTGGTGGCAGACTTTGTACAAACTGTTCCAATTTAAGAACTTCACGAAGTTTGTCAATATCGTCATACGCTTTCTCACCCTCCAACCAAGCTTTGAAAGAGATGTACAAACGGAAAGCAAAACTTGCATATGTCTCCTGTGGACCTTTAGAAAGCAACCTGAATCTCTTCCTATAGTACTCAGGGACATGTTCGAACGCTAACAAAAGACGTTGCTTCAGAGTATCATAATCCTGACACTCCTCCAACGAAAGCTCAGCGAAAACACGTTGCGCTTTACCTGTCAAACGGGTTTGAATTAACGCAGACCATTTATCGCGTGGAAATTTATGTATCTCCATCGCTTTTTCAAAAGACAACAGATAAAAATTATTGCTGCAAATCACTTTCGTCACAACGAGGGACAAATTTAATTGCATTTGATAGCCGAAAACCTTCATTTTGTCGATGCGGCGAATCAAAATCGTCATTAAGAGCGTCCAAGTCATTTCTACGTGACCGAAACTCAGGACGTCTTACTTTCTCTCTCGTCAGCTGCCAATTTTGCTTTTTCTAAGCCGAGCTTAGCTTGTCGTTCATATTCCTCTGTATCAAGTCTCGCACGTCTATCACTTTCTCTCCGTCTATCCTCAATAGCTAATCTTTCTCTTTCAAATGCTAGTTTCAACCTGAGTTTATCAGCGTCTTCTAGTCTCTGTATTCTCTTTTCCTCATCCTCACGTTCTCTCTGAATTCTCTTCTCTTCATGCTCTCTCTCAATTCTTTTCTCTTCATCCGCACGTTCCCTCTCAATTCTCCTCTCTTCTGCTGCTGCCTCTCTCTGGAACTTCTTCTCCTCTGCCTTAAACTGCATAGCCAACTTGCGCAGTTCAAATTCCTGTTCCGTAAGCAACTTATCTTCCTCTATTTTCTTTTCCTTCCAGCTTCCCTTAGGTGCTTGCGGACTTCCACGCAGAAATAAGGACACTAAAAGTTTCTGCAACTTCGGTTTGCTCAAACCAGTCACCTCTTGTTCCCTAGCTTCCAATTCGTCTCTCAACCCCTCAAAATTCCTCCATATTACCAGCAAATAATGCAGACTTTTAACCGTTTTTCAGGACCCACACAAGATTTTACCAGGACGCCTTAAGGACAAAACCTGGACGAGCCACTCATCCCGGACGAGCCCCCATTTTGTTATGGGTTCCTGCCTATTGTGAACAGAAAATCGTCGTTTTAGGGTATGAACAATATTTATTTAAATACAATAAAGACAAGAAACCATACAAACATGAAACGAAGACGTGGAACCAGTCCAGCGTGACTTCGCGGTGGAGCGGACCGCTACCGACCTGTAGAAAACGTTCAACGACCACCAAGGTTGGACTGAGGCGTCACAGAACACAGACAGAGGTCGTGAACAAAAGTAAAACTGAGAGTGGCTTCGCGATAAACAGCAACAAGCTGACTCAAGCCGAAAATAGCCAGAAACTCTACTCACCTTTGGGCCTCATCTCTTTTATAGACCACGGGAGGCCGGCACACCTTTCTCTGTAGACACGAGACTCAGAGAGAAGGGTACAAAGAGAGGAACCCTTACGGTGACAGAACGATATGAAGATAAGTTACAGGAGCTAATTAGGCAACCTGTAACAATATATATATATATATATATATATATTAGATAGATAGGTAGATAAATAGTTAGATAGACAGACAGACAGAGAGCAGTGACGATATTAACATAAATAACGATTCTGAAAGACAAAGGTAGACTGCTGACACAAATAAAAAGAATGATAATGGAAGAGAGAGAGAGAGAGAGAGACAGAGAGACAGAGAGGCAGAAAGAGAGAGAGATGGAACAACAGTGGCGATATGTCAATAGACTGACGTCACAAAGAGAAAGAACGACATTGGACGGCAGAGACCACTAGGATGAAGGATGACAGTGCAAGACAGAGACACGGAGAGCTGTGACGTCACAAAGTAAAAAAATGATAGTGAAAGACAGAGATAGATAGATTGATAGACATAGAGAGAAAGAGACACACAGAGAAAGAGACACACACACACAGAGAGAGAGAGAGAGAGAGAGAGAGAGAGAGAGAGAGAGCAGTGACGTCACAAAGAGAAAGTACTAGCGTGATAAACATAGAAAGATGAAGTGATAGAAAGAGAGACAGTGATAGATAGAGAGATAGAGTGAGCAGTGACATCACAAAGAGATAGAACGACAGTGGAAGACATTAGAAATGAGATAAGTGACGTCACAAAGAGAAAGAACGACAGTGAAAGACATTAGAAGAGAGAGAGAGAGATAAGTGACGTCACAAAGAGAAAGAATGACAGTGGAAGAGCTAGAGAGCGTAGTGACGTCATAAAGAAAGAGAACGACAGTCGAAGAGAGAAAGAGAGAGAGAGCAGTGACGTGGAAGGCAGAGAGAGAGGGGGAGTAGAAGTGACGTAGGCCATGGCTAATTGAGGGTTTTCTGCAATATTAGCAAATACCACTTCTGACCTGATAGTGAAAGACGTCAAGTGACTTTTTTGGTGGAAAACTGTAAAGACACCTTGACAAGCGTATGTCGTTTGAATTTTTTCTCTAACTCGGTCCCCATCATTTAAAACAAACAAACATTTTTTACTCAAGATTTCCTTGATTGGAAATCTACATAGAAAAATTGCAGATATTTGAAGGGAACGCTGGCAGAAGTTATTTACGCAAATGTATGCAGTAATCACAGAGCAAAAGCGAATGCGGTTAACCTGTAGAGTCGCATTTGCAGACATTATACAAGTAGGCGTACGCAAATGCGGATAATTACAAACACTTCTAACGCACACTTTCATGGAAAAGTCAGAAATTGAATGAGACAGATACTAAGGCCAAACAATACAAAAGATCCTGTTACAGCTTGTGTATTTACAGAAAAATACAACCAGACGGAGAAATTCAGTTACACAAAGAGTGACAGAGAAACAAATTGATCAATAGCCTACAGATGGGCGATGGAGACACATAAAAGAGGTGGAGAGACAAGTAGACTGTCGAGCGAACAGATGGATGAACAGAACGGATTCGTGCATATGCGGATATTGGCATGGGTTTGAAACTTTCAGGTGCTGGGCGTTGTTCCCCATCATCAGTCGGTGGAATTTTGTGGCCGAAATGACCGTCACGCTTAATTGTCATACTGTCATCGAGCGTGTATTCCAAGCGTCGTTGTTTATCACCACTATAACAATGTCATGTCGCCGTATCGTGTAGTTGCTGTGTCTCTGCGTCCGTCTCACTATATACATGTAGAGTTGTAGAGTTGCCTTTCTGTCGGTCTATTGACGTCTTTATATTCGCTTTCCCCTCTTTCTGTGTCTTTTATCTTTCCGCTAGGTTCAGTCAAAAGCTTGAAGAGCTTGCCTCATTATTTATTCGCACATGTATCTTCCTGCCACTGGGTTCCTTTCTGTCAAACTCCGAACATTCAGACGTGTCTTATTACCATCTTCCTCTTAAGAGACTCCTCTCATTAATTTTATCTCCTCTGTCTCTGCCTCTGCCTCTGCCTCTGCCTTCACTTCATTTCTCCGTCTTCTTCTCTTCCGCTTCTATGTATAAATTCATCCCATACTCACCCACCACCGTCCAGCGCTCCACCTCTCCATCATTCTGTGCAGCTTCTTTGCCTCGCTTGGGGGCGTTTTCAAGTTGTTAAAAAACGAAATAATGACCGCTTGACCGCTCAGTCCGCATGGCTGTTTCTCGAGCATTTTCTAGGAAATGATCCTGCATATTCCATCTGTTAATGGCTAAGGTTCTGGAAATTGTTTATTGCCAGAGACGCAAATTAGAGAGAATTTCCCAGGAATAGCATACCAGAAATGAGGACATTCTTTTCAAATATTCACCACTTAACACAACAGTACTCAGCCTATTGTTTTTTTACTTTTCTTATGTCGTCCACTGCATTATATACAGGGCGTGTTATTACTTATTTTTGGCTAGTACGACTGTGTTTGCGCCTCAGCCTTAAGATCTTGCAACACAGTCATCATTAGGAGTCTTTCAACATGCAAATAACTGTGTACCTTTTTCTCTCTTAATGTTTCTATCTTGTCCATATTCAATCTGAAGCGACGATCTACAAGAGGCCTAGCACCTCTGATATCATATAACTTGATCATTCTCCGCTTCTCCAGCCTTCAACATCCCATTCAAATTCAGTCGACATCGCAAAAATTTGAAAATCATTCAAATCCACTTAATCTGATTCTACGTCTTTCAGTTTTTAATCCTTTGGATCACACTCTCTGCTCCTTCTCGTACCAGTACTGAACAGCAAATAGGCCTATACCTAGCGCAATAATTAGTACTCCTCATAGCCCAATAGCCAGTCTCGTCCATCCCTTTCAAGATACATCATACGGAGAGGTGAAGGTCTAGGCCTACCTGAAGCACACTTATGTAAAAGAGACAATAATTAATGTACCCGTATGATTCTTAGTAGTTTCTATAGACGTTTTACCAAAATAAATGCAGATTTGAAACATGTTCATTTCTGTGAATCTTTTAGTCACTCGCTAGATGCCAGCAGAGCTCACAGCAAACCCAGGGTGTATTAGACGCATAATTTAATGGGCGCCCTGCATAGCTATCGAAAGCTAAATTCGATTCCTTGTCATCATTCGTTCGTACTATGCTTGTAATCATATATGAGCATGGTAGGTCGTTTGGTTATGGTGCAATACCTAAATTGCGAACTGTTAAAGGTTGATTTCAAAGCAGGATCTGCTAAATTGGCGGACAATGCATTTGATTGCAATATGGGCGACTTATGATTAGAGACCAGAGCTCTCGTCAGTGAGCTATTGCCCTGCGTTTGGTTTCAGGTGGCGTATCATAAGCTAGGAGATTACGATTACGATTAGGTTTGATCCTGGCAAGATAACTTTGAACAACAGGACGTTTATGCAGATTTTGATATGGAATACGAAAAAGATGTGAGCACAGAAGACATGTCTGGCGGAAACTAAAAGGGTTCATCCATGTATTACGTACGCAATGAGGGAGGGGTGTTCGATATTGGGAGATTTTGTGTACATGTGCGTTTAGCGAGGGGAGGGGTCTCGAAATGTGTACGTACGCAATCATATTTTCAATTATGACGTTCACGATATAGCCCTTAAGTTATTGTCCTACTTCACCCTAGATTTTTTACAATGTAGATATTATAGTATTGTAAACATTTTATTTATGTTAAGAAATTTAGCTAACAAATTTGATGTTTAAAAAAATAAATGGTTGCGGATAAAACGTCCTATAAATAATTTTCGCTGATTAGCGTCTGCAAAATGGGGTTACAGAAGATTGCACGCAGGCCTATGCAAGGGAGGAATTCGAAAAATGTTTGATGTGCAACAGAGGAGGAGGTATGAAAAAAAATATTTATGGGCCCATATGTATAAATTTTCTCAGAAATATTTTATTTCATACATGTACCTCCTTCCCTGTAGACATATAGAGGACGCACTTCCAATCCCGTCCTTCCCCTCAACGCATCCCATCGACAACGTACACGGTGAGTGCATTCATCGTAGACTACACTTGAGTTATAAAGAGGAACAAGTGAAAAAATAATTGAAAAAATCTCCTAACATCTTTCTTGCACGGACGGAATTGAACGCCACTCTGACCCATGAGAGTCTAGGTTGAAAATCTGGCACGTTAACAAGAGCTATCTAGACTGACGTCAGCCACTAGACTATGCCCACTGATAGCTAAGAGCTCCGTTAATGGCATTAGATGTAACCGGTGAAGTAGGGACTTGCCCAGTAAGCTACATAACATCGGTAAGGGTGCAGCCTGCGTCACATCATCACTTACATGCCTCTGTGAAAGAGAGCGTGTGGATCGCGGTTCGCCTCCGGATACTGGTTTATTTCAGAGATATAACTCGTAGGCTATTACAATCATTGCACGGGAATCCTAAACGATGAGATGTATATTCAAATGGGGTAGCAATGGTGAACGATCTCACCAGAAAAAATAGGCAGGTCTGAGGCTTTTGTACGGTTGCAATAGAAACAGTTGAAGATTTACATTAGAGATGATGGCGAAAGTGCAGTATCGGTGTGCGTTACCCGGGGTGTAACAAGCGGGGTTAGAGGGGGCATCGACCCCCGTTTTAAAACGGGGGGAAAGCCCCCACAAAGCCCCTCAGTTTTAGTGCTGAGTGCCCCCAAATTTCGCCCCCCCCCCCAATCGGTTTTATTTTTTATGTTTCTCCAATAGCTCTTTATATTTAATGATAAAGGTATTGTGGGTCAATAAATTTCCAACAGTTCAAAGTTTGTTCTTACGATTTGTTCTTACTTATTGCAGGTATAAAAGCTATCATTTACAAAGGAGAATAATGCATGTTTGGTTATTCATTCATCTATAAAGTATCACTTTGTTCCTATCCAAAATACAGAAAATTTCTGACAGTAGAATATCACTCATTTGGAAATTGGCAATACTAAATTAGTTTCTGCTATTGATTGCAATGTGTCAACCAAGTGATCTCACAATAAACGAGTGTTACCTTTCAAGTGGGAAGCTCTGAGAGTGAGTGATGAATGGGTTTTAACCTTCATACACAGAAGCCATTGAAATTATGTTGTAAGTACTTCATACCTTCTTAGCAATCTCAAGGTTAGCTCAAGTACTGCTCTTCCACCTAAATCCCGACATTTATAACCAATTAAGAATCTGTGTATTGAATTTTGAAATTTGCCTTGTTATCACCAGCCAAATGTACTCAACCATCTTATAGCCACATTATAGCTGTAGTCTTTGATTAAATATGAAATCCTGATAAAAACTCCGGCATATTAAGTAGGTAATTGTGAAGGCGCTAGAGAAATGTCCTTATACATGCATATCGGATATTAGATCTAAATAACTTATACGTTTACATGAATCTTGCGGCAAGCTAAAGCCGAAATTTATTTGGCATCCAGCCTATGTATGCGCCGTTGCAATGACCATGTTACAAGCTTCAGGATGATGGAAAAGATTGATTTGCATACAATTTTACTGTATATTGTACAAAATAGTAGGCCTACTTTATAGAGTGTACTTTAAAAGTGTCCTGCACATCGAATTTCTATGAAGTAATTATGATAAAATGACTTTTGGAAAGATAATTTGTGCCCCAAATTTTTCAAATTTCTGGGGGGGGGCAAAATTCAAAAAGTTGGGGTAAAGATTATGCCCCCATTTTTCGAAACCTTGTTACGCCTCTGGCGTATACTAATAGCGAGCGTCATGAAGCCAGGTTTAGATTTTAAGTATGCATTATAAGAGTTGGTTAGGGTCAGGATTAGGGTCACCAGACTCCCATCAGGGTATCTCCTAATCAACCATTCCTTGATTATCATGCATTTCGCTGTCTTTACCACTGCAGAGTTCATTCTCCTTCCATCGGCTTTAGATTCATTTGTTCCATTTAGGATGTCGTCTGCGTATATCTGACTCGTCAAGAGGTTGCTGATGTCCGAGGTGTGTAGTAAGTCATGTGATAGCGGCAGTCCAGACATGCCCGAAGCCAAACTGGTATCCGAAACAACGCATGCAGAGCCTCTGCACACTGCACAGCAAGGAAGTGTCCAAAGGAGGGGGAGAGACTATGTAAAGGAATGACGTTGTCGATCTCGGCGAGGCTTCGCGTTTATCGAAAAGATTCAGAGGGAGGGGTCGCCCGAGATCTGTCAATGGCAGCGTAAGGCAAACGGAGAGGAGGCGAACCAACAGGGTCTAATGTAATGTAATCAAACATTTATATTGCGCCGCTCAAAATTAGCAGCGTTCTCAACGGACGTCTGTGCAGAAGCCAGATAACCGGACAGTCATAGGGTGAGAGACTGAGAGGGATAGCAATTCCACGTGCAAGGACTGTGAATGACAGTTACTCCCTGACTGGCATTGATAGAGACCTAGAAAGAGACAGAAAGACAGAAAGACAGAGACAGAGATAGAGACAAATAGATACAGAGACAGAGACATACAGAAACAGAGACAGGAACAGAGACAGAGAGAGATACAGAGAGAAAGCCAGAGAGACAGAGACAGACAGAGAGACATAGAGAGAGAGAGAGACAGAGAGAAAAAAGAGACAGAGAGAGATACAGAGATAGAAAGAGAGAGAGAGACAGACAGACAGACAGACAGAGAGGGAGCGAGAGAGAGTGAGTGAGTGAATAAGTAAGAAAGAGCAAAACACAAAGCGAGGAGAGAGAAAAGGCGCAAAATAGATAGATAGATAGATAGACAGACAGACAGACAGACAGACAGACAGACAGACAGATAGACAGACAGACAGACAGACAGACAGATAGATAGATAGATAGATAGATAGATAAATTGACAAATAGACAGATAGACAGATAAAAAAATAGACAGACATACATGCAGACAGACAGACAGGCTTATAGACTTATATATAGACTTATAGACATTTAGATAGGTAGAGAGTCATTTTGACAATGGCAGGTTGACACGTCTCAGGCGCCCATTCGACGACTGCATTCGTCGCACTCCTTGTGTTCCTTGTGCACTGCTTCAACCGCTGCTGCTGCTGCTGCTGCTGCTGTAGGGCTGTAGGATTGTAGGGCACATGTGCAGCTCCTGCCTCTCCACAACACATCCACAGACGCACATGCGCCACATTCGCCTCAGCACAGCGCATGCGCGTCTAACCCAACGCAGCCTGCATGCCTCAATTCATCGCCTTCTCTTCCTCCTTTTCCTAATGCTCCTGCTACTTATCGGCTTCCTCTTCCCCTCCTATTTCCTCCGCTCCGCAGCTAGGAAGTCAAGCCAGTGGAAGCGGTCGGATTGCGATTGAACGGAACTATTGTAGGTCTGTACGACGGCCGAGGAAACCTTCGCGTTGGTTTTTAACCTATAACTGGATCGTCACGGCGTTTTCGCTACTTGCGATCTCCGTACATTCATATCGATAACAGAGGAACGGGATAGCGGCGCTAACCGGTGACCCCGTCAGTTATAGAGCAAGCGATGAATTCTGTCCTTTCCAGTCGTGTGTCCAGGATCGAGCCCTCCGACTGCAAGCAGCTGTCGCCCGTTTATTAGCCTCCGTTTTCCCTCTCTCCATCCCTTTCTCTCTCTCTCTCTCTCCTGATCGGCCGCCCGCGCGCGCTTCGGTGCGTGCGTGAAGCGCCGACACACAGCGGTGCACACATGGCTGGACATTGCAGAGCGTGACGTTCAGGGCAGAGGCGCTTATTTGCCAGCGTTTAGTTGAAACGGTCGACGTCTGTCTTCCGAAGCAGATCGATCATCATTGATTGTGTCCCATTATTGCTCACACAATCTGCGTCGTATAATTATGGACCAGAGCTAGGGAGGAGGCCTAGGCCTACCTGTATGTCAAACAGACGAGTTTCCCCAGGACTCTTTTCAGAGAAAATCTCGTTTTGCGTGTGCCGTGTGAACCGACACCTGTCAGGTGAGATAATGAATAATTATGCAATTGTTTTGACTCACTTTAGTCTTTACTCATTATCTAGTTAACTTTCTAAAGTGCGGCTGTTGTGATCTAGTCTAATTCTGCCTACTAAATTGTTCATTATAGCCTTCATAATGCTCATACATGAATTCAGACGTACATAAATGCACAGGCATACACACACACATGCATGTATGCATACATACACCCATGCACACTTGCATACGTCCATGCATTCTTGCATATGTATAAGTACTCGTGTTCAGAGATACATCTATGAAAAGACAGGCTAGACGGTCCACAGCTATGTATTACAGTCTGCAGTCCACTAAGTTTATTCTGGCTACATCGTGTATAGGGTCAGTAAGTAAGTAAGCAAGCAAGTAAGTGGATAAGTAGGTAGGTAAGTAAGTAAGTGAATGACTTGAATTCACGGTTGCAGACCAAATTCTGAGTTACAAAAGATATTACATATGAACTTATTCATTCAAAGGCAAGAATAAGAAATATAATAAGTGTATATATATACAAACTTTTAAGAGTGCACGTGTATCTATGCATGAATAACATTTAGACAGATAGACAGAAAGGAAGACCGAGACAGGCAGAGAGACCGAGACAGACAAGGAGAGAAAGTAGTTGGAATGCATTGCTTGTTCGATGAAAAATGAGTAATCGAGGAACTGGACGTGTAATTTTTGGTCTGTATATCTCATATCACTAAGTACAGGATGGATGATATACTTCGAGGATCAGATGATATTTAATGGCGTCGTTGACGGTCAACAGAAGCGACATGGCTAAGCAATTACTTCCCAGGATCAATGGTCCTCTCTCTATCTCTCACTCTCTTTCTGTCTGTCTGTCTCTGTCTGTCAGTCTGACTGTCTGTTTGTCTGTCTATCTTTTTTCTCTCTCTCTTTCTCTCTCTCTTTCTCTCTCTCTTTCTTTCTCTAACGCCGGTAGTCGTCGTCATCATCATCATTGTCGTCGTCGTCGTTTTTCCACAAGCAGCCAATCTGGCAACACTCCACCTCCTAACGTTACCTATATTCTCAGTTCCATTTGCTCAACGCTACCTTCTTTCATTTCACTCATAGGAATTGTCCAGGATGCGCTATATAAATTCTGATTGACTGCTTGATTGATTCGTCGCGCATTTATCTGCCCGTCGAATCACGCGACTCAAGATGCATCCGTCCGATTCAGTGATGCGTATTCGATATGAATGACTGCACTTGATTGCAATGAAGTGAAAACATGACACAGGGCACCATTGTATCCGCGTATAAAGACAGGCCCACAAAGTCAAGTAAATGCATTTTTCATATAAATAGTAATAAGCTGCAGAGACTGAACAATTAACAGCGCATTTGGAAATGATTGAATTTTCTATGTGGATAAGTGTATGTAGGCCTACACATCAACAGTAATATCTAGCAACATAAAATGATAAATAATCCATCTGTTTTCCAACAAGGCGCGGTATAGAAAACGTTTATGTTCTGGCAGAAAGTTGGATAGCACTTAATGCATTATCCATTCAATGCATTATCCACTCTGTCGGAAACATTATTATAAAAAATATTTCGACACTAATACATTACTTATAGCCTACTTGGCTTTGGAAATTGAGGAAAGGAGGCTGAACTAAACACCGACGATTCGCACGCGCGCACACGTGCACACGCACACACGCACACACATACTTGCATACATACATACATACATACATACATACATACATACACGGTCATGCATAAAAAATATTCTTGCATACAAATAATATATACAAGCATACATACAAAGTCATGCATGCATGCACGTGACAAGCAGAGCATGAACTTGTTGTTCCGTATACTGTACATATGATGATTTGTTATTGTGAAGATGTGACCATATTATTTTAACAGTATATTTACAATTATGAATATGCATGAATCTCAGGCAAAACGACATTGACTGGATGTTGGCTTTAATGTTTTTCTCAATGACTCGTCTCCGGCGCATTATTTGTGTCCCTCACATTATTGAACATCGTCAGATTCATGTTTGTATTGGCGTTAGTAGCAAGTGTGACTCTTTGTATCCCTCTGTCTGTCTGGGTGCTCGACAAAGGGAGATAAGCTTATGTATACTGTTTGTTTGTCTGCAATCATGTGTGCATGTTCTAAAGACTTCCTCTTTGGCCTGGCCTACGTTGGAAGCACCTTCGTATAGTTGTCTTGAAGCGACGCTATATAAATTGCATTGGTGAATGGGTGTTGAGTGGGTTGGTTTGGATGGATGGATGGATTGATGAATGACTGACTGTTTGTCTGTCTGTCTGTCTGAGCAGACCTGTCGCCAATCTCGCCATCGCTTCATTCGTTCCTTCAATTCTATAATCTGGGTCTGACCGCCAACTATGCTCAATTGTGCTGCCAGAGATGGCGCCAAAGAGTCGACACTGTCTCATTAGAATACATAGGCCTTACTTACGATGAACAACTTTTAATTGGCTTCCAGATGGAGCAAGAATTAAATGTGAATGTCCCTTCTGAGGTCATCGACTCTTCCGATTCGAGTTTTATAATTCAAGGCTCTTGTAAGAATGACCTTATACAATTATACGGAAGTAGCTTGTATCTTGTCTGCTCATACGTTGCAATTAAGAATGACCTGTTGGTTTTTTATCGGCTACGGGTTAAGTGTTAAGTACCCATTTGGCAAGAAGATCTGAGATCGGCACTGGAGCAATGAGATACGCCACCTAAGAGACGAGTCGACCTGTTACCTAAATGTGTTTCTACTACAACAATCGACCATCTGCACCTTGTCTACACAATCCTGTTATGCTCTTTCATGCAGCAACCAGCGAATATGTCGGTTACAGGTTCGCCAGATAGGCTTACGTTTTAGATCTTTTGAAATGGGAGATCCGTCACCTTTAAATGAGCAATGCAACCACTACCCACTGTACATAACTCAGGCAATAGATGGCGCTAAGAAGGACCTGAACTGTCTTCGGTGAGCTCTCATTCATTCATCGGTTATCATGGTGGTCGGCATAAGTAAAATAAATATTGATATACGTTCATGTCACACTAGTTCTTATAGCACCGTCTCTATAATATATACCCCTACGTGCCATAGACCTAAGTGAAGTCGTTCATTGATCTCTTGTAAAAAGCTTGTGCATGCCAGAACTACGTCCTCTTCATACGCTGCTGCTGGTGCTGGTGTTAAATACCCTTTGGGCAAGAAGATGAATTAAGCAATTTGAATTTTTTGTATCGAATGTTACTCGTTTTAACAGATGGGAAATGATTATAGATACTTCATCTGTGGCCTGTAGGTACATTGGATTTGAGAATTTTCCACCACACATTGAGCATGTGGCGTCATACTGTCTTTGAAGCAAATGTTTTCCAATCTTAGTATGTCTAGCACTTCTTAGATCTGACAATAGCAACTTTGTTGGCAGAACTAATCAAGGGGCGTTCAAAGGCGCTACGTAAATGTACAGATTCCAGATACGCAACAAAGCAACCTCCAGTTGTTCTCTATGCTTTAAGAGTAAACTGTTTAGTCTGAAACTGCGGTATGTTGGCGCCAATGGTGTTTATACTGTTGCCTATGGTCATAAACACTACGACAAAAATTATTACATCAGGTTAGATGCACGTGTACGTCGGTCTGTTCATGTATACGTCTGTGTGCATCCGTGCGTTCGTATATGAGCCGAGTGTCTGTGTTCGACATCACTGCTGTTTACATATAAACCATCGGCAACGTACATGTATACTTTGAAATGCATGACAGACATAGCAAGAACTAAGTTGCCGCGTGTTTATGGACTAAACGATGAGTTGCGTTATGAAGCCGGAGGTCATTAGTGATGCATGAAAACGAGCTTCAGTCAACAAGAGAAACGCAGACGATTCCGTTGCAAGTTTAATTATGACGGTCTGCTTTTCACGAAGTCTATGGTTACAAGGCGTAGACTTTTGTTATCTGAACAGCATGGTCTGTGTGGGAGTTGATCATAATTATATAGGACTAGGTCGATTGCTGGTAATGCACCACTGAATTAAGCAAAACATTAATCGGTCGTTGCCTTTGAGATTCTCGTTTGCTCCGTTCGTTGCTAATCGTGTTTTCTTCGGGACAACCGAACATACAACGAGTCATATATAATAATCAAGGTCTATACATAATGTATGTTGTACTTCTACACATCATCAGCATAATTAGAATCGTCAATATCAACACTGTCATCATTCGGGTGAGCGCTGACAATTGGTGCTGGTCCAGAATAAAGCAGAGAGCTTTCTGACGCCACAGAGGATATTTATCATGCACTTTGAAAGTAAATATTTATCTCCAATCTTTCGGTCTAATAGTTATCACTTCTAATCCTTAATTTTGGTGTGATGGAGGCTTCGTCTTCTCCTGTTTCTTTCACATATATCACGTTTTGCGTCTGATTTGCATATCATCTCGACACTACCATTTGATCGCTACGCTCAGCTGTTTGAAATCAATTCTCTTCTTGCTTGTTATTAGTAGTAGTAGTGGAAATGGTAGTTGTGGTGGAAGTAGTGAAAGAGGTGGAAAAAGTGGGGGTGGTGGAAGGAGAAGTAGTGGTGGATGCAGTAATCGTAGTAGCACATAGTTCAGGAGTGAAAACTGAAACCAGAGGGAAACATTTGGAACCGTAGGTAAAATGGAAGACGTAAGTTTTCAGCTTAAAGTGACAGGAATCTCGGTAAAAGAAATGCGAACGTGAGGATAGAGAAAGATTCAAATCGAGTGACCTACAACTCTGAATGAACGCCGGCCAAAGAAAAGGAACCGCATTCTTCCCAGAAGTTGGAACTATGATATTTCCAGTCATATATCACGGACAGAAGCGTGTAGCTTTCGGCATCCAATAGTCAGCTCGATAAAAACAATTCTCAGTATTTATACATTCTCGTGTCTGTATGTTTTATACAAGTACACGTACATATGATGTATATTCAGGGTCTGTCTGTGGAATGCCACATTAATTACATGATGAGTGTAGTAGGTTATTAGCCAACAATATAACTTAACTGTAGAGTCTGCATTCTGACTGGCATGCATGATCATATTTTTTGGTTCATAACGATCGCAAGGGATGATGGTTGTGTTTACCTCAATGATTATTCTTTGTATTCCTTGAGGAACGACTCCAGACATAGAATAATTCAATGTAGACCTATGAACAAGTCAATTGTTAATTGAAAATAAGACTGAACTTCTGTGCATCTTAGGGGTCCATCCAAAAACAACATCACACCAATTTGGCACAGAATTAATCCCCGCCATCCCTTCTTGTCGCAATTGACATAATAATTCAGCCTCATTCAGCTTCCTCCCTCCGTTCACTTCGCTCACTCAATAGACTTGACCTTTTGGTTCCTAGAACTAGAACAGCTATGGCTCAGTCTCGATCTTTTGCCTCAATTGGTACCTCTCGGTGGAATGCGCTTTCGACATCTGTTCGCTCTAAAATTCTATCTGGCAGTCTCTCACCCTCTTTTTACTTTTCTAAAAACCTACTTTTTCTCGCTGGGCCTTTCGCACTGGCAGTGCTTCTGAACTGTTCACCCTACTAGAGGCTCTTTATAAATGCTCAAATACAATACAAATACAATTGAGGCGTTAAGCACTAAGCAGTCCACTGCTTCATAATCACATAGCGTCACACATGGTCTAACCTCACCATGTGGACGGAACGTCAATTATGGACAACAAAACACTCAGGTCATATCTATTACTGACCATGTTCTTCTGCAGACTGAGTCGTTGCCTCACGAAGTTCTTCGTAATCCACAAGCACACGAAAATCCTGTTGATCAGCGGATCGAGATAGATTGTACACACAAACGTAGCCTACATTTCTATAATTGTGTCAATTTCCATGCACCTCATTTCCTTTGTTTCTTCAGTTTGGTGGCCAAGGCCTTTAAAGCTATTCAATTGCTATAATCCTGTCGAAAACCCTGCTGACTAGCTGCTGAAAATTTATATAATGTCCACAGTGAAATGCCTTTATAGTCTCCTAAACTGCAGATCTTTCCTCTGTTTCTTCTGTTCTGTTCCGTTCCTAAAGCAGCACGACTCGTAAAATACTTCAAAGGACTTAATTCATGTGACCCTGAAGAGGAGTTATACATACATACATACGCACGCACGTACTTATGTATGTATATATGTATGTATGTATACATACATATGTATGTATGTATGTATGTATGTATGTATGTATGTATGTATGTATGCATAATGGTCATTTATATAGCGTCTTGTAAGAACCTAACTAAGGCGGTAAACGTAGCTACCCAACAGATCAAAACAAAAGTGGAAGATTCACTTTCTGAATTGCTGTAAATTTTACTCAGACGATGTCAGCAGCGCAGAACAGTGTACACCCCTTGGAATCCACATTCAGAATGGTCTAAACGACATGGTCAAGTGTGGTCACTGGTGACCAATGCTTCGTGGAGCGGAACTGATTTAATTATCTTAGTTCTTAGTGCTTAACAATCAGTTGGTCTAGTGAATCTAATTCAAGTTATTTGCCTTGTCGTTCGTCCATAGGATGATTTCGACGACATCTTCCTCAGCGATCGAGGACTACTACGAGTTCCTCGGATTGAAAGAGAAGAACTGCAGCGCCAGCGATGTAAAGAAGGCGTACGTATCGACATGCCCGTCCCAAGGCTATCTTGGCCCTATGCAGGCTATTTTGGGGCCCACCCCACTAGGAATTAGCAACACTGACAGTACAATGATTGGCTGAGTTGTGGCCGTTTTCCTTGATTTTGACCTTGAAATAACATTAACCATTATCATAACCAATTATTTTTATTAATAAACTGGCAATGAACAGAAATTATAATAACATGAGCTTATTGAGGAATGACAGCTAGCATTATATATAGGAAAGAACAGACTCCAAATGTACCGAAGTCCTGTTAGCAGGAACATCCTAACATCAAATATATTAAAACTAGCTGGGATAGAAAACTAAATTCGCACATTGGATAGGCCAAATCAAATCAAATCAATCATCAAAAAGTGTTTTATTGTAACCAACAACAAAATAGTGTACATCTCACAATATGCACAAGCAAATTTATATTGGCTACAATGGGAGCCCCAGATGGGGCTCCCATTGGGTACCATATGGGTACCATATCACACTAATAAATGGCAATTTATTTTTATTGCAAATTAATTGTTAACGCAACAAAACACCAAATGAAAAAAAAGAACAAATCTTAACTAAATTCAGTCATATGCACCATTATATACAACATATAGTTTAATGTATAGTAGTGATCAGTAATTAATTAGGATTTACTGTATTTAATGATTTAGTGCGTTGAGTTAAGAAACTTAACAAGTTAACTAATTATTACTAGCCCATGTTATGCAATAGTCAGATAATTTCCACGGAATACAGCAAATGTTCACCTGGTTTGTTGTTTAAATTTTAATCCTGTATTAGATTGAATTTGTTTGGTCAGAAAAAAATATTTCCAAGATTGACGTAAGCAATGAGTTAAAATTGTACTCAAAATATAGCCATATTTGGCTGAGCCATGATCATTTCCCAAGAAATTCCTCTTAAAATGACCTAACTGACCTTAAAATAACCTTGGACCATCCTAGTTACGGGATGTCCTTGAAAATTTGACACGCAATTTTAGACTGTAGTTTAAAAGCACAACGAAAACAGGAAATGTTCAATTATAGTCCGCTATGGAAAGCCGTTTATATATATATTAGCTATTCTGAGTCTCGAAAACAGCAATACGTACTAATTAAGTAGCCTATGTTCTGACTGAAAATTTCATTCTATTTAAAATTATTTGGTTAAATATTTTTATTTATTTTATTTCGTAAAAAATTGTTGTTTAAATATTTATGGTGAATTTTCATCTTTCTTTTGGTGCGCAATTGCATATTTTGCTTCCATGCAGCGTCGTCACTAGATCATCCTACATTTGCATGCAGGTGTCTTTTTGTCTCCATCCAAAAGAGAGCTTTTACTTGTTAACGATGTGCTGATGGTATATCCCAGTCAGTTTAAGTATGCTCTCGTCCTTTTGAAGAGTCTATAGCTATACAGGACAAAGTGATAGGCTGTACAATGACGACGCTACTAGATGTGAACATTTCAAGCCCATCACTTCAACACCTGGACCTCCTGCAATACATTCAGATTTTGTGTCTGGTTATTTGAATGTACCACTAAGTATAGGTCTAAGGATGAATTTCGTAGATGAATGACGTTGATAAATTCCCAGAGAACCCAAGTTTGCCGTTGGTAACAGAACATTTTTGATCCTTCAGACCAAAATATAGATTCAAAAATGAAAGCTCAGCTAATAAGACGAGGGTTTGAGAATACATATGCCGAAGCTTATATCATTTTATGAAAATTTGCCAGCTGGCGTTTGCTCTCACCGTCTCTTACACCATTACATGCCCTGTGCATCCCCTTTTCTCACACCGTCTCAGTCTCTCTCCTTCTCTGTTCCTTTCGTACCCCCGTCTCTCCTCATACCCTCTGCACGTCGTCGCAAATTTCCTATCCACCGCCTTCATCGTCTGCTCGGCATTGTCTCTTCACAATCGGCGTCTAATGCAATCTAACGATTTATGCGACGCAAGTATTATATACTGCATCAGACATCAGTCAATAGGATATCGTAACAAAGCTATCGACTGTCACGTTGTGCAACAATGCAGCGCAAAGGCAACGATTGTGACGAAAGAACCATGGCGACAGAGTGTCAGACCGTGTCTCTCAATAGTCTGGCAACGATTTAACTAGGCTCCCAATATCTGACTTACTTAACGACAAAGAACAATAGCAGCTGTCTTCTGACGTTTCTCCTACCTGACGCCAAAGGCTGCACTTACCATCAGCATGGCAACAGGTCTGTGTGTGTTTGTGTGTGTGTGCGTGCGTGCGAGTGTGTGTGTGTGTGTGTGTTTATGTATGTTTCTGGACTCTTCGTCATAGTAGCTGTAGACTGTAGCTTCGATAATTCAATGAAATTTATCGAACGAGATCCGTTATTGTCTGTCTGTCCGTCTGACACAGAAAGAGAAATGTGTTAGAGAGAAAGTTGAATCTTGTTATTGTAATTCTGTTTTACAAAACGGCATCATTATAAGATAAAAGCTCAATAAAAATCGCATATATCCATTTTTATACATATCAGACATTTGACAGGCATAAAATTCAGACGACAAAATACTTTTTTCGGCTATAGAGCTATGTGCCAATTTATTATTAAAGCAATATTAGTACAAATATGAAGCCTACATTGTTCTATAACCTATACAGTTTAATCTAACATAAAATTCAGCCGATTAATAAGGAGCGCCAGTGAAAAACAATTGATTACATTACATACTCGCTATCTAGTATTATTACAAGATGAGCCTGTAGCGCTAATTAGTGGTCCGTCAAGCCGGTCTTCTGCCATTGTGTTTCGGCGAGCAGCAAACGTTTGCCAAACTTTCTAGAATTCTCTTTCAGCCTTAGCATTACAAGGTATTCAGGAAGTGGGACTATTGACCACTATATTCAACATGGTATGAACTGTTGAAGAGCGTCAGAAGGACTTGAATTCAAAGCCTCACATTGGTTGAATACCAAATGGATCCGCCCCTGGCAAGTCTATGGTATCCAATGATTGGAAGAGCTATCTATAGATAGTTGCCTCGTGGGAAATTTATGCAATTGTGTTGATGATAGCCAATCGTAAAAAATGACATGTATTGATAAGCTAAAGAGTCTTCGTGTTTTCAAGTTGGAACACACAAATTCGACAACGCAATCGTCATCTGAGCTCTTTTATAACTTCATTCGTAACTACACAAGTTCGTTGGTCTGGTCTATAGATATCGTAAGATGGCGCTTCGATGGCACCCGGAAAAGAATCCAGCAAACCATGAAGAAGCGGTCGAGCGATTCGAGAAAATTTCGGAAGCCTACCAGATCTTGTCAAACTGTAAGTCTCATATTGATCAAGTCTTGTGCAATTCTTGGTAAATGACCCTCATTCTACAATCTCTTCTTTTGCACTCAAAAGACCTACATGTGGAGACTACAATGAAAGAAGTAACTTTTTTCTAACCAGTATGCCGCTAAGTATAGGCCTAAGTAAAAGTCGTCAAACGAGTTGTAGAATTCTGTAAGAGTGAAGGCAAAAATGGTGGAGAGATTTTGAAAACAACTTCAATATTAAGGGGGAGTCGGTGAAATAGTAATTTCATATAACAGATGGTGCTTTGATTAATATCGATCGATTGAGGTCGTTTATCGATATGCAATCACACAAGTCGCAGATCCTGATTAAGGTTCTTCACCGATTGTTTTATTGACTAAGTTCTACGGGCATGCAGTTTCAAACCGTTTTCATTCATTAAATTCTAGTCGTAGGTTACGTACCCCCTCCCGCCTTCTTGCGCATGCGTTGCTGGCGTCGCTTTGACATCGCAGTCTACCCCATGCAATGACGTCAATGGAGGAGAGCTAATCGAAGCTTGGAAAGGAAGCTTAAAAGGAAGCACTTCAGTGGGAGAGGTTCTTGAATCAGCACCAAACAAAGCAACTCGATAACACAGGTGTAAATTATCTAAGAAGCCAGCGAATGGAACATTAGGACTTAAATTCTTCAGTGCAAGTTATCTATAGTTAGGCCTGTCTATTAGTGGTGGAATGGATTGGGTGACAGTACTGTCTCAATGAACAAAATTGCAACTTTCAAGGGGAAGCTTATCCATTTTTCGTGTTATTAAAAATAAGCTATTTATTTTAGATTCGCTTGCAGTAGTTGTATCAACGGCTACGCGTCTTCTGAACCGCTTAAAACTTTAATTCTCATATCATGTTAATGTCGACCTTAACCCCAAATCGTTGCCCAACTATGATATAATATAATATATTCGTCGACACCCGGGGGTCACGAGAAATGTCATGAACCATAGGCCTATATATTATATGGTTCATGAAATTTCTAGTGATTAGGTTTTATAGCACTACATGTTCAACCTCTGAAACGTACATTGTACATATAAACCTCAATGTTTGATATCTGACGTACCCACCGAAATACACAACAAGCGTCATCGTTTGTTATTAGCCGAGCTATTAGTCTTTGAATAGCCATATATCACATGTAATGTTGGGATGCGTTAAAGGTGCATCACGTGTAGAGTATCCCTCACGCTATACATGTAATATCTAATGCATTCCATTTATGCTTCATTTCCTTCAGCGCAGAGTCGAGAGACGTACGATCGTTATAGATGTGCATCATCAGCAACAGCAGCAGCAGCAGTCCCAGCATCAGTTCCAGCAGCTAAAGAGGATGCTTCGTCGTCTGCCGTCGAGAGAGATGAGCAAAGGAATCGATGGGCGACTGAATTGCGTCTCATCCACTTGAAACCAGCGCATCAAGTTTTCGACGACTTCTTTGGCGGCAGGAATCCTTTCTCAGACATGTTCGGATGCAATACAGGTTCACCCATTATACGGCTGGCTCAATAGTAGCTAGACTATATATATATATATATATATGTATATATATTACATTTGTTATTTTATATATATATATATATAAATATATAAGGCTGTCTATGTTCAGTTCATTGGGTCTTTTGCCTCCCATCACTCTCACATCCATTTCAGCCCCCATTTTGCTCATTCGTTCGTCTGCTCCGTCTTTTGTTTGTTCATCCTCTTTCTATATTCCTTCTTTCATTCATTGCCAGTCAGTCATTCCCTCCTTCCATTTATTCCATTCCGTCCATTCTTTCTTCGTATGACCGACAATCACGAACGTCCTCCAGTCCTTTCGTCTCACCGTTTGTCCTTTCCTCAATCCTCCCTTTACCCATCCACCTTACCCATCCACCTTACCCATCCATCTTACCCATCCATCTTACCCATCCATCTTACCCATCCATCTTACCCATCCATCTTACCCATCCATCTTACCCATCCATCTTACCCATCCATCTTACCCATCCATCTTACCCATCCATCTTACCCATCCATCTTACCCATCCATCTTCCAACTCGTTATATGTCAATTTAGTCCTTACTTCCTTCCTGTCCGCTAGTCCGCAATTAATTCAATTAACTTACATATAATAATCTGTCGATATCATCGACGTCACCTAGGCAACAAAATGTCAATGATGACGATGCTGATGATAACGACAACGACGACGACGATAATGCTGACGATGATGATGATGATGATGATGATGATGACGATGATGATTATGATGATGAATTTCGATGGATCTGGATCGCAGTAGGTTATCGCAGAATATATGAAAGCAGCTTTATAGTTGAGTCCTATTTCGGGTCGCAAACAGGCTGTTCATTGTATACATGATATATATATATATATATATA
The DNA here is from genome assembly GCA_959347315.1 of Bimastos eiseni. Lineage (NCBI taxonomy): Eukaryota > Metazoa > Annelida > Clitellata > Crassiclitellata > Lumbricidae > Bimastos > Bimastos eiseni. Next base: position 30,999,382 of record OY365807.1, read on the forward strand.
TATATATATATACAGAAGGGTCGGAGCTACTTTACTGCAAGAGTGGAAGAAGCGGGAGCACCGTAGACGAGACCCCCACGCGACGCTGTTTCCCTTGTTTAGACGATCAGAGACAGAGACAGACGTCGTCTATCGACAGAGTCTTTACACTTCCAACCTTCTCAGAAGAATCTACTCCTACCAAAGAGTAAGTATAATAAGATCCTATATTTTGTCCGTCTCGTCATGATTATAGTGTCCCCTCACGGTGTCTAACTGATGAGTCGGGTTCAAGGCGGATATATATATATATATATATATATATATATATATATATATATCGCACCTACCACACAGTTTGATTTAAGCGTCGTTCCAGATCCGAACATGGCTACAGACCAACATGGCCAATGGATTCCTTTGTTCTAATGGATTCCTTTGATTCCTTTGATTCTCTTTGCTCCACTGTGACTCCATGCACTCTCACCGTAGGCCAATAGCTATAAATGCATGCATGCTCTAGCTAGTTGAAAATCGACAGTGCGAATAATACATTTTATGGCGTATACGAAAGTAATCATCGATTGTGGAATTCAATGTAGGCCTAATGCACTACTCACGTACAGTGCACGCACAGAACATTTGCCCTATTAATTAGGCCTAGCCTAATTAGGCCTAGGCCTATTTGTTTTCTATGGCTACAATTAGCAGCTCTTCAATCAGTATTTGCCGAAAGTACAGGCATGCTGTTCCTAGTATACGTCTTCGGCAGGCGGTCATTCACTGTTCCCGGTCACTCCATCTAGGCCTCTCTCTCTCTCTCTCTCTATATATATATATTATATATATATTTATATAGGGCCTACTATTCTCTACGTCGTCATATTAATTTTGCTACACTCGCTCTAAGCTGAAAACAAGCCTCTTCCAGTCTTAATGAACTTCTGAACAGTCTGTAAGTGGGGTATTGTCAAATTACAGTTGTATTGTATAAGAAGATGGATCTCACCCGATCATATTCTCATTAAAAATGATTAGTTTTGAGGTCATAATAATACGGTCGCTATATAAAAACGTTTACATTCACTATGGTTGATTTTTCAATGAATTGCTATGACAACATCCTTCTCGTCATGACCAACCAGTGTTGGGCACCAGACCAAAACCTCGAGACCAAAACCGAGAGGTCCAAGACCAAGTGGTCCGAGACTATGACCAAGACCGAGGGTCCGAGACCAAGACCGATGCTCTTTTTTATAAACAATTAAATTTATTAAGACGCTAAAACGGAATACCACGCTTAAAACATTAATTTTATTGCTGAAAAATACTAATCTTAATAATGGTCCAGAAACAGTTTTATCGGCCAGTCTGAACTTTTGCGGGTTCGACCCTTGGCTTTGGACTCAGAATATCACGCTATAAATTACTTAGGCCTACTGTATACGACAGGTAGACTAAATACTTAAGGACAATTAGATTAACGTTCTGTTTGAATGATGTAAACCTACTTGTACTGGGAATTCTAGGTTAATGGTGGCTACACGTGGCCGACCACAGAATTATTAGAATGTTCCAAAGCCTTGAAATTTTGAAATGTCTGGTTCCGTTGCAAATGATTTTTTTGCCCACAGTAACATGCATATATAAATGGCCAACACGTCATAAATCGATAACAATCGCGTAGGGCCTAAATACCGGTGTCTCTAATCGAAAATAACCGACACACATCAAATAAATTTCTCTGATATACGACAAATGACCAAGAATGCTAACCTAAGATGGAGACCAATCCCAAGACCGTTCCTTTATGACCAAGACCGACGCATTCGAGACCAAGACCAATGGTTCGAGACCAAGACCAAGACCGCAGTTTTCCGGTCTCGAATCCAAGACCGCGGTCTCGAGACCACATCCCTGTATTCAACAACAAAAGGGTCGAGGACATTCCGTCGTTGTAGGCCTAGAAATACGTGAACATTTACATTTGTTATTTTACCGCTGTCCGTTAGGCCTAGAACGCATGCATGTGGTGCCAATTCATTTAAGAACCCGGAATATGGACAGTCCTAACCGGTTCAAATATCTGAAGAGCGATACTGAAATAAGGGACCATTAAGCTTAGTATGCAAACCCGGGGATCCTTATTCCTCACTTCCAAACAAAACACTTCAAACAGCTCCATTCGTTAATTGTAGGCCTATACGTGAATGTACGTAGTTTGCAAGGGTGTTGCTTATTTTTGCCATAGACATCCGAACGATTCGCCTGATTCTTCGTCTGCCAACGCTGCTAATGTAACGACTAGCAGCGTGCGACAAGTCTCGACTTCAACGCGTCTGTCCAACGGAAAGAAAATCGTTACCAGGAAGTAAGCAAAACTATCGCATTGCCTGCCATTCAGTCGTTCGACGGGTAGACCTGTATGCGTGGCATCCCGTGTGTGCCACTGTGTGATCGGGTGGGCGGAGGTATATTAACCGAAGGCGACATATAATTCCGGCGCCATCTCGCGCCTAATATAGAAGCAAAGTAATTTCTGTGCAATTGGACTTATTGCAGAGATGAGGGAGAGGAACGTCATGTTATCCATGCAATGAATTTTATTGAGGTAAAGATATAGAAGTCGGAAAACCTGAGGCTGAAGGACTCCATATCAAACTGGGCAACTTGGAGTCCAGAACACGACCGCTAAGTCAAACGAACTGTCGAGTCTTTTACCAGTCAGGGCGAAGCCAATTTACGTAATTAATCGTAAACTCAAAATTTCGCAGATAGACCTATACATTTTTCATTATCACAGCGAGTTTCGGGATAGTTTCATTTTTCTGGCATTGCAAGACTGAATATGTCCTATTATATTTAATTTTTACGATAGACCTTTCACATTCACTTGAGTAGGTCTAAGGCGCAATAATAGGCCTGATGATCGGCCTAAATAAATCGTTTCGCGACGAAAATTGACTATGTATAGTCCAGTAAATCTGTAGCTAACAATAATGGTCAACCTGGGCAAAATTGATTCAGAAGCATTTCAAACGGTTTCCTGCTCAAAATTCGTTGCTGAATAACATACAGAAAATCACAAAAAATCAGACCCCAGAAATCGACTTTCAAAATGGGTCTAAAGGTAAAAAAAACATGAACGGAAATTACCATAACTCAGCCGACATGCAATCCGTGAAATGTGATCCCACACAGATTTACCGTACATAATTTCAGCTTAACCAATAACAGCGCTGAACATGCGCCGTAGACCTAAACATACATAGGCCTATATTTACACACAATTCGTTTTATTCGCCTAGATTTACATAGGGATATATGGGTTGTAATGTTGGAATTGGCAATCGAGCAAAAGGTTGGTTTTGTGTGGGTATGTGTTTGTTCATCGGTTGGAGAGAGTAAATTTCCTTCTGCTTGTCTGGGAGGCCTAGTGGACTGTGTGGCATGGCCTTATGCAGTCGGTTTCAGGCCCCGATGCGGACATTGGCTTAGGAAGCACAAAAATGAAGGTGATCATTGAGTAGAGAGGCCGTTGTTTCTCGGAGGACCAGGTACAAAGAGGCGAAGAGAGGATGCTTGGTCATGCCATTGGATGCAATCTCAAGACGCAACATGCTTAAGGAATCCCCTGGAAAGGTCAAGCAGAAGGGAGTTCTTTCTTCTGCCCCTCCTGGGAACTTCATTTGCCCATGTAGTTAGGCTATATGTTGTTCTAGGTCTTCATCGATGGTCTGGAGTTGATCGGGTTCATCAATGCAACTTTATGCAAAATTCTGACAAGTTTTTTATATCTCCGAATAGCATAAATAGCAAACTAAAGTGATTTGAAATAATTCGTGTTTCAGAGTAATTGAGAATGGAGTTGAGACGGTGACTATTGAGGAGAACGGCAAACTAATAAAAAAGACGGTCAACGGTTACCAGTCAGTGTCTGACGCAGATAACCAGCCAACGATGAACTCTTGATCGTCATCCTGTTGAAACAACAGGACACACTTGACAAGTTGAAAATTAAAACAAAACAAAAGCACAAATGTGTACTTTTAACAAAAACCGTGTTTCTGTGAGTCTGCATAGCATGGTTGAAACCGGTCTGTGACTTATCATGTCACCATGTCATTGCGTGCATGCTGTGCACCGGTGTCATATCACCACTGTAACGTTCAGTGTGCAATGATCAATGCGCATGCAAAAATAAGTATTAAACCAGGATTCATTAGTATGACATCATCGATCTCCACTAGCAACATGTGCTTAAAACATGGTGCTTAATCTAGTCTAAGGTTGTCAGACACCCTCGACTCTAGCACGTCTACCAATGTCTTGCATGATAGCGTGTCAATGCTAAACTCCCAGCTTGATGAACTGTATGCTGCTGAAGTTAAAACTATCCTTTTCAGCCGAGGGTTGGGCCGGGAGCGCCTCTGAGTAGAAATCTTGAAGGGGCGCTATATCAAGTATTTTTGATTGATTGAAGTTCAGTTTCAAACTTAAGTATGAACATTAAAACGAGTACAAGCATACAACATATGACGAAAGGTAAGCCAGCAAGGACATTTCTTTTTGCATCTATTTCCAGAATTCCAGCTCCAGTTTCAAACTCAAGCCATACTGTAACCATTTGCTTTGGTAACAGATATTATTACAAAAGCCTAGGTTTAGATCAAAATGTCACAAACTAGTGTCAACATACAAAAACACACAACATGCACCATTTACCAGCACTCATGAATAAGTTGGTTTAGAGTAACGCTATAGAAATGCGGAGTTTGCGACTACTACAAGAAATATATGCAATCGAAATTTGGCAACAGATCTGCCTTTTTAGGTGATGGGCTTTCCCTTTGAGATTGCAGATGAACAACAGTGCTTATGTACTTAGTATCTACTTTTTCATGTGTAGGTCTGCACATCAGGCAATGGAAATTCAGCTTCCCCATTGATCTGTCTATCATCAGTTTTCTAGTCTTGTCTCACAACATTCCCAAACATTTCAAATCGTTCCTGATGGTCTCTCTACAATTATCATTCTATTCCTCCATTCCCCTTCAGGATTCCAGATACTCACCCAATTAGTTCTATTTTACTATATTATTATTCAGGAAAATTTCTATACTGCTCTATCAAGATTTATACTCAGAGGCAAATCATCATGACGTTAAAGTCAATATTATCAAAGATTCAGTCAGAAATGAACACAGCTCGAATAACAAACTGCAAGAAATTCCCACGAATAGTCACTAATGACAACGTCCCATACACACATGGAGAGCCCAGCAAACAGATTCTCATCCTGGGTTGATAGTTGTCTAATGTCTATACAAATTAAATGTCTCATCTATTTCAACCTTCTGATAATCCTCTTATAGTTTAGCTTGGTTTTTACATGGATCACGTGAAATAAAGCTGGAGACCCATGACATAGAACAAGAAATATCGACGAAAAATGCACACAACATAAACATATTGATAATTACCAACAGATCAGAGCATAAAATTACGAGCATTTTCAACTCCACTTTGCAAGAGCTCATAATAAAATTGTGCTTTGTACTGAAGGTCGACATCTCCAAAATGTATACATTTCTCAAGTGTTTTACCCAGAACGTCCTGGCATTCAGCTGGTCTCTTCAGAAACAACTTCATTGTTGCTGTAAGAAGGCTTTCACAAACTAGTGAATCACTCTGTTCTGATAGCTCTTCAGCAAACTCCTCAAGCAAGTACGGGCCGCTATCTAGTCGCTCCCCATATTCACCCAAAAGCCACAACATTGCAGGCCTTGCTTCAATCAATTCCACAGCACTGATACATTTCTCTAAGCTTCGTAAAACATCCTCAACGTTTGACAGTTGGCTTAAGTCAAGTCTTTGTAAAACGTTCAGCACATCGGGAATGATACTACAGTCCTGCAAATCCAACAGATTCACTAATACATCAACCGATCTTGACATGTGTGTTGGAAACTGTGAAGCAATTTTACAAAGGCCATTTATAGCACATTTAGCAACATCCTGCACTGTGTCTAGACTGTACACACCAAGCTCTTCCACAATTTCAGACAAATTCGATTCAGTTGCGAGGGAAGACAGGAGGTCGATTTTCTTCACTTTGATGTAAAGCGGTTCATTGTAACGACAAAAGAACAACTGATGGTGGGGTTGAAACTGCTTCATGAAGTCTGTTAACAAGGTTTCCACAAATTCAAGGAGCACAAAAGTCATTTCTGGATTGTCTGTGGTCATTAGATGCAAAAGCTGGTCTTTGGCTCTTTCTGTTGCAACCTGCTTGAGGTCAGCATTATCTCTAACCAGATGCAAAAAGTACTTGAGGGTTTGAACCAAGACAGATGCACTGCCAGACCTCAGGTATGGATCAATGATGTTCATAATGTCCAAGGTTTCCTCGAAGTTAGCGGGTGTGTACTTAGCTAGAAATGTCATCACAGTCGAAAAGTGGCTTTCTGCAAACATCTGAAATGCAAAGACACGACCCCACTGTTAGTTTAGATACATCATTCTGGTCTCAGAACAATCATGACTTATTGCCATGACAAGACATGACTTATTGCCATGACAAGACATGACTTATTGCCACAACAAGACATGACTTATTGCCATGAGAAGACATGACTTATTGCCATGAGAAGACAAGACTTATTGCCATGACAAAACATCCATCCTGACTGTCCAGAACGTTATGGTAGCCAACCAGTGTCTCCCCTAGTCGATCAGCTTACTAACTTCCAATCATACATTGGAGTTGATATCTTATGAAAGAAGTTAAATATAAAACTGTCAGCACCACATCTTTCAGAAGCTCTAGGGTTTAAATCAATAAATAATGCCAAGATATAAAGGTTCATTTATATAGCACCTAGCCTCAACTGAATGACTCATAACAAGTGACAAATACATACATCAGTCCTTATCTCATACCTGAAGCAGCTGATAGTTATTCATCAGTTAGCTACAACTAGACCAATACTATCGAGTGGCCCTGTAACTTTAATAAATAATATATGCCAGGCAAGGACTGTAAACTACCTTCACAATAACCAAGACTTTCAAATATGCAGGTTTGATAAAACAGATTAATGAACTGTAGGTTTTTTGCATTGGTTGTGACCAAGTAGCTTTTGATAAATTGAAAGATGATGAAAAACTATCAGATATAATTATAGTTCTAGATTGGGGTACACTTGTCTACATACATGATCATGCATACCTGAAGTTTATTCAGCAGATATATGGCGATGTTATGATTGATAATAACACCACCCTCCAAACTCAGAATTTCTTCAAGTGCCAGCAAAGCATCAATCACGACAATGGAGTCAGAATCTCGAATGGCTACATAAAGCCTGTCCACAATGCCATTTTCCATCACAATCTCGTGATTCATGCTGAACATCATCGCACATGAGAGAACGGCAGCTCGTCTCACGTACACACTCGAATCGTCCAATCCCTTCAGTACTAACGGGAGACTGTAGTCAAGCAGAAAGGCGTGCGGAATTGAAGTTATCGTCTTTAGTGAGAAGCCACGAATCATAGGATTCGGATCATTGCAGTCTTTCACGAGTGTATTTATTGCAAGAAGTATAAAGTCTTGGTTGCTTCCGTGTGCACAGATAAACCAGCAGACTAATTTCTTTGTGATGAGGTCTGAACTTGACAGATGTTTCACAACCGCTGGAAAAAGTTTCTCCATGTTTTTCCCACCACTTGAAGTCATTAATATCTGCCAACAATAACAGAAAATATGAAGACATTTTACAAAATGCAAATGTCTTCACCATCGTTACTTCACAATAAAATGAAACAGATTAGAGGTAATACAGCAGAGTTCACACAGGTGCAGCTAAACAACCTCTTCCTTACAGCACCAGACCAATACAGAAACAGTATGTACAGGCAATTCACTGCAGAAATGGAAGCCAGTGTAGTGCGGGTCAGTTTGGGCATTGTAAGACCCGTTTAAGGTCAGATTAGGCATCGTGAGGGTCGGTAAGGGTCAGGGTGGTTTTTGAATTGTATTCGGAAAACTTTCAGCCGCAGAAGTCATATGTATGTGCGTTGCGAGTACGAAGCTTGGACTTCAGATGCACCACGCTTGTTTTATTTATGTTGCGGCATGGTGGCCGATTGGTTAGAGCGGTCGGTCTGTAACGCTGAGTGAGCGGGTTCGACCCTCGGGGACCGGACAATTGCTCCCCCAGACAATTGCCCCTCGGTTTGGCCATAAACTCGAACAAACTATATATATATACATACATGCATGCATACATGTGTATGTATGTATAAATGCAAGCATGCATGCATGCATATATGTGCATGCATACATGCTGGAGTTGGGAGCGCTCCCGAGTAGTAGCCTTGAAGGGGCGCTATATAAATCTCTGTAATGAATGAATGAACACATACATACGTACATGCATGTATACATATGTACATACATGCAAACGTCATACATACATCATACATACATATATGCCCGTACTTACACACATGCATGCATGCATACATATATAAATGCATGTATACATACGCACTTACATACATGCATATATACATGTGGTGGGCAATTGTCCGGGGAGCATATGTCCTGTAGGGGGAATTGTCCGGGGGCAATTGTTATACACTCCGACCCTCGTCCGGGGCGTCACTGTGTAGTCCCTACTTGAGTCACTCCTTCGCACACAATTGTTTTGCATTACAACTGCAGTTGCGTCATCGAGACGTGTGTGTGCTTTCGTGCAAGACTTTTCTTGTTAAAGCGCGTTATAAATGCCGAGTTGTATTGTATTGTATGTTCATCAGCGTGCGACAGCGAGAATTGACGATACTTACCCTTCGTAACGTTCTTCGCGTCGTTAGCACATCTTTGTCAACATCCAGCTTATTAATCACCTGGCATAATTCCTCTGCATCGTAGCTGTAGCCAAACATCTTTAAAACAATAATATCTCCGACAACTATAACGAGGTTGTTCCGAATAATACGTGCTCATTTGTAAACAATATGGCCGCCCGCTCGCCCCAAAATAATGCGCTCCCTGTAAGTAAGTGGCAATGGAAAAAAATATAATTAGAAGTTATTAAGAAGATTTCTTTTTAAACAAGCCAAAAGTGAACATCCACAAAAGTTCATAAGAAAGTTCCAATAATTTTCACTTAATGAAAACAAATTATGTGAAAGAATAGACAAGCCTAGCCCTAGTCTGCTTCAACGGTCAAACCAAGTTCTTTCCAGCGAAATGTTATCATTTATTATAATATTAGTACTATGTCGTATTATAATCTTAATGAGAAATTAGTCGTTTGAATTATTAAAGAATATAATAGAAAAATGAGACTGAGCCAGAAAAATGAGGATGACGAAGAGAGCGCGTAGAAGGTGAACGAAGCTACACGATATCATGGTGTATGAACAGTAAGAATAAGATATATCTTTATACACCACGACACTATGGATCTATAAATAACATTCTATGGTTTATGTTTGGTGTCACGCTTCCTTGGCAACAGCATTGATGCTATATTGTAGCAGTGCTACATGAAATGACGTAAGGAAAGATCATGTATTGCCGCAATTTCTCACTGACTAAACAGCAGTTTCCTTAAATATAGCACCTTAGTTTTCTTTACTAAGGTGATTTACTTCAATTTTAATTAAACGACAGTTAGCAATAGTTTATCGGTTTATTTTCAGTTCATGCTTATCATAGTCAAAAGTATATAAATTTGATTTCCGTGACCACTGGCAATAACTTCGTTATTTTGTGGATTCATAATATTTAGTCTATGGCATATGCATTCCTATCTGATTGCTGATGGTTGATGCCGCAAATTCTGTATTTCAAACATTCGAATTTTGTAAAAGCACAGAATTTGAGTTAAGCTTTTGTCAAGTGAGAACTGGTGGTCATGGAACAAGTCCATTTTGCTGGAGAAGACGAAGATGATCTGTATGGAGGTTTTGATGATCACAATTCAGCTCTAAATACAGAGGTTTGTTTCTTCATATGCGAAGCAACTGTAATTAGTATAATCAGATTAAACTATTTAAATATAATTTGCACGGTTTTCTACAACAACAACAAAAGTGGTTTAAGAGCTGCTCATTTTCAATGAATTACTTAGGTGAGATTCACTGCTGTTTCTAAAAATAAGTTATATGCATAATTTTTATAAGCATTTGTAATTGATATTGTCACCGAGCATTTTGAAGCGCGGCTCAAAATCATTGGCGGTCCTAACTCTAGTCGACGGCCAGAAGTGTCTTCAAGCATCTCCGAAACTGAGCAGAAGAAAGATAAAAATAATAATAATAATTAATAATAACAATATTCATTTCATTTCAAGCTGACAAACCACAGTATGATTACAAGTACAGTATGAATAAATGATGATGAGATATTACAGGAACCAAGTTTAACTGTCGACAGCCATGCAAGTCGACCGTTACATTATAAATCTTGTTTTAACATACGCCGCTGTCTAGCAAAAGAAGGACTAGTCAACCTTACAGGGATACAGGTCTCGAATTCGATTCCTCAGCTCTGCGCCCCAATGTGTTCTCCATTAGTCTACTCCCCTCCCCAGCCATAGAGTAAATGAGGACCTAGCAGCTCCACCCAATTTGATACCTCATGTACAGACCATGGTGGCCCAAGATTAAAATCTCTGATATCAGAGACCACGTTATGTGAACCATTATTCTCACACTCAGTGCTAAAGATTTTGTTATCCAAACATCGGGGCTGTACTGGCTGATAATGATCTATTAATCATTGCAAATAATCTAATAACCTTTGCAAATGATCTATTAACCATTACAAATAATCTATTAACCTTTGCAAATAATCTATTAACCATTGCACGAATCCTAATTGTGGCCAATCATCATTTGTATCAGTGTCCATATGATCTGCACTGCTGCCAAGACTGATATCAATCTGGTCTAATGACTTCATTGGCAGAACAGTGATGTTGCAACACATGTTGTGGTAGTTATCATTATCCATTACTCTATGGGAGGTGGCATAGAGTAATCATAGTAATGGATTGCACACTGGCATGTAGAGCTGAGGAAGTGAGTTCATTTCTCTTATCCCCATAGGGTTGATTAGTCCTTCATTTGCTAGGTCGGCAGCGTTGTTAAATCTGATGCATAACGTGATGAATGCTTTGCCTGACTGCCAACAGTTTAATTTAACTCTTGTAGTAATTTGTCATCACCCATCGTCATACCTTACTTGTAATCATACTCCAGTTTGTCACATTGTAATTAATTCAACAAAACTTATTATTATTACTACTAATCATGATCTGAAGCTGTAATTGTGAAAGTTTTTTATAATTGCACTGCATTGCTTAAATTTTTTAATATCTTTTTGATGAAGGAGTTGGCGTATGATCCGGCATTCCAACAAGCTGTTCGAACGAGTCATGGGAGGAGACCACCGCCAACAGCAGCTCGTCTTGGCACAATGGCAGCCGGCCGAAAGGGAGGCCTTGTTGTTCCTCCATCATCAATGGGCATTCGACCAATTACTGGAGCACAGGATGGGGGTAAAAACAGACCAATGACGGCAGTTAAGGCAGCTGGATACACTTCAGGTTCAAGAGGTAATTGTGTATACATCTGTCTATAGAGCGTTAACTCTGCATTTAGCTTTTAATTTGTCATAATTTATGCGAATATCTATATATCTTATTAATCTGATCTACATTAAACTTAGATTTTGTTAGTACTTTGTCATTTGTGAATATCATTATTATTACTATCATCTAGTTCATCCTATACACCCGGTTGAAATCCCATAAATTAGTTTTACAGCATAATGTAAATAATAGAAATGGAATGTGTACATTGGAGTGGAAAGTCTATTTTTGCCGAACTGTTTTAATACAGAAAGAGATATTAATGTTGAATGTCTCTTTTCACTTGTCATTTGGTTTCTGATGATGTCATGGATATGACAATGACAAGTACATCACTGTCGTTGTGTTTTGATTGATCTTCTGATCTTATTAACAGGTGGTGGCTTTGATCCACTGAATCAAAGTACAGGTGGTACAGCACCTGCCCTTGAACCAAAGTCTGAAGGAGGGTTAGCATCTGTTTGTGTTGTCACTATTGTTTTGCTTAAGTATTGATTGGTGGAAATTCATTCATTCATTCTGAACATTTATATAGCACCCCTTCAAGAACCTACTCAGAAGTGCTCCCAGCTAGCTTAGTCACGACAGTCACAACAAAAACTCCCTCACGACTAATTAAACTATAGTTAGAACTACTAAATTCTATGGATAATCTTCTTTCTTTGGTTATCAAAATATTCTCCTGAATCATATCTTCTGTGCTTAAATTCATCTTTAACCAATTCTGTATCATGATGCAGAGGCAATTAATCAGATGGATTATTTCTAAAAGTGGATTTTTACTTAAATTTAATGTAGTGCAGTATAGAATTTATATAGCATCTCTTCAAGATGTCTGATCAGATACACCTGCATAATTTCTACATGTGGTAAGACTCAGCTAATATGGCATTTGATTTTTCTGTGATATCAATAGGATTGAAGACAAAATAAAGCAACTGGAGAGATTGGTCAACTTACTCATTGAGGAAAGTTGCCTAGCGAGTGCTAAAGGAGAACATAAACTAGTAAGAACTTGTTAGCATAATGTTCTTATTGTATTGTGTGATAAAGTGGAAAAATTCATTATCTTTTAACTACTGATTTGAACTAATAAAACCATTTAAAACTGAACAATTCAAGTTTTCAGATTATTTGATAATTCCTTTTGATAATACACTTGCTATCAAGTAGAGGTATTCAACATGAGTTATTATCCCTGGGCACACAGCTGTAAGGCTGACTCATTTTTTAAATGTTCTGATTCGTGTTTCTCATGAAGTTATAACTGGCAGAGAAAGCAGACAAAGAAGTCATTTTGGAGCATTGAACTGTGCGCTACTTAAGTCTATGTCGACGTACAAGTCAAACTCAGAAGTAAAAACTCACGCTTTCCAGACAGTCGGTTTCCATTTTAAAATTGTATGTACTAAGTATTGGTTCTGATTGCTTTGCATTTGAATCAACCTTTAAAAAAGTGAATGGAGACACCTTGTCACCTTTTGCTTTCAGTTCATTGAACTCTAGCGACCGTCATGATAAACCTTCTCCATTGCTTTCTCTCCGAGGTCACGTCCCCTTAATTCCTCCAGATTCATTCCGGTTCTTTCTTGTTTCTCGTCCATTCATTTCTTCTTTCGGCGCCCTCGTTTTCTCTTTCCTTCTCCGCAAAAGTGAATGGAGAGTTGAGATTAAATGTGTCATTTGATTAGTTGCTGAATGGACTGTCTTTGCTTTACTGCACTTGCATGGATCTATTGATTATCAAGATCAAAAGTTTTTGGATCTGCTTCTCAATTATAGGCGTTGGACAAAGCACGAGAGGCTGCACGCAAGGAACGGGATGTTGGAAACTTGAGGCAACAGGCGCCGAATCCAGAAAATGTCAATCTCGACCTCTCTTACTCAGTAAGTTGGCGTTAAGTGATCATTTATTTATCAGAAAAATGATGTGTGTATATTCATTGAAGGGTCTTTTGTGGTTTTCATCAGTGACAGTAACTGATGTGTAGAGCTGTATTGATTTTATTAGTATAGGTACAATATAGTTAGGATGTAGACTAAAGCATGAATTAGTTATATTTATTACATAAAAATCCATTGAAAATGTGCGATCTTAGCCTTGTTCTTTGCTGGTTTAGTTATAACAGAACCCTGTAAAAACCGGATCCTTGAATATAATTCTGTTGTTATTATAGAACCTGACTTAGAAGTTATTGTTGTAAAAGGCTGATAAATTTTTATTATGTAAGTCAGTGACCATCAAGGCTTACCCCATAGGTTTCATATAGAATTAAACCCTTTTCCAATTGGGAGTCAGTGCAGTATGTTCCAAATATAGTTGAAATGTGCCAAAACGACCTAGTTAAAAAGTGACTGAGACTGATAATCAAAACTTCAGCTGGCCTGCATTGACACTGGACAATATTACAATTGTGCTTCTTTGTATCAGAACACACTCGTTGCCTGCTCTTAGTTAGTTGCTTTTGAATCTAGGTTTTATTCAACTTGGCAAATCAGTTGGCTGCCAACCACATGGACACTGAGGCACTGAACACATACAAGGAGATTGTCAGAACCAAGTCGTTCAGCAATGCAGGTCTGACATTTGTTGGCTTCTGGCTCTTTTTTGTCTCATGTTTATTGTATGAATTTAAAAGGTATGAAATGGTGAGACTAATTTTGTTTCCGTGTTTTGCTTAATAATCATTGAAATAGAAAAAATTAATTTAGAAATAATTGGCTTTAAAATCGGTCTCCGCTATTTCATTACTCAATTACGAACAGTCTCAGTGTAATCTGAAAAATGTGATATTGATAAGAGTTTTACCTTATTCTTTTAGATTTGGTATGTCTTGGAATCATTAATACAAAAAGAGGGAAAGTGTGATCTGGAAATACAAGGAAGGGTGGCAATAGGGAAAGTTGCAATGAATGGATTGGAAAAGATATGGAAGGACAAACATGTGAGCATAGACACAAAAGGAAGAATAGTGATGGCAATAATCTTCCCTTCAGTACTATATGGATGCAAGACATGGACATTGGCGTGGAAGATGGATAAGAAGATCAATGCGGAATGTGGATATGGAGGAAGATGCAGAGAATATCATGGACGGAGAAGAAGACAAACGAAGAGGTGTGCTGGAAGATTGGAGTTGAGAATGATGAGACGTTACAAGAAACAGCATTGAGAAGGAAGCTGTTGTTTTGTCATGTTATGCGATCAAATTGAATGGAATAGAAATGATGTTGGCGTGCGAAGAAAGAATGAGAAAATGAGGGCGCACTAGGAAGAAACAGATGGACGAGATACAAGAAAGAACCGGAATGAATATGGAGGAATTAAGGGACACGACCTTGGAGAGAAAGCAATGGAGAAGGTTTATAGTGATGGTCGCTAGAGTTCAAAGAACTGACAGCACAAGGTGACAAGGTGATGCCTTGTGTATATCTGTTAATAAGGACCTGCTCTGTCTTCCTCTGCCGGAAGCGCTTGAAGAATTTCCTTGTTTCTCTTTAGTTTTGTGTTGAGTCGTGAGCACCGCTGATTCGAGTGGCGCTGTGTAAGTGCTCAATTACAGTACATTGCAATGCTTACTCTGCAATTAACTTCGTTTCAGGTCGTTTAAAGGTCAACATGGGTAACATATACTTTCGCCAGCATGAATACTCACAGGCAATCAAGCATTATAGAATGGCACTTGACCAGGTTCCAACCACACATAGGAACATGAGGTAGGTAGAACTGTGTCTTCTGCACTAATACTTAAACGTCTTCGTCTTATACTTACTTCCTTGTTTTTTATTATGCTAAAGTTTAATATTTTAATAATTGCATAAAGGACTTCATTAGTCTGATTATGACTTAGCATTATTTGCGATATGTATAAATAAACCGTTTAAAGATAACTTTATTGTAGCAAATTTGATTATTTTTGACTGCATGATGAAAATAATATTCCCTTATGCACAATTAAGTATATTTAGAATTCGATTTATATCTATGAGCCAGCAGATTTTGTAAACCAAAATGGTCCTTAGTAAGGTTTTTGATGTTGTAATGATGAGGGTATACTACAGGGAACTAATGCAGCTCAATATTAAAGTATTGAAATGTTTGCATTGATATGAAGAAATGACGATCCAATTTGTCTAAAACAATATAGCTGCCGAAGAATTAAAATTTCTTGATTGCTGTTAATTTGTAGCTTTGTTTAATGTTATTTTTCAATAATAGGAAGAAAATCAACCAGAACATTGGAATAGCATTTGTGAAGTTGGGTCAGTACAATGATGCGGCAACTGCGTTTCGAACGATCATGACAGAGGAACCAAATTTCAGAACTGGATTCAACCTCATCTTATGCAATTATGCTCTGGGTGACCGTGACGAAATGAAGCAGTCATTTCTCAGATTGCTGACGGTTGATCTACAGATCGATAATGAAGATAAATATGTTTCATCAACGGTATTCGCTTGTTTGCTACCTATTAAGTGTTATTTATTTATTTATTTGGACTGATTTTTAAGATTTCTGTAATTTTGGACAGAACTTGCTGTACGGTTTCACTTTAGCTGAAAACTTTGGTTCATTGACATTGACAAATGTGTATTTTTAAGTATATAAGTTTCTGTGCAATATGAAACATTTATTACATCACTTTAATAACTTTCATCTCATATTTCATATTTTCTCATTCACTTTGTTACTGATTTCAGCTTGTTACAAAATGTTCTTCTCAAAGCTGTGTGTCCTAACTTTGGCTTCTTGGTTCAACATAATAATGTTTGCAAGCATACTGCAACCTGCAAATTAAACATGCCTCCATATTAGCACTGACCAATAATTGTTCAGGTGCTATGATATGCTATTTAAGTTGTCTCTGTTAAATTCTTATGAGGAAGTAAGCAACTGTTCTTGGTTATGGTTTGAGTAGATTTACATTACTGGTACTCAATTGTCATTGCAATTGAAGTTTTTTAATTTGATTTTTATGCATATTGTTGGAGCAGGATGATAAGCAGTACTCACTCATACTTGAAATAATCAAGAATGATGCACTGCGAAAAATTGAGAAACAAAGGTTAGTGAAATTTTTTTTAAATGTCAAATTAAGTTTTGTATAATAATTAGGATGTAAGGTAGGGAAGGATCTTCATGGCAGGTTATTATAAATATTCATTCATTCCATGCCTGTATCGTTTATTATCCATGGAGTTGAATGATCATTTGCATTATACAAAGCAGGAATAAATTTGCAATCTGAGAACTGTACAACCTTTCTAATGATTGAATTAAACATTTTGTAAGAATTTGCATATTCTAATATTAGACACAGACTGGAAGCACAATTATTTGCTTGTTAGAGTTGTGGTATAAAAAAAACCCAGGTTTTGTGTGGTGCCATGACAATTTAAGGTGTAAACTTCGCTACATAAATCACCAAGAATGGAACCTTGTGTCTGCTATGAGGCTTGTACTTTTGGCTTTCTGTAGGAGGGCTGAGGCCGAGCAGTGTATAATGATGGCGACCAAAATCATTGGACCAGCCATTGATGGCTCTTTTGACAGTGGCTATAACTGGTGCATTGAACAAGTCAAGTCCTCACAGTACATGGAATTGGCACACAATCTGGACATCGACAAAGCGATTGGATTTCTCAAGCAGAAGGACTTTCAACAGGTTTGTTTTGCATTTTTATACGAATTTCTAGGTCAACATGACTTTTTCAGGACACAATTTACTTTGAATTTCAATACTTGGACATTTTAAGTTTCGATATGACCACATCTTTACCAATGTCCCATATAAATAACACTAGCCATTAGCATTATCATCATCTGAAGCCAAAGCTAATTTAATTATGCAAATCATTAATTATAAAACAGGGCGTCACTCTGAGAAATTTTGCATGCCTTCGGATCATTCAGAGAAAAAGCAAATGAAGCGGAAAATTGTCTACAGTTGAACGGTAGCAATTTCGCGGCATGCACATGTCCCTCTCAATTAATTATAACTCGTATTCTTCCACTAATTCCTCTTCATCAACTTCATCCTCACCCATTCAGACATTGGGCCGTGCAACACAGCTGCTTAAAACAGCCACTGAGTCATGAGACATTAAATTCTAAGAAGTTATTGTTAATCTATTTCCTGGGAAAAGCTGAGTAGTCTCCAGTAAGGTCATTTTCTTACCATTATGGTATGTTTAATTGTGTTAGAATTATGGACAGATCGAAAATTGCCTCGGACATTTGCCTCAGCCGAATATCCCATTTTTTTAAACTATTCAGAAGTATTCTCCTTGGCAAATAGTACACACACAAATATGGTTTTAATAAAATTGAAGCTATAATTGAAAAATTCATGATTCGATAAATAATTTCATCTATGTTATTTAGTACCTAATCATATAGTTTCTAGATTTATGTATGCAGTATTAGTATAGTGTCCATTTAGTTATATGTTATTATAAGAGAGTTCTTAATTTTAAACTTCAGCATACATCACGCCAATTGACGATTCAATTAATGATACTTGCGGGAGTGGCCGTTCTATAGTAACGACCCGCTACTACTCGGTTCGTACCCGTATCCGACAAATACTATATTCAAATACTCGGATTTGGTACCCAGTGATGATTGTCTACCTGGTCGGTCCCTAGTTAGAATGTAGTTTTGGTTTTCAGTTCACTTTTTGAGATTAAATCTCAGTCTACATTCTAAATTAGATCTCAGTCTAAATCTCAGTCTAAATCTCTGATTAAAACTCAGTCTGCATTCTCTGTCTACAGTCTAAATTTTAGTCAAATTAGGAGAATGCAGTTAGCTATTTACAGTAAGTACCTTTCCTTAATCTAGTCGCTGTTGATATATCAATCAACCAATCAAAACTACTTGAGATCTCTACTCAGTGGCGCTCCCAGCCTAACCCTCGGCTGAAAAGGACAGTTTTAAGAGAGGCTTAAAATGAAGATGATGAATTCTTGGGTTGGAGATGTTTGATCAAATGCGTAAATTTAGACAAAGCATAGAGGAGCTATACCTTTATGTTGAAATAAGACTTTTTACTGGTATTCAATATGATGATGATGATTATAGTGATGTTGAAGATTAATTTGTCAGTCTCTGTCATCAAATGTTTAGAAAATCGCTGTGATCTGTTGACAGGCAGTTGAAACGTTGAAATCATTTGAGAAAAAGGACAGTAAGGTTGCCTCGGCTGCTGCTACCAATCTCTCATTCCTTTACAATTTGGTAAGTGAGCTACTTGGATAGGACTGTGTCTTTTTAAATTGAAATAGATAATTTGATTTATATTACTAAATAATTTATGCTGTTATTTAATATGTCAACTAAGTTTTCGATAATTTCACATTATATGCATTCATCCAGTCTGACTCCAAGATGCATACTCGGAGGCGCTCCCAGCTAAACTCTGGAGATAAAGAACAGTGTTGAGATTACATAGCATAATATCACAAGGGTTTTTTAAGTGGAGCTAATTCAAAAGCCCCCCCTTGTGTCGGATTTATTACCCTACCCCTCGATTAAGACAGGTTCGTAACTTAGCACATTAAATCTTTTTAAATTTTCAGTAACTTCTGTGTTGCACCATTTGTGTTAACTTATAAATTTCTGCTACAAGTTTCAGATTGAATTGAAATAAGGGATTTTCTGATTAACTGAGGAGTTTTTTGTATTAGCTAATTACTGTGTTTTTAACGACGCTTTTGCATATTGTTTTGATGCATGGATTAAAATGACAGACAGCAATGGAGGTATTTTGTTTTGCCACTTAATGTTGTGGCCACCATAATTTTGCTTGCTTTAAATATCTAGTAGTCATTTTCCATTGTTTTCTGTGCTTACCTTTAATGGTGATGGCTTTACGTTTTTTCATTCATTTGTGTGGTAAATGCATTAACCCAATTCTTTGTTTGTACCTGTGATATTTTATTACTCTGTTTAATATTTTCCCATATTTTCTGTTATATTAATTTTTCATTATCTTTCCAAGTTTGTGAATTATATTCAACTGCAGTATGCTCCTTTCATGCGGTGACATGTAACTTTTTAAGCTCCACATTACATTACATGTCGCATCATCAAGTTTGTTACACTTGAATCAGGTCTATTTTTATGCCTGCAAAGATATCAAGTTGCTGTGCTAATGATTTTTGCTAGCTTTTAATGCCACTTTAGGAAATGGCATTAAAACGTTTCCTGTCTTAGATACAGAATTATCTGTGCTTGAATGGATGTGGTAGCTCATTCTTAATATTATATGTATTGGCTTTTTATTGTGCTTAATCTTTTGGAAACATGGTGTGTTGGTACGTTTTCACCATCACTATTGTTTGCTATCATAGTTTTGTCTTCATCTGCGTCATCATCATCAGCATACTGTATTACGTTACGCTCATGCTCAAACTATAAATACATTAAACTTTGCTTGTATACTGTATTACATTACATTATAGTACAGTATACTGTATTACATTACTGTGTGATAATTAGCTACTATGGGCAGTGTGTTACCGGTTGTTACATAAGGTGTTTTAAGAAGGATAATAGTTATTATTGTGAAAACTATTTTTAGTACATAATACTACATATGTCGACATATCTTTTTCTTAGACTTAAACTTCACTGCCTTGAGCACTTGTTATAATTTCTGATGCAAACTAATGTGGCCTATTTTCACCTAAAATGACACAGTTTGCTTATCTTGTCAGTTTGTAATAGAGTACTTTTTTCAGGAATGGCTTTTATTACATGCAGTTGTTCAATTTCTGTAAATCATCAACTGTCATCACGTCAAAGGGCAAACTTAACTTAGAATATGCAGACAAAATAAGAACTTATACGTATGTCCTACTCAAGCCTATGCATAAAGATCCCCTCCCTGCCTGAAGAAGTCTCTGCATGCCTGTCCTACAAACAAACATCAGCAAAATACATAACAGTGAGCATATATGTCTTCATGTATGCTCAAGCTATAGACACATTAAACTTTTCTTGTGTTTACAGCATGCTCATAAAGTTGGCTGGCAACACAATGGCTGCCTGGTGGCTTAGCACTAGTCTGGACTAAGAGCACTAAGACGTCTCCATGCACACTGACCTTGTTCACTAGTCGGACTTGAGCCAAATATAGTCCAGACTGGCACTTACTTCCATTTGATACATGTGGCTCCTGCACCTTTATTTGAGGTGCAATAAAAATAAAAAGTTTGTCCACAGGTTGCATGTTCTTAATATTGTTCATGCCAAATGATCCTGGTACAGATTAGATTAGCCTGATATGTTATTTCTTAAGCCTGGTGATGATGGCAATGAGGATAACGAAGAAGGTAATGGATGGCCTACAGGGCATTAAATTTATAGCTTGAGAGTTCATTGTGTATATATCTTTGTGTGCTGTAGGAGGGTGAGTTGAACCAGGCCGACAAATATGCTGAAGTAGCGTTACAGGCAGATCGATTCAATCCTTCTGGTCAGTAGTCTACTGAACTGATGTCTCTTGAACCGTTAAAGATGCATTGATGCTGTGTACTAATTGTAATGGTAATTTTGAAATATAGCAAATATAGAGAAAATCAGTGATGCGTACATTTTTACAAAGGTGCAATTGCTTATATAAAATTTGTGATTGATCATTGTCTTATATTTTTGTTTAAGGGAGATTTAAATAAATATATATGTTTTAGACAAATTTATCATTGTCACTAATTCAGAGAGTCAGTGAGTAAAGGAAAAAATCGAGAGCAAACCAATGACTGGGTGCTCTCAGGTTAGCTTTGACTTGAAAACTGACGACTTTAAATATTGTTGTTTTTTGACAGCTTTGGTCAATAAAGGCAATGTATACTTCAACAAAAGTGAATTTGAGAAAGCGAGAGAATGCTACCGTGAGGCCTTAGAATCAGACTCATCTTGTGTGGAAGCTCTGTACAACTATGGTAAAATGATTGTGAATCTGCCATTCTATTTATTATAATGTCATATAAGTGTTGTTATGTGGTTTATTACGTTAACTTTTATCAGTTTATCCTTGTACAAATCTCGTAATTTAAATCTAAAGAAATGGGGACTTTTGAATAACATACAAATATCAATGTCAAGATAAACAACATTAAGATAAGCAGTATAGTATAATATTATGTATGTAATATGTATGTATGTATGTAAGGTCACTTAACGTAGACACATTTTGTTGATACTTCATGAAATACTGTGATGTTCTATAAATTGAAAGAATAATAGGTTGTGGTCCAGTTTTGGGCTAGCGCTATGTGGTTGATCGTTATTTCTTTGCAGCAGACAAATTCCATATCCTAAGCTTCAATCGTCAGCTTAAGCATAGGGCACCAACAATGAATTAAAACTAATTAAACTATTCTGTTCTGGTTACATGCTTATTAGATAAAGATGTGTGAATTACATGTTTAATAATTCACAAGGCCTCTTGGGTCTGTTTAGTGTCAGGATAAAATTCTTTGTTACTGTTGTGCCCAAATTGTTTTAGAAGATCACAGTGTAGTCTGTTATTATTAATTTTGAATATCGAAGCTTTGCTGGTTCTTAGTCTGAGTGCATTATGCCACTTAATTTAGTGCATTTAAGTACCTCACATTAGTGCTGCACGTAAATGACTATATAACATTCGGACTGATCTAGAACTAAAACAGGCATACTTTAAGACATATTTAAAAGTTGCCAAACAAGTCAAAGCATTGATGTGTTAATCCAATTGCAAACGTTTTCACGATGATGGTCAATTAGTTGAGAGCACAAATGGGTTCTAACTGAACTGCAGAAGTGCAACACCTGTATATTCTCACCAGTTGAAGAGCAAAGACGAACGTCAAATTATTTTATAAAAGAGTTCTGATGCATGCATGCATAAAGAAATTTGATTTGAAATTCTGAACTGTCATATTCAGAGGTTTATTGCCAATATATTTGATATTTGAGTGTAATTTTGTTGACACTTCAGGAATCTGCAACAAAAGGTTGCGTTGTTATGAAGATGCACTGAAGAATTTTGAGAAGCTGCATGCCATTTTGAAAAACAGTGCACAAGTGATGTTCCAACTGGCAGATTTGTATCTTTTTCTGGACTATGATAAATCATCAGTTGTGCTCTAGCCATTTTGCTTAGTCACTTCTTAATGGGTGTGATATGCATAATTTCGATGAAGTAAATTACTGGGTACTCGGCTTGATTTCCCTATCCGTCTTGGTGTATTGTATTGTAATGTAATTGGGACCATTATATAGCGCCGTTGTTAGCAGACTACTTCTAGGGTGCTTTACATAGCAGTTTGCTTGCAAATTACGATAAAACTTAATCGTCAACATTACAAACTAATCGTTGACATTACGAACCAATCGTAGACATTACAAACTAATCGTTGACATTACAAACTAATCATTGACATTACGAACCAATCGTAGACATTACAAACTAATCGTTGACATTACAAACTAATTGTTGATATTACAAACTAATCGTTGACATTACAAACTAATCGTTGACATTACGTATCTTTACGTATATGTGTCAAATTCTCACTTTTACTAAAAGGTGATTGGAAACTGGGTTTTAAACTTCCACCTGTCACATCAAATTGTTAGGATGTTTATAACCAATTTTTACAGTCTTTTATATGATTATATACTTAGTATTGTCATTATAGCATATGTGATGGAATTATCTCATCGTTCATACATGTTACCTGTCATTCTTGTTTTTTGCTATAAAACTCTGTTTTTGATACTGTAGTTACTTTTTTATCTTTATTAGTTATTATTGATGATTGATCAGATGCATCTAGGCCAGAAATAACAAATTAATCATGCTTTATACACTAATTTTACAATTGTTGGCCTCAATTGTCACTTAAGAAACCATTCAAATAAACTCTTCAACACTATAACAATGAGTTGCGTTGGTGTCCCAGTCATTTTTAGTACATGATAGTCGTTGAACCGTTAAAAGACCAAATTTACATGGTTTTTCATCCTTTATTTGCACATATTGTTTTCTTTCCATTCCTCTCTGCCATTACCCTTGAACTTGGATGATCTTATGCTTTTCTATATTTATCCAGATTTTGATTAAATTTTGCAATATATTTGAAAGTTTTGTGACCTTAACAATTAATACAGACATTACCTTCTTGGAAATTCGGCTGAAGCAAAAGAATGGTTTGTAAATATTCATTGCTTAACAAAAGTATTGACGGTTGTTGAAGTTTTTGTTTTGAAGTTACATTAGGACTGTTTAATAAGTATTTGTACATATCTCTGCATATGCACTTCAGGGTGGCTACTTTTAAACAATTTGTCTGTGTCTATATATAGAGCCAGTTCTTCCCTTTGCCATCTTTTCACCTTTTATTTTACCACGGGTCTTTTAATAATCCCTACAGTGTGTACCTATGACGAACATTGTGACTGATATTAAAGTTAAATTACATTTGATCTGCAGAGAACCAAAATTGGAAGTTTAAAACATAGCAAATAATATGAGGATTAAGTTTAAATGAGTTTACTTCCAGAATGTGTTTTGGTCAGGCTCCACACTATCTTTTTGACCATATCCGTCGTACTCTTTCAGCTGCCTCTCGTCATCCTCTTCATTCTTTTGACTGACATAACCTCTTGGTTCCTCAGATTCGCACAGCTTCTGCCCAATACTGTGCTTATGTGTCTGTTGGCCCTTTGCTTTGGAATGATCTTCTCTCTGACTCACTGTTTCTGTTTCTCTTTGATTTTAGCTGAGAATGTTTCTGTTTCTGCCCGTGTCCTTAAGACTTTTCTTTTCCTGTGGGGCTTTTTGCACTGGGAGTGCCTTAGAATAGGTTATACTGGGTTACGTGCTATGAAAATCTGTGAATGCATTACAATCTGATCCTCTCATCATTAAGGGTACCTTTTTTGAAGGATGATGTAGTAGTATATCCACCATAGCCTGCCTTCTGGTCTCTCCTCTCCTGTCCCTAAGGGATTGGCCCTACCTTTACCCTAAAATTTGTACAGATTACTACTATTTCACTTTTAAATGACCTTCAGGTCAGGTGCTACCTCATTATTTAAATGATGTTAGTGATACTCAGACGTCTCTGTAATTGATTGGATTTGAATATCTCTTGGTGTCTCTCTCTATGTATCCAGGTACATTCAGCTACATGGACTGGTGCCAAGTGATGCCACTGTTCTGAAACGCCTTGGTGACCTATATGAAGAAGAGGGAGATTATCAGTCAGCCTATCATTACTATTATGATGTAGGTCATTTACTGCTGACTATATATGATTGAAGTTCTTGATCTCATCTCAGAACAGTCATTAAAATGAACAATCAGCAATGCTTTTGGAAATTGGCTATTGTTGTCTTCTCAGTTTGCAAGTTCTGGCTTTATTTTAAAGAAAAGTCTGTTAATGATACTAATAAAAGCTCCTTTATATTGTGTCTTAGTCCTTCAAGTATGACTCTACAAACATCGATGTCATCAAGTGGCTTGGCAACTACAACATCCAGATAACAGAAATTGAGAAAGCCCTGCCATATTTTCAGAAAGCAGCAATGATTCAGTGAGACTCATTTAAACTTAATCATCATATCATTTGCTATGTTTTAAACTTCCAATTATGGTTCTGTGCAGATCAAATGTAATTTAAATTTAATATCAGCCACAAGGTTCATCATAGGTACACACTGTAGGGATTATTGAAGGACCCGTGGTAAAATAAAAGGTGAATTTAGTGAACAGTGCCTCTTATGTTAACATTGATAGAATTTCATCAGAGTAACCTACATGAAGATAGGTAACTATCTATTTTGCATATTGGCTGTGAGTAATAGTTTATTTTTATATATTTTGTATGTTAGTTACAGTTCGTTTTTTTCACAATTTCTATTTATACCTAGACTTTTAAATGAAGCAGATGACATTAAGTGTAGGATTTAATTAGATTAGTTTAAGATTACAGAAAAGAGGGATGTGTGTGTGTGTGTGTGTGTGTGTGTGTGTGTGTGTGTGTGTGTGTGTGTGTGTGTGTGTGTGTGTGTGTGTGTGTGTGTGTGTGTGTGTGTGTGTGTGTGTGTGTGTGTGTGTGTGTGTGTGTGTGTGTGTGTGTGTGTGTGTGTGTGTGTGTGTGTGTGTGTGTGTGTGTGTGTGTGTGTGTGTGTGTGTGTGTGTGTGTGTGTGTGTGTGTGTGTGTGTGTGTGTGTGTGTGTGTGTGTGTGTGTGTGTGAAATACTGTGCATGTATGATTAGCTTGGAGTTGATGGTGATTCTTCTTCATTTAGACCCGCTGAAGTGCAATGGCCTTTGTTTGTTGCCATGTGCCTACGAAAATCTGGAGATGTTCAGCGAGCTCTCGATGAATACAAAGCCATTCACAGAAAGTTTCCCGAAAATGTTGAATGTGAGTAGAGCTCTTTGGTTATCTTGGGTTACTTCTCTTAGCTGCATATGATTGACCCCTTTTATGTACTGCTGTTAATATGTTAATAGAGGTTTGAATGAAGTAAGTTCATTGTTAAATTTATGAAGTCATGTTTTTTATCTGCATATACATACAAAATTACATACTATAAAAACATGGATCAAGTGTTATAATGATGCAATCAAGGCTCGTAAGTTGAACGATTACACACACTGTTTGTGTGTAGATACTTGTATATCCATGCATGTGTATAACTGTATACATAGTATACACATCATGTTTGGACTTTTATTGGAGAATATTTGTGTTATTTATTTCCTTCCTCAAATTCTTTACTTGCAACATTTGTCATAGTAACTTTTTAGCCACAATATATTTTGGTTATCCAATCGGATGATTTCTATGTCAATCTTATAATAACTTACAAAACATCAGTAGATAGTCCATTCAATAGATGCTTGTATGCATTGCCCTATATAGTTATGTGTGTGCAATGATGTATTATAGATACATAGAGTGTTTCTTTGTTTTGTAGGTTTGAAGCATTTGTTGAAGATGTTAACAGATATGAATTCAAAGGATGTACCTGAATATGCCAACAAATTGAAGAAAGCGGAATTATCGCAGAAAGTGCGAGAAGAGGTCAGGTTCAAACAAGCAGTTGTCTAGCATTGCAAGTAATGTAATCATTTAGAAATCTAATTAATTATCTCTCGAATTTTTAAAAATAGCTCCACTATCATGACAAATGAGATAGATGCCTCATTTATCATGACAGTGGAGCTATCACAAAGTCAGTTGTTCTATGAAGTGAAGCAACTGTCAATGTGGTTTAGCAATTTGACCTGTATATGGAGATAATGAATGACAAAGACTTTGTAGTAATCACTTCTGCAAGGTTTCATTTTCTATCTGTGCAAGATGACAATGATGTGGGCAGAGAAGTGGGTTGGGGTTGTCTGATATATATATATATATATATATATATATATATATATATATATATATATATTTATATATATATATTCTGAAAATGCTTTGTAGTCAATAAATTTAATTTCAGTCAAACTTACAATTATCACATTACATGTACTATTTAAGTTGTCCTATTTGCATTAGCAGATGACTAGATCTGGCTTTATTGATTAATGGGGTGAAACTAAGACTGTGGTGACAAATGGTACCACTTGTGACATCGGAGAAACTGGTTGGAGATTCCTATATCTTGGTTTGTTCATATTCAAGAACTCTGAGCATGGCATTTTGTCTGAGAAAAATGTACAGCCCTACTTGTGAGGGTTCTTATGTGTATCGACAGTGGCCAGTAGCAATGTTTGGTTACATTTGGGATTTATTTATAATTCCAAACATACATGTACGTGCACACATACGAGCATGCTCAAACACAAATGCATGCACATGTATAATTGTCTATGCCCTGAAAACTGTCTGGTTCAACCCCTAAAACAACTTTTCATGCTGACAGTTTTGTCAGAAACATAATTCTAGGCTTGTGAGTTTTATTAGCTAAATGCAAATGTGACCAAAGCCATTCAGCATCGGGTACCTAGGCTTACGGGCTGCATACCTAAACAGTACATTTGCTGATGAGACCTTAGAATCGCGATGCAGCTGTATAATTCCACCGAGTTAGTGCCGTGTTCATTCATCAGGTTACTGTGAAGTAGAATGTCACTTTGTTGATAGAGAGCATCCAGTGGTAGGCAGACAAGTGGAAGAAGAAGAACTGATCGAGAAGGAAGTGCAGGCGGCGGTAGGTTTTTTGGTGTTATCTACTCTGGGATTCTTATTCATTTAGAGCATTTTCAACTCTGCTCTTAAAGTTTCTTTGCAAATAGTAGTTTACCTGTGTCCCAATTTAAAAGAAGCGATTAAAAATCTGTTCTATGGGCATCTTGCAAGCTGAAACTGGATTTCGTATTAATCTCACAACTGACTATTCACACATATAGTGACGTTTATGAAGCGTAAGCCTTTGGATTGGTTTCATTCAACTAGAGTACTTACTGCATTGCATTTTTCTTTTGTCTTATTTCAAAAGCTATGGATCTCTATCACTTCAGTTTTTCAGGTACAATATTATCATGACCTTACTAAAACAGTCAATCATTGCACTTATAACTGAACAATTATTATTAATGCTGCCATTGGCTTATCTCTAACTATTCTAAAATATGTCAATTGTAAAGTACTGTTAATAAATATACAAAAATGGACATGGCTTAATTATAAATTTTTTTAGATGGTGGACGACTGTTGAGTGGCCATGCACACCCGAGACCAGTGAACTATAATGATGGTAGGAATGGAGCATACCCAAAGCCAGAGTCAGGTGTGCTAATTTTGCATGAAACAATTCCTGGTATAGTATGAGAACCAAATGTCAGTGTATGTGTGTGTATGCATGTGTGTACAATATATATTTGCGTGTGTGTGTATGTATGGTGTATATATGTTTTTGGACACTTAATGCGCCTATGTCTGACTATCCAACAGATCTAACAAGTGCATTTTAAGACAGTTTGCAACTGTATGTTGCCATCAAAGGCAACAGAATTGAGCGAGGCCTACTTCTTCTCTCCACTTTCCCCACACAACTACTAAACAGAATCGTGCCTTCTCAGTGGTTGGCTTCTCGCTCTGGAACATGCTTTTGTTGGCATTGTGCTTGTTGCCCAGGGTCCACTCTGACTCTTTTTATGCTCGCCTTATAACTGTTCTTTTCAGCCGAATCGTGGTCGTGAGCGCTCCTGAGTAGTAGCCTTGAAGGGCACTTTGTAAATCTTCGTAATTAATGAATGAACAAGTGTAACAAGAGACTATTCCAAGATTAGTAATTGCTGAATGCTGAACTGTTCAATGCCTTAGTTTCTTTGTGAATATTTTTCTTTACATTTTTACAGATGGCATCTACTCTGACCCTCTTGGTCCTCAAATGGAAAGACCTCGCACAGCTGCTCGCAGGAGGGACCAACAAGCAGACGACTTTGAAAATGAGGAAATTGGGGATGACCTTTTACCAGACTAAATGAACTTGTTCCAAAATAAATGACCTGCCAGATAAATGAACTTCTGACACACCAAAGGCCAGACTTAATGACCTTGTTCAGTAACAAATGACATTTAGGCAGATTGTCACAGAACAAATGACCTTGTTTAAGAATAAATGATGTGCCAGAATGAGTTGCTTTCTACAAACTAAATGACAATCTGTGAGAATAAATGACCTTATTCTACAAGTCATTTATTAGCCACTGTATTAATTATCCTACCACATTTAATGACATCAATTACATGAACACAAAAGATAAGTCTTTGTTCTGGAGGGTGGGCAATGAAACACAGGGACCTATATATCTCACTCAGAGGAGCCCCCAAGTTGTTTATGTCACCTCAATAATACTCCAGCCCACTTACCCAGCCCATTACCACCGCAATGATTATACCTCTGGGGGCGCAAAGGAAGCGATAGAGCAACGGTCACAGCTATAATTAGAGGATGGGTATAGGTGGCGGATGCTGCTATTGCTGTACGTCGCGCGTGGCCGCCTCCTGCCAGCCCCTGGGAGTGGTCATTGCTCTGATCTGTTGGCCGCCGTTGGAGCTGGGTCTAATTATACAATCTAGGTTAGAATGATAGCCATTTTAAGTAAGTAAGCAGTGAGCACACGTAATTTCTGCAGTGAGACAAAATCCCAAAATCGTGTCTCGGAAACCGAGTCACTGAGTAAAAATTGGAGTCAAGGGCTCGAGTCCGAGTCCACGTCCGAGTCATGTCTTTCCTTGTGCTATTATAACATATTATATTGAACTGTCGATTTTCAACAAGACCTTTTATTGTGTGTTTTCGTGTACTTGGACTCGGACATTTGGGACTCGGACTCTAGCAACTCTGGCTCGGACTCGACTCGGCTTAGGTGGACTCGGTTAGGTGGAATCGACTACATCACTGATTATTAGCAGTATTTTTTATAAATTTATTAATTGCCATTAGCAAACTGCCATGCCTAGCATCAAAAATTATTGATGGCGTTGATCAACTGTGAGTGAAGGACTTGTTGAAGCGTTGAAGGTCCCTATGCAACAACCGTCTCAGAGGAGTAGACTTGAACCCTTACTCATTGCATTGCAAGGCTAACGCTCTTACC
This sequence comes from Bimastos eiseni, assembly GCA_959347315.1. Classification (NCBI taxonomy): domain Eukaryota; kingdom Metazoa; phylum Annelida; class Clitellata; order Crassiclitellata; family Lumbricidae; genus Bimastos; species Bimastos eiseni. The sequence goes on from OY365807.1 coordinate 31,029,648, forward strand.
AATCAACCAATGGTGTCCCACAGATCTCGTCAAATTGGTCAGATTCGGGTGATGGCTCCTGCTGCCCAGATAAAGGCACACACTGGGACAGCATTGGAGCAATGTTCGTTGACATTGTGGAATATGCGATATGTAGGACCTATGTGATCAGCAGTCCACACAATGCACATGCTCATGCAGTGACAGATGTTCTACCTATTAATTCACTTCCATTATGACACACGTTTGTTATTAGCAATTTTAAATTTACAGAATAAAGAACCATTGCTACGTCACTATGATACAAGTATGATACAAGTCTCTTATTAAAAGCATTGTTACGTCACTTCAATTATCATATAAATCTATTATTGAAAGCATTGTTACGTCACTTCAATTTTGATTTAAGTTTATTATTAAAAGCACTGTTACGTCAGTTCAATTGTGATAGGGCCCACACCAGTGCTCGGCACAAAACCAAAACCTCGAGACCAAGACTGAGAGGTCCAAGACCAAGACCAAGACCGAGTGGTCCGAGACCAAGACCAAGACTGGGTGGTCCGAGACCAAGACCAAGATCGATGCTCTCTTTTTTATAAGCAATTTATTAAGACGCTAAGACGGAATAACACGCTAAAAAACATTAATTTTAGTGCTGAAGAATACTAATCTTAATAATGGTCCAGAAACAGTTTTACCGGCCAGTCTGAACTTTGCGGGTTCAGCTCTGGGCTCCGGCCTGAGAATATCACACTATAAATTACTTACAATGTACGATAGGCAAATACTTTAAGATAAGTACATTAACGTTCCGTTTGAATGATGTAGGCCGTGTACTTGTACTCGGAATTGTACGTAGGTTAATAGTGACTATAGCGTGACCCACTACATAATTATTAGATCGTTCCAAACCCTTGAAATTTGTGAAAGCAAATTTTGAAATGGCTGGTTCCGTTGTAAATGCATTTTTTTGCCCACAGTAACATGTATATATAGATGGTCAACACGTCATAAATCGATAACAATCACTTAGGGCCTAAACACCGGCGTCTCTAATCGAAAATAACCGACAAATATCAAAGAAATTGCTCTAGCTCATACGCCAAATGACCAAAACCACAACCTAAGACGGAGACAGGTGCCAATCCCAAGACCGTTCCTTCAAGACCAAGACCAAGGCCGCAGTTTTCCGGTCTCGAGACCGTCTCGAGCCCAAGACCGCGGTCTCGAGACCACATCCCTGGCCCACACGTCTATTATAAAAAGGTTGTTTCTAACACGCAGTTCATTTGTCTCGGTGGGCTTACACGACCGTCGACAGACACACGTAGCTTATAACAGGGAGCCAATAGCGGTAACATTCCACAATTCGTCCGGGAAATTAGAGTCCATATCGAATGGACAACGTTGACTGCACAATGCGCACATTCTGCATTAGTCCTATGTAGACCTACGTCTTGCTCCGGCCTGTGGAGCAGGGTAGTTCGGCGGAATTTATCGCTTTGTCACTTTGGCGATGTCTGCTACACTAATTTAATTTAGACAAAAGGTTTATTGTTACTGGCCAGTCTCGCCTTACCGTCCTTACGGCTTCCATTACAAACCATGCAAGTCTATCATAGAAATTTAATTTGGCGAATACAGATTAAGGACTAATTGTTACGTCACTTTGATTGTGAAACTTCTGTTACTACTAGTTTTAAGAATAAGGACCCACTGTTACGTACGTCATTTCATATTGTTACATCACTGCAACTCTAGACCTAATCTTAATAATGGCATTGTGCACATAACTGATCGCGGCGATCGGCTAGAGCGGTCGCAACCATTAGCTCTCTTAGCGCTGGTTCGATCTTAGTCCGAAAAGTTATTACGCAGGCCTAGGGACCTTGAGAGATCGTCTTTCGCGCGCACTAAATTGCTCTGCAATAATTATAACCGCAATTGCGCCGTTGTAAGAAAGACAATATCAAATGACAGCTGTATTGTATTTTTGATCTGTTAATTTATATAACAAAGACCTATTGTTACGTTATTTCAATTATTATTGAACAATTCCATTGTTGATTATTTAAAAAACACAGGCCTATTGTTACGTCACATATTATTGCAACGGTTGCTGGCGCTGGGCTACTAGGTCTATCAGGAAGACAATGCATGCACTACTAGCCGGGTAGGCCTGATCTACTCCAGGGATGTGGTCTCGAGACCGCGGTCTTGGTCTCGAGACCACATCCCTGGAGTAGATCAGGCCTACCGGGCTAGTAGTGCATGCATGCATTGTCTTCCTGATAGGCCTAGTAGCCCAGCGCCAGCAACCGTTGCAATAATATGTGACGTAACAATAGGCCTGTGTTTTTTAAATAATCAACAATGGAATTGTTCGTTGTTATAAAATCACTAGCTATACGCCTTAGCCCATATTAATAAAAAGCTATGCGCCTTAGCCCATATTAATAAAAAGTATTTATATTTTGAAATATCAAAAAAAATGTTGCAGTGCAAAAAAAGGCTAAAATTAAAAAAAATCCTGGCTCATTGAGCCACCTAATTTATTGTAGATCTAGTGGGGAAAATGACTATCCCAAAAGTGCTACACTAACCCCCCCCCCTTTGGGGAAATTCTGCCTACGCCACTGCATCATTCAAACGGAACGTTTATCTACTTGTCTTAAGGCGTCTAGTATTTAAATCGTATACTGTAAGTAATTTATAGTGTGATATTCTCCGGCCGAAGCCAAGGGCTGAACCCGCAAAAGTTCAGACTGGCCGGTAAAACTGTTTCTGGACCATTATTAAGATTAGTAATCTTCAGCAAAAAATTAATGTTTTACGCGTGGTATTCTGTTTTAGCGTCTTAATAAATTGAATTGTTTATTAAAAAGAGCATCGGTCTTGGTCTTGGTCTTGGTCTTGGACCCTCGGTCTTGGTCTCGGACCACCCGGTCTTGGTCTTGGTCTTGGACCTCTCAGTCTTGGTCTCGAGGTTTTGCTCTCGAGGTTTTGGTCTCGTGCCCAACACTGGTCTACTCTGAGTAACGCTCTTGATTTGATCGGGGTTTGGCCTAATGGTGTGACCTGGGACTAATATTAGTCCTAGGTGTGACCACAAAGATTTTTAATAGAGGTCATTATTACGCACATTCAATTGTGAAAAAAGCATTCTTGATAAAAAATTTAAAGGCCTATAGTGATGCAACATTAAATATGAAAAAGAGCACTGTTGATAATTTTATGATAAATTGTTAGGCCTACTTCACTTCTCATAATAGGCATATCATAAACCAATTTATCTAGAGAATAAAGCATTTAGAGAATAAAAGAGCAGTTGTTAAGACCTAGACGTATTCAGTTATGAAGCAAGTCTAGTGATAATTTTAATTTAGAGACTATGCCATTGTTGTCACCATCTATGAAACACGTTTGTTATCAGCAATCCCAAATTCAGGAATTAATCGAGGTCTATTGTTACGTCACATAAATTATGAAAAAAGGTCATAATTTTGACCTATATATGATAGAGGTAAAACTAAAGTCCCATTATTACATCACTTACATTACATAAAGCCCACATAACGCACTTCTGTTATTAATAATTCGGAAATCGGAGAACAAAAGCCCCCATTAATTGTTACGTCACTTTATTATGAAACACGCATATCATTAAATTAAAATGTCGAGAATAACTGCCCACTGTGACGTCAGTTCAATTATGACACACTTCTATTATTGATATATTAAAAATAAAAAATATTATTATTTTGGTTGCCCTTATAACCCTCATGGATTAATAGGCATTTGAAGGAAAATCAGCCTCGTCTTCCGCAACATCAGAAACTGTACGTGCCTTGAAATGTTGACATTACATAGCTTACAATGCATTCTTTTTGCTAATTGTTCGAACAGTCGTTGATACGACTGTCAACATCATGTAGTCTAGCACAGTGAGCGCCACTGAGTAGATTTCTTGAAGAGGCGCTGTATCAAGTTCATTGATTCATTACAGCATTGGATATAGATGGTAGGACATTGGAGAAGAAAATTTATTTGATTATTATTATTATTAAACTAATTAGGGGCCTTCCATAGATGACGGCACACAATTTTGGACGATTTTGACCCCTCCACCCCTTAGCCGCATGTAGTCACAAATGCCAGGACCCCCTCAAAAATGACGTCACAAAGTTCTGACCCCTTCCGAAAAAACCAGATGCCCAGAATGCAATACAAATTTCCTTATAATCATTAAAAAAAATGACAATAAAAATACCTGAAACTATAATAAAAGAACGAAGAAAAATGGAGACAATATAATTATTACAATCTTGTGCATTTCTCAAGATGTGAGGCTCTGGCAGAATCATTACAATTGTTATAAAAATGCTTAATAACAATAACTCAAAACAATCCAAACTTTATGCCTCTCCATTCTCTCACGGTGAAGCAAAATGCTCCTTCATGGAATAAATAATATCTAATTCACACACTCTCCATTTTCTTCATATAAGCGACTCACTATGGCCTGTGCATTTGGGCGGAATTATGGCTGCCTCACTTCCAGAACCACAAAATTGACACTGAGTGTAAAGCACATAATCCAAAAATTAGGAATGCAATAATCATAATTAGTGCTTGTTAAATTGTGGTAGAAATTACTCTTAGTTATGTGAAACGTATTTAATTGAGCAAAATTTATAATAAAGTTACGCATTTTGATGTTTGACGTGATGATGTGACGTCACATTTTGTCGACCCCTCGTCACACACCATCACAAATGTGTGACCCTTCCCTAGGTGCATGACGTCATTTATGAGGTGGCCTCTATTAGTGAACTTATTAATTTTATCATCAAGAGTAAATAAATGGTATAACCTTGAGAAAAATCAACTGCTGATGATAGTATTCTGAGTATGCGAGCAAGACGAGAGTTCAGCAGTAACATCATATTGGGGTACTTGACGGTGTAGTGACTAAGCCTACAGTGCGTTGAACTGTCAATTGAGAGGCCGAGGTTCAAACAAATCCGCAGCGCAGAATTCTAGTTTCTCTTCCATCTGCACCCAAAGATGGAACTGATACAGACCATGAGTATGTATGGAACAACGAAAGCTAAACGGGTTGTGTAAAGAGCAAAGGTAAGAAATTGCAAAAATTTATATTATATGAACTGAATGACTGGCTGTCTTTATAGAGTTACAGGTATTAGAGAGAGGGTCATTATGTCTGAAGCTGTACATAGTGGTCATGAATTCTGATTTTAATAGATTCAGGCAGATAATTCGCCACAATCCAGTTCAATGACTAGGGGATGGAATAGTGAGTGGGCAGGCAGGATCAACCAATGTGGGCATCTGAATAAAAAATACATTCAGTAATTGTATACAAATCTGTATCTTTATTTTCATAAAATTTACCCCTAAATCACAAACAGCGCATAGCAATCTAGTTTTGTTTGAACAGGAAGTTGTAAACATTCTGGAATGCATTAACACAATTATTTCTATAACAACACCGGCCAAAGAATATACAAAGGTTCACCTAAGCTACAGCACACACTAAGCTATAGGTCACAAACTTAAAAGCACTGATCAAAACAAAATTGGCAGTAATTGCTCTTAAGAGTAACCTTTGAGTCCAATGCTAGTAACAAAGCAACCAACGTGCGCTAAAATCGTTAGATTTATGGTTCACAGGTGGTAACACAATAACAAGTTCTCAGCTACAAAAATATATCCACAGCTTATAAAGAAGAGTAACAAAAGTAAAAGTACAAAATGGAATTATGTAAATTACATCTAATCTAGTCAGATGAACTCAAAACAATTCTGACTGAAAATTCTGTGCTGCCTGCTTTTACCTCTTCTACTTTGTATTTCACTCCAGTAACTAATGCATCCCCTGTAGGCCTCTAACTGTAAATTACTTTATACTGCATTTAAAAGTTAAAGAAAAAAGAATTTTTTGATTCCAAAATACACTTTCCGACATAATTCAGGCAAGACACTTTAAGACATAATTACTCAATATTCATACATAAAAACAGAAACAGAAGACAATTTTCATCAAATTTTGTCAAAACTGATATGACAGAAACAAATATCACAAGCTTAATTTTAATTCCAAAAAATTTGAACATATGCACAAAGCATTTTAACTGCATTGTCAGTCAGATGGTTGCTTTAGACAAAAAGTACAGAGCTCAGAAACCGACAAACGGCTATTGACATCTGAGAAAGATCCCAAATATTTTGCCATATACAGGATTAATTTTAATTTAGTATACTTAATCCATGGTTAGTGACATTCTTAGGACACTCCTTCAGGTTAAATAAGATTACTATTATTACACCATCATATATTCTTATTGTTGTTACTGTTACAAATACCTTCAAAAACATCCCTTTTTAAACTATTAGTTTGTTGATATGTAGTACACCATAAACATTACCCACAAAAAGAAACAAAGTCACGTAATATCAGTCCCGCAAATGTATCTAAGGCTACATCTTCAAAAAAATAAAATAAAAATCATCAAAATTTACTGGTAGCTTTAAATAATGCCAATAATTGGTTGTGACGAGCAATGAGAACAGATTTTTTAAACAATTAATCTGGACCTGCATTATGCGACTTCACAAGATAACAAATATCTTATCAAGTCTAAACCATGCTTGAAATTTAAACAGTCAGAGAATACTTTAAATACCTCTACAATTGAATGACAACTCAAGTCACAACATTTACCATAACATTTCATTGCTTTCACAAAAACTTTCTCCGTCTTGTAAAACTAGAGTATAATTATATATCTAAATTATAATTATAGGAGCAAATAAAGCATCCTCTGTAAAAAATATTAAGTCTTTGAAGTTAAAAGATCATTTAAATTAGCCATATAAGACTGTAACACTCAGGTAACTCTCCATCCCCATATCACCCTGACTTCTAATCACCACGACAACCACTATGCATTACCATATCACCATGCCATGACAACCCTTCACCATTACAACCACTTTGCATCGTCATATCACCGTCACTTACCATCACCACAACACAATCACTCTGTCACCATATCACCGTGACTTCCCGTCACAATAACAACCAATCTGCATCACCATATCACCATGACTTTCCATCACAATAACGACCACTCTGGGTCATCGAATCACCATGACATCCCATCACCATAACAACCACTCTGCATCACCATACCACCATAACTTCCTATCACAATAACAACCAAAAACTGATATGTAATGCCTCACGAAACAGAAACATGACAGAACTACATCATGACAATATTCACTTCAACCTCATGCAATCGTACTGTGTTTCTGAAAAGGAATTAAAGGTTACAAAATGAGTATTGAGAAAACGGCAATGAAGCCAGCAATTGAGCAGAAGGCAACTGAGGTTACGTAGCTGTCATATAGCCAGAAATGAAGTCGGTTAACTACAAGTAGTTTTCAAACTCCCATTTCTGTGAAATGGATCCTGTGCACGGCTTAATAAACAAATCACCGCCGGTCTTGCCATCCGTGGCATCCAAACAGCCGCCTCCAACATGATGAATTGCTCCACTTGTCTGGAAATTTATAGAAGCAATAACAATATCAGACAAAATTACAGCTAACCCAGATATTAAGATTAATTAATAAATAAGTACTGTCGTAATATCGAAGCAATTTTAATAGTTTAATAATATAATCAACTGTTGTAAAATTTACCTTCATTTATTAATTCCATGCATATACATACTGTTAATTTATTACAACGTCAGATCAAACATGATTATGAGATCTGTAAATAATGCTTACAATGGCAAAGCAGCAGAGTCATCTGAAAAGACTTCGCAGACAAACCAGCATCACAGAAAATATGTGTCAAATATTTGTCATATATTTGTCAAAGAAACAGATAATAATTTTGAATAAAATTACCAGCTGATACATTGGAGACCTATTTATGCACATGTCTAGGCACACTCCACTAAATGTACTGTTAAGCCAAGGCTCTCTAAAATATCTAATGAATATGTGAGACATGTTAACATGCAATACAGGAACGTGTTGTATAGCACTACATATTGCTCACTAACTTAGATGGAAAATACCGGAAATCCGGAGTACTACTGGTGTTTCTATCTTGTGACTGCAGACATTGCTACAGTAAAGCTTAAAAACATTTGTGCCAAATTGACTAGGAAACCAATGCAGAATATGTCATTAAAGGATTCAACTATATAATGCAACTTCATAACACAAAGTATATCATTTATTTATAGTTTTAGAGTAATTGAAATTAAAATTCTTGAAATTTGATATCGCCCTTCTTCCAACATTTTTTGCTTCGAAGTGCACACGCCTCGGCGGTGCAATTGCAGTTGTACTGCAGAGCAATTGTTCGTCAAGGACTTGCTCAAAGTCCCTACATAGTGACTGACGCCTCGGACGAGGATCGAACCCGCTCACTCAGCGCACACTAAGAGTTACGGACCGACCGCTCTAACCGATCAGCCACTGTGCTGCACAATAGAGTAATATAAATCCATGTATGATTATATGTATTTCAGCAAGCAGTATGCCAACAAATACTAATAAATGGCTGCTGTGACTTTGGCTCTCAATGTCTGAACATAAATCAACCTCCACAGAATGCTGAGCTAAAGATACGAATGTTGAAAAAGGAAATGTGAAAGGAAGTTTCATGCTGACCCGATCATGACTCCACTTTTGATTTCCTTCCTGATTATGACAGTTCCTCATTTCCACGGCTATATTTTCAAATCCTTCAGCATCAAGGCACACCTCTTCTCGTCTGATTTCATCCTTCTTGCTCAAAGAAAAAACCTGTACGAAAAAATAGCAAAATTTCTCAACCAACTTTGATGTGCAAAAGACCAAGAAAAAAGCATTAGTTTAACTACATGTCTAGAACCATAAGCATCATCGTCTCCATCATCATGACCATAGCCTCACCATCATAAATGATCGTTGTCAATCATCTTACATCATCACCATGGCTGCCAACTCATAAAAACTTATGGTACTATCATCATGCTAACACTGATGCCAAGGGCAGACACTAACATCGCCATCATCAACATCATAATCATCAAAATAGTTAGCGGAAGGCGTATTACCTCTGAGGCACTTTTTCCATTTTGACATGGATAGAGACCAACTTTGAATGCCGTTCGTTCATTTGCACCCATTGTGTCCAGGCAAAGGTTGCTTGACGGATTACGGATCTAACACAACCAACATCACAGAAGCTCAGCAACGCCAATACGAAAACATCAACCAAACGGTTGTCTACTATAAAAATGCTCAATAGAAACATTTCTTGATAGGTTCCCAGCTCAATGGTGACCAAAGCCACTTAACTATTTCATTAACCTCTCAGCTCACATCAGGATTAATTTATTAACCATTATAAAATAGGCTACCATATGATTTGGCCAATCTTGGATGGTCACTCATTATTTTACTGACTGTTGTTGCCAATGTTATCCAAATTCCGACATTTGGCCAAGTCTGTGGCCATGTGCTGCATGTTCTCCACTGGCTCCCTTTCCAGCAGTGAATCTCGTACCATATCGTCACTTTGGTATGGTGGTCCTTGCTGGATCTCATCCTTGCCTATCCTTGCGACTTCTGCCACTCTACTTTGAGTACACGAGTCACCGCTCTACTGAGGCCTACACATTGCATATTTACTCAAACAACTACCAAACAAAATCGTGCCTTCTCAGAGGTTGGCCAATTGCTCTGGAACAGGTTCCCTTTGGCGCTATGCTTGTTCCCCATGGTCCACTCTGACACTTTTTATACTTGCATTGAAGCTGTTCTTTTCAGCCGTGTTTGGGTCAAAAGCGCTCCTGAGCACCCCGAAAGGGGTCTATACAAATCTTCGTAATGAATGAATAAATTTTTTTACGAGTGTAATTGCCGGCATCGTATTGACAGTGTGCCTTTCGTATGACTGCAGAAGAACTCCATTGGCCATGGTGCAATAACAGCAGCTCTAATAGAGCTTGCAAATGGCTAGTTGTAAAAGCTAAAAAGCACCACACCCTTGTCTCAATCTCCAAACTAAACACAGCTTAAAGATCTTGAACAAGCTTAGCAGACACACAAGAAAACATGTTCAAACAAGGCTGGACAAGAAATATAATACCATTCCATAAGCATGGACATTTTCATCAGGAATGAATTTCTCCGGATAGACATTATCCAGATACCACTTGAAACTCTTGCATTGGAGGCGCTCCCGTAGTGCCAGTCGATCAGAAATGTTACCAACATCCTTACTCTAACAACAAACATTATGTCGTGTAAATAACTAATTGAAAGGAATCACACACTTTCACTCTGAGGAAGGAATAACCAAACACAAACCAAATGCAAACAGTCTCATTTAAAAAGAAGTCTTGATTGGATGGCGACCAAAATTCTAGCCCCAACTCAGTCACATTAGAGAACTTGCTAAGCACATCTCTCTCACTATGCACCAGAAGTCCTGGAGATAAATGTGGTCCATCAAATGATCTCTACTAACTAGTACTATATAAATGAGTTTATCAGTTGGAAAGCTGACAATTCCTATTCAAATTTTACTTTATGGTATGGGTCTTAAAATTGGTACATTTCTCATAACTCAACATAGGTCTATAATGATCAGAGGTAACCAAGTGATGTCACATGAAATAAGGTCAAAGTAATGATAAGGTAAAATAGAGTAAGGTTCCATCTGATATGTCGCTGAAAGGTGCTGTAAAGAAATGTTCAAAAGATCTATATGTAAAAAACTGCTCAGATGCATTCCAGCATATAGAGAGTATTAGAGACCAACTCACATACAATCATTAGAAAATGCTTCATCAGAAGATAATGCTGTCGTATAAATAAATTGTCAGAAACTCATACAATGAAAAGAAATTATCAGCAGCTGATGACTTACAAGGAGATCCCGACGATGAGTGTAATAAAGACGTTTGTATCCATCCATCCAAACCTCTGCCAACCGTTTTGAATTTATTCCGTGTGAATCATCCTCTATTTCCAGCACATCATAACAGCAATACAATTCCCAATCAAAAAAATCACAAACACATTTTAGCATCAAATTAGATCAATTTAGAGTACAAGATCCGAGGCATAGGGCACAGATAAGTAAAATTATCTGTCACACAATTATCAATAATAAGGAGCATGTAATAAAAGTGACAGGGAAACCAATGCAGTCAAGAATTCAATTATATTCAACAAACAACTACTAATACCTTAGAGCCAATCTGTAAAGAATTTCCATTTACTATAGAGAAATCAACAATAAGTGTGCAGTTAAATTTTAAATGCAGCAAAAGAAATGTACATAGTTAACAAAACTGCGAAAACGTTTAAAAAGTTTTCATTAGCAACAAATAATTAAACATTGGCCCAAACGAGTGATTTAGCAAAAATTGGTTAGGTTCGAAGTGACGATGAGACCTGGTAAATATCTTGAATGAGTACACCAAATAAATGCTGAATGATGCGGTTGATATCATATCAAAACCAGAAAGCTAGCTTACGTGTAAATTTGTAGGGATGAGCAGCACGGAAGATGTGGCCAACTCGACTACATGGGGAAAACTCTAAAACTCCACCACACATCCACGTCTAAAATTAAATAATGTAATTAAGATCTACTAACAATCGATGAAGTTCATTAACAAATGTATCAGCAAAGTCACATTTAAATTAAGGCTGATAATGATTAAAAAATTAATCGATTATTATTTTGGAATCCGTTACATCAAGCATAAAAAGCTGAAAAACTGTTACAAATAATGATGGTCCTTGACCATTAAAAAAAGTTTTCTTCACAGAAAAAACTTCAATCGTTCCACTTGTTGCCAGCAATGTGTTTGAACCATAGCAAGTGAAATATTTTATTACAATAATGAGTGAAAACAGTTAATTTTGTTGCCATCTTTGACTTTTCCATCAGTATTTACCATGAATGCAAAATGTTTCACAACATCATTGTTTGCCATTTTATTTACCAAAAATGGATCGCTCGGCATCATGAAATAAGTTTAACAAAATTAACCGAACAAACAAGCATTTAACAGGTTAAAATTTCAAAGAGTAATTAATTAATTAATCATTAAAATTTGCACATCTGATTTTTGGCAACAAGCACAATCAATTTAATAGTGTGTGTCTATCAGCCTGTCTCTGAACCTGCTTGGGTTAGAGTTATAGTATGCTTATGAAACAGTGACTCAAGACAAAATATATCAAAGCTGCACAAGCAACAAAATAAAAGACAGTAATAAAAAGTAGCTATCCTATACCCTAAATGACATCTCCAGATTCTCGCCTCCCCAAACACCCATGCCACGGTCATATGCTCCAATTTCATAGAAGAAATTCCGTTCAGCTGCAAAGAGACCTCCAGGCATCGTAGGAGACCTTCATTCAAGAATATCAAATAAAATACGTACAATTCTTAGTTCATTAGACAGAAATATGCCAAACAATTAATTCATCAACTGCTTTCAACAGAACTGAAACTAGATTCACAGGTAAAAAAAGGGCACAAATAGCAACGTATTATAACCAAATGTCAATTTTTTATAAAATCACAAGTTGAATTGAAGCACGAAAGAAAAACAACATGACGAAGGTAATCTCATTATCATAATCTAGCCAAGTACTACCTGACAGGATCAGCTTCACTGGATCTTTGTTTCAAATCTCGATCAGGTACAGATCGCCACGTAAAGTGCAGACTCCATGTAAACCCTCCGACAGCCAATCCTCCTCCCCTTGAATATTCCAAGGTTTTATCATTGATGGCATCAATCATTGGACAGATGACAGTTTTACGATTCTTTGCAATGCGATCCAAAATGTATTCCAACCTAACAACCAACCATTTTCCTTAACATAATATTATAATATAAGGAACATAGTATAATGTAATGAAAACCTTCAAATATAATCCTATTTCTAAAATATTTTAGACTTTTTCACACACTGAACCAACAAAGCCATCTTGGAACCGTTTTATCTAAAAACGTTAATACAATCCCAGGCACTAAATGGGTTAATACAATCCGAGTGCCGGGTGTGATGATCAGCTCTGACTTGGAGGATGACAATGCAAATGGATAAGGTGTTATCTACAAGCACTTCATCAATGTACATTCTCTGAATCCTATAATTTGGATTAACTAACAAAGACGATAAAACTTTGTGCCCGCCTCCTGTTTAAAGACTGACGGCTAATGTGATTGTAATTCAACTGAATCACATGTTGTGATGCAGAACGCAGTGCCTTGACAGTCGTAAGATTTGACTCTCTAACAAATGTAAATTATGTTGCGGTTTGACAGCTTGATCTTATGAAATGAATATTCAGCAATGACTGACCACTGGTCATTGACTTCGCAGTGAGCATCAAGAAACACAAGAACTTGACCAGAGGCTACGTCAGCACCGGCCAATCGTGCTCTGATCAGACCGAGTCGATCATTTGATCTGACAAGCTTCACCACGCCATCAGGCCACGTTTTGTCAATGTAGCTTTCAAAGTCAGCTCCCAAATCCACTAAAAATAAGCCCAAAATGCAATCTGGCAGTGCTCTGCCAATCAAAGATATACAAAAGCTAGACTAATTTCTTTAACTGTGTTAATTAGTATTTCCATTTAATCAAAGATTTTCATTAACATACTGAAATTTGTTTATTACAAACTTCCCAATATCATGGATTCATGACGTCACTAATTGGGAACCACTTATGATAATGTTTGTGATACCTAATAACTTATAATGATGTTATTAAATACTGGGCTTGAGATTCTACATAAAAATTTATTGAACCAGATGAGACGGTACTTTTGTTGATTGCCTTCTATCACAAACTTATTATTTGTGTTGCACGATGATTGCCTTTTATCGCAAACATGTTGTGTGGTATGGTGGCCAATTGGTTAGAGCTTTCAGCCTGTAATGCTGAGTGTGCGCCAAGAGTGCGAGTTTAACCCTCATCCGAGGAGTCACCGTATAACAGGGCATCAATCCACCCTGAGTGATGGAGGCAAACCCTTTGGTTCCAAAGTGTCAGGAAGGTAAAATATTCCACCGCTAAGACTATAAAATTACCCCTCCTACCTGAAATTGGAGGCATTTGCCTCAGGACACTCCTATTGCTCTGCATTACAAGCAAAAAATGTTGGAAGAAGGGCAATATCAAATTTCAGTTTTATTGCATTGACTATTCTGTTTAAATGTGAGTTCTACTATGTTACAGTTTTCTGCTGCCAGGTTTCGATACTGGACATATTGTTTCTTTTTGTTGTGAATTGTGGACATTTAGAAGGTGGTCAGAGTCCTGTTTCCAGTGGGTCAGAGAAAGTGGATTACCAGATGAATCAGGATAAGAGTTATTGAGAGGTGAGACTTAGTTTTGAGATGAGAGCCTGAGGGGTAGAAGAGCTTGAAGCAGATGACGGTGGGATAAAATAAACAGATGGGTGATTGGCAATGATGGTGATGGAAACGAAAAGTGTGGAATTCAGGAGGCTGATTGTTCCAGAGACGTCCAGGGTTGGACATGGTAAGGTTGGAGAACTTGAAATAAGAAGTAAGCTGGTGTCAAGAGACGGTCGGGTATACCAGGTTGACTGGATGGTGATGAGTTCGCAAAGAAATTTGGAATTGAGTCTTGTAAGAAGTAGTAGGTTAGCGGTAGGGCTTTGCAGTGGATTCACTCTGGGACTTTTAGCACATTGCCAGATAGATTATTATTGTCATTATTGTTATTATTAATATTATTTGAATCTGAAGTGATGGTCAGCTTCCAGGAGAAGAAGCAATAAGATATCCAAGTGCTTGAAAGCCAAGGAGACATCAAAATAAATTGTGTATTAGGGATGTAACAATTGTCAATTTCCTGTCCAGGGCTGAGTACTGAGTTTTACAAGGAAAGTTGTACCAAGTAAGAGATTATAACATTTAAAGAAAGTCTCATTATCTTGATTTTTAGTTTGGTAATATGAACAATTTTTACGAATTTATTGGTTTTTCTTCAGCTTACACTAAGAAGTAGTAACTAGTAAATACTACAAGTAACAGTATTCGTGTCATTAGTTAGGTCGATTGTCGTGTTGTAAATTAAGAAATCAGATTTTCGCTTTCAAAACAGAAAACCGGAATGCCGATTTTTTATTAAAACTTGGACCCATTGTTTGTCCGAGTCCAAGCAATGTTAAGCACTACGAAACCTAGCCAAGCCGATTTTAGGTTCACCTTTGATGTGAACACACTCTTCACCCAAACATCTGCAATTTGAAGCACGAAATTATGAACCTGATGCCCAGCCATCTGGTTCATTCCAAGGAGATATTTGTAATTGACTCAAGCTATACTTCTATGCCAGGACAATGCTCATGGCCGATAACTGATAGAGGTATGTAATAGACGAGTGAAAATCCTACCTGAACTTAATCTACTTGACAAGAGGAAGACCATAATGGATTAGCAACAGTTACAAGTAAGGCTGTCAACGGGTACCCGGGTACTCGACCGAAGCTGACTACCCAGGTAATGAAATCGGTTTTCGGGTAGCCGAAATTCCGTAAAAATGCGCGATTTTACCATAACACATATTAGAAATATTCCGTTGGTCATATTGGCATATAAATAACACATATTAGAAATATTCCGTTGGTCATATTGGCATACTGCCCGGGCAATGAAATTGTTTTTCGGGTGCCCGACATTCCGTAAAAATGTGCAATTTTCTACATTTTCTACATTTCCTAACAAAATATCCACGTGGTCGGGTACCCAGGTACCCGACCGCGCAGGTCGATGGGATACTCGGGTCGTCATTTCAACAATTCTTGACAGCCTTAGTTACGAGACACACCCTCAAAATTTGATTTTAAACTTTCACCTACGTCTGTCACTGGCGTCATCCAAGAGAATGATTTCGTGCAGATGCTGTGGGGGTGTTCGGTTAACAACACTGTGTGCTGTTCTGAAGATCGCAGATGGCGCTTCGTTGCAAAAAACTATTACAACACTAGCATTTGGCAGCTTTTCTGAAAACTCCACAGATTTGCAGCTGCAACAAGAAATCAAACTTCACCATTAAGGACCATACAATGTAAATTCTTATGGCTTAATGTCATCTGGTTAATTGTTCAAAATAGAGAAACGTTATTCTAATTTTTACACCAGCCAAATGAGTTGAACTGTCACCTTTCGTCTTCATCAGAATAAAAAACATCGCATAGTCTCAAAGCCTGTGTCTTGAAACAACATCACCCGATCATATCTTATATTCTATGAAAACTCAATTGAAATTCCAACGACAACCTGTTAACTTAATTTAACAGAAAATTTATATAAGCTGAGTGCATACTCGTTTGGTCGGAGGTCTCTTATTCGTCTATCCATTGCTATTTTGTTGCTTGCGATAACGTTGAACGTCTCTTTTTCAAACAGCCGATCGGCTTCAACCTGTTCTTCTGGAGATAATAAAACTGGCTCTCCTCCCTCCCCTGGTCCCTCTATATCAGGTGGTCGATTCCGTGCCTTTTCAAAGCGCTTCTTTCTGAATTCCATCACGTCGTTCCATGTGTCAAATCCTTTTGGCAGCGCTTTAGATATGTCGGATGGAAAATGATCGTGAACTGGGTGTTGGATCGCATCACTACGACCATAGTGCTCGAGCCGATTTTGATTGTTATAGACAAAGTACATCGCTACAATGTATATGTAAAGAACTAGAAACCCAACCATGACCCATGACGACCATCGGAACCATAAACGCATAAGCCATTGGGTGACCATGACTGGGTTGTGCGTTTCAGTAGCGATAAAACAGGGAGGGGCAATTGTTTACATTAAACCGGAAAACAATGTTACTATGGTTTGCTATCTCAGCCCTCTGAATTCGGGGCTATTGTAGACTAAATTTACATCCGGTCGGTGTCGAGTGAATCAAAGGGCAAAAATATTATTATTATTATGCGTTGTGCACACGATTCCGTAATGTAAATATGTAAAGTTTCAAATAGAAAAGTTGCCTTCTAGCTAACCATAATGGACACGCTCGCTGTTACTTATAAAGGTCTCAGACCTTCATGGAATAAAGCTGGATCCCTTGCGAACAAAAACCGTGAGAGCAAGTTAATATATACTCAAGGACCAATATGCACAGAGGTGACTGGACTTGAAAGGTGCAGACAAACCAAGATTTAAAAAATCAAAAGTTGGTTTTTTGGGTTTCTTTGGTTTTTGGGGTTTATTTGGTTTTTTGGGTTTCTTTGGTCTTTTGGGTTTCTTTGGTTTTTTGGGTTTCTTTGGTTTTTTGGGTTTCTTTGGTCTTTTGGGTTTCTTTGGTTTTTTGGGTTTATTTGGTTTTTTGGCTTTCTTTGGTTTTTTGGCTTTCTTTGGTTTTTTGGGTTTCTTTGGTTTTTTGGGCTTTTAGTTTTCCTTTGGATTTTGTCACAACTACATGTTTTGTCATAAAAAGCATCAAACACAGCATGAAAAAGAGCTCCAACTCGTTTTATAATTAATTTAGCTTGATTTCGGACTGAATAACACACAATTAGAAATATACTAGTAATATCAGTAAATTAAATAAAAAAATATTTTTAAAGCAAAAAAAAATGCTACTTTTCGCATCGTTTGTTTTTTGTAAAACCAAATAACTTTAAAACCAAAATGTTTGGAGCCCTGGCATAATTTGCGAGTTGGCGTTGGCAAAAAAGCAGCCTGGGTGAGAGCCTTGCATAGCTACCTTACAGTTAAGTGCGCCTCTTGTAATAACTTACAATCATACATTTATTTTTCATTTATAGGCTGTGAATTATCTGAAATCGACAAGTTGAAACAATTACATACATTACAAGCGTACGTATTGTAGCCTACTTAATGCGTGCAAAGTGCAAACGTAAACACTCGACAGATGTCATACAATGGCCACTTGTTAGATGTCGCCCATCATGAAAAGTTTGTAAGCATAGTAAAGGTATTGATAAAGTTTATAATGAATGCGTCGTGAAATAAACGTTATAAGCATTTTAAAATATAATTCACTGCTTGCTATTTTGAGCTTAGACGGACTGTGGATGCGTATGGATGCATCAATCGTCATTTGGCGTCAACACTAGCCTTGTATCGCATCGCGTCTTTCGATTCATATAGCGCCTCTCAAAGAATGGATATTGATAGGCGTTTTCAGCACGGAGACCCCGGAGAAATGGAAACGCTTTTCAAAGAGTGAGAAGCCGACAGAGAGAAGTTACGGCTTACTTATAGTACTTAGGACTCCAACTTATATGTCTAAAAACGACACTAACAGTAACCCTAGCATTAACCCTAAACGACCTTAACCGACCATTCTGACCTTAACCGACCATCACGACTCATAATTATAAGAAAATATAGGTTTTTGCAGTTCATTATTTTTAGCTAATTATATTATGCATGAGTCGGAGTCCTTAAAACTATAAGTAAGCCGCCAGTTACTAGGGTAAAACTATAGTTTAGGCTGTTGAATTATTTTCATTTTCCATATCCCATAGTTTAGGCTGTTAAATTAAGAAATACCAAAAACAAATGAAATCTAGGTTCCATTTAGGTTTTTTTCTTTTCATCAATCAAGTTTTAGCGTACACGACTTGTTTACATCCGTCATATAGACATTGTTGCATCAAAGCAGCTTCTACTTATGCATGATACTTTCATCAATCCAGCTTCCATTTAAACATAATTCTTTTCATCAATCCAGCTTCCCTTTGAGCTACAGTCAGAGGTGTAACAAGCGGGGGCAGAGGTGCACAGCCCCCCCCCCCCCCAGTTTTATAACTGGGGCAAAGCCCATCAGTTTTAGTGCACAGTGACCCTCCATATGTGCCCTCCCAAATCGGTTCTTTTTCTATGTTTTCCAGTAGCTTTTCATATTTAATAATTATGGTATTGTGGGTCAAAAAATTTCCAACAGTTCAAAGTTTGTTTTTATGATTTGTTGTTACTTATTGCAGGTACAAGAACTGTCATTTACAAAGGAGAATAATGCATGTTTGGTTATTCATTCATCTCTAATGTATCCCTTTGTTCCTACCAAAAATACAGAAAATTGTTGACAGTAAAATCTTCGTCATTGGCTAAAGAAATAGTCTAGTGGTTGGTGACAATCATGAAGTCAGGGTTCAGATGCCTGCCAAGGCACAAATTTGATTGGAAATGTCAGTTGAAACATGCACCTCCTAGCTGACTTTGCTATAATGAGAAGTTCCTAGCATGGAAGACTTGCGTGGAGCTGCTCTCTTGGTGATGGAGGCTGGTGAAAGACTGGCAATCTATAGTTCTACGTAAGTCTAGTGCGCGATCGGTCGTTCTTCCAGGCATCATTCGGCCCGAGTCTACAATCGTGACCTATGACTTCCAATTTTGTGCAGTCTCAGTATGACAAAAATCGTATCCCGAGAATCCAATTTACGAATCGAAAGTCCAGCCAAATGTACTCGACCATCTTATAGCCACATTGTAGTTGTTGGTAGTCATTGATTAAACATGAAATCCTGATCAAAACTCTGGCATGTTAAGTAAGTAATTGTGAAGGCGCTAGAGAAATGTCCTTATACATGCATATCGGATATTAGATCTAAATAACTTATACGTTGACATGAATCTTGCGGCAAGTAAAAGCCAAAATTTATTTGGCATCCAGCCTATGTATGCGCCGTTGCAATGACCATGTTACAAGCCTCATGATGATGGAAAAGATTAATTTGCATGCAATTTTACTGTATATTTTACTAAATAGTAGGCCTACTTTATGATGCATACTTTAAAAGCGTCCTGCATATCTCATTTCAATGGAGTAATTATGATAAGATGACTGGTAAGATAATTTGTGCACCCATTTTCAAAATTTCTGAGGAGCAAAATTCAAAAAGTGGGGGGGGGGGCCAAAAAATTTCCTACCTGTCACGCCATATTTTTAAATTATGCCCCTCTTTTCATAACTTGTTACACCTCTGGCTACTGTTGTTAATAAAAGGTTTCCTATTCTCTAAAGTGACCATAATATGTATATAAATAACTTAACAGCCTTGGAAAAATGAAAGTAATTTAACATCCTAAACTATGATTTTACTGTTACTAGTTTGGCCCTTAGTGATGGAATGGTAGATGGACCCAGCCTTTTTTCGTTCTTCTTGGGCACTGATCGGGTGTGACCTGTTGCTTCTTAAAGTCGAAAATCTGGACTGTCAACTGGAGTCGAATAACTGAATGGGTAGACAAATATGGGTTAAACCGTAGTTTAGGTTGCTAAATTATTTTTATTTTCTAAATCCCATAGTTTGGGTTGCTAAATTAAGAAACACCAAAAACAAATGAAATTGTGAATATAACGTGCTGGATTGATGAAATGAATTGTGCTTAAATGGAAGCTGGATCGATGTAAAGAAATATACATAAATGGAAGCTGAATTAATGAGAGAATGTCTTTCATTATACTCTGTAGACTGATGGTCTATGTCTCACGTGATGAAAAGACATATATCTAAATGGCAGCTGGATTGATGAAAATAATACCCCTAAATGTAAGCTGGATCGATAAAAAGAAATATACATAGATGGAAGCTGGATCTGAAGACTAGATAATTGTTGTTAATAAAAGTTTCCTATTTTTTAAAGTAATCATCATTTGTATATAAATTTAATAACCTCGGAAAATGACAATAATTTAACAGCCTAAACTATGGTTTAACCCATGTATGTTTGGCAGTGGTTAGTATATAAAATGAACCAATTATTTGCACTTGGCTTGTGTAAGAACTGTAGAAATGGTTGACGCTGTGCTAAACGAAAGCATTCTTAGCAACTTCCAAATTATTTGCATCATCTCAAAAAAATCTTTTGAGCACAATATTTTAGTTTCATTGAAATATTGACATGAGTGTGTGTGACATGTTTTGTATTACTCTTGCTCTTAAGAAAAATCTTCGAAAGCCTTTTTTGGAATGCATTTGCAAATGATAGATTAACCACTGATAAATAGATCTGTTTTTACAAATTCTTTGGTTTTGTCATTGAAAAATCTCTCTGATTCATTCCATTGTGATTTCATAAGTGGATAAATATTGTTTGTTTTTTCTCTTTACTCTGACTACTACAAGGATGTCCGTTGTGTAATTGCTTACTATGATTATTTTGTGATTGTGCATTCTTTAACTGTGCATATTGTGACCTTCCCGCAGTGCGTTTGCAAGCAATTTAATAAAGTACATACTTACTTACTTTTACATCTTTGTAAATTAAAGACGTAAGACTGCCGTTCTGTTGTATGTAGCTACGATCTCACCAGTGATGATGGGATCCTATTACATTGGAGTGGACGTGGGCTCGACCAGCGCTAGGGCCGCTCTGGTCACCGCAACTGGGCAGGTAGAGGTGACATCTACAAAGGCGATATCCATCTGGGAACCAAAGGCAGATTTCTACGAACAGTCGTCTGATGAGATTTGGCGAGCAGTCTGCAAAGTCGTCAGGGTAGGTGTCCACAGGGGTGGAGACTTAAGGAGGGGGCAGGAGAGGACAGTCCCCTCCAAAATTTCAAGTGGAGGGATGGGGCTGCTTATATTTCATAAATATTATAGCTTTTCCACTGTTCATTCTTTTTTCTGACCTGTCCCCTACTGACCCAAATTTTTTCGGCCTTTCCCCCAACCCAGGACCAAGTCTCCCTCCACCTATGGGTATCACTGTATCAGAGTCTCCGATTTCATAGTCTTAGTGGTCTTTGTTTCTTGCTGCAAACGCTATGACCGTTCAGTGTCCATTTAGGTGAGTGAGTAAGTATATAGGAGACTCAACAGAACATTGTGCATGGTTGCATGGTTTTGAGGTCGATTTGGTATAAAGGAGGGGTTGATCCTGTTTTTACACTATTGCAGCCTTCTTGTGCGGTTTTTGACTGTCTAATTCCTGAGCATGTATCGAGTGTGTGAGCGAAGGACTTGCTCATAAAAGGTCCCTACAAAGTAACCATCTCAGAAACACAACTTTGCCACTGTTTGCACTCTTGATAGTGCCAGTCCCAAACCTGGGTAGAGGAGGAGGGCGACGCTAATGATCTATGTTATCACGCAGTGCCGTTAAACTGCAACTACTGCCACTATGGCCACCATCTGAGAGGAGGTGGATCAAAACCGTGCTCTGCGTTACGAGGCAAGTGCTGTAACCACCTCCTATGAGTTGGTGGGCATCTCTGATTGGTTTCTGCTGCAGTTGCCCCATATAAATTTCTGATTACAATTATCTGATACTTTATGTTGCCTTGTGTTTCTGTTACAGGATGTGACTCGGAATTATCCATCGAGTGAGATTCATGGAATTGGTTTTGATGCAACGGCTTCTCTGGTTGTATTGGACAAAGAATTCCAGTCAATTGCAGTCAGTGACGAAGGTAATGTGAAGTTGGTATGGTAGGGAAGGTAAAGTAAAGAGGGAATTGCAGGAAGAGTTAAGCAAGGAAGTTGACACACGGATGTTAAAGCCCCTTATAGAGTAAAGAGGGCAAGGCAAAGAGGGTAAAATATGGAGGACAAAGCAAACTAGTTGAAGCAAAGAGGGTATTGTAATGAGATTAATGCATCTTGTATTGTTTGGAGGGTAGAGCAAGGAGTGTAAAGTAGATGGGGTAGAGCAGATTGGGTAAGGCAAAGAGCATAAAGCAAAGAAGTTATAGCAAGAAGGGTAAGGCAAAGAGGGTAAAGTTCTTGTGCATGGGTAGATGTCTAAATGTTCATTACCCAAACCTGTGATGTTAAAGTTGGAGTCAGAGGAGTTTAATGTAATTTAAATTTATTGTAAGGGTGACCCTGATTACAGGATATTTTTGTCCTTTAAGGGTTTCTGTTAGTCCCTATTGACTCCAAGCTAATTATCAACATTTTATTCTTGTGTTTGTTATTTGGAGAAAATAAAAACACTGGGTTATGGTTAAAAAAATGCTGCTTTTTATGGTAATTGTTAAATATTATTTTAGAAATAATAATAGTATTTTCCCTTCTCTCTGCCAGAGGTGTGCACCTTTGGTTGATGCCTAGTACATTAGACATTAAACCTTTTGTTTTAGACACTCAAGTGGTAGCAGTTACTCTTAACATATGCATTGTGAAACGTGCCAATTTCAGATGTTATTAACATTCTCTGGACAATTCTTGTGATTACATTTAGCAAAGAAGCAAATATTAATAATGACAACAATTGGTTTTGACTTTGAATTGTGCAAACGACAGAAGACAGAAAATGTGGGATTCCTTTTGAAAGGTGCTATATTATTCTGTATTTTCATTTACAAATGAGCGGTCTTCGGCAAATACTGGCCATTCCGCAGGGTTTACGTGATAGTCACTGTCTGACCAATCGGTGTTGTGATGGCATTATTCCCTGTGTTGTTGACAGAGATCAGTGATCATAACGTGATCATGTGGATGGATCATCGGGCCGTGGATCAGGCGAAGCGGATCAACGAGACGCACCACACGGTGCTACGGAACGTCGGGGGAACCATTTCACCCGAGATGCAGCTTCCTAAGCTCCTCTGGCTGAAACAGGTTACACACTCCATTCATTAAGAGTTAAGGCTCTATGTTATTACCATAATAGTAATTAATGATCCATTAGTTTCATATATGTTACAGGCAGTTTATGAAACCAGGGATTTTTTTTAAATGCCCAGGCAATTTGAAGACCCTAACCCTACACTAATCATAACCTTACCATAACCCTAAATCGGCAGTCTGCAAATTGCCTAAGGAACCAGTACATTGTGCAAAATGTCTGGTTTCACACACATGCCTGTGACATATACAGTGTCTTCATTGATGGCAAAATGGCCATTTTTATGCTTTTAGCAAATGTCCCAAAGTTCGCATTTTTCAGGGTAGACGTAAGTAAGCCTCTAATGTTGGATTGTGTGGGTCAATTTGCTTAGCGTTGGAATGCCTGCCAAGAACTACGGCTAACGAGATATTATTTCATCGTTATGTATGTATGTAAATGAACATTTATATAGCACCCTACAAGAACCTCACAAGGGCGCTTACCCTTATGTGGGTTGGTCGTCCGGTTTAAGCTGTCGGTCTCTGTTTATGACGTATGTTGGACTATTTTCATAGCTGTTTTAGGACAGACTTTTGTTGCAATTTGAAAATGCTCCCTTAAATATTGAAAAAAAAGTCTATGATTGTGTGTTCTGGCTGTTATGACACATATATGTCATATGCAATATTTTAAAAGAAATCTCAGATTCATATATGTATACTTTTCCATGCCTCTGCTCCTAAGGAATGGAATCGACCACCACTCTCTCCTCATAGCTCAAATTCACTTCCTTCCTTAAAAAATGCAACTCAAAACTCACTCTTTCTCCTTGGCTTTCAGGGATCTAAGTGCATCTTCTACTGGCGACTGACTATCTGCGCCTAAAATTTACATTTCTGTGTGACATCAGACTATTTCAATTTGACTGATTACAGCTTAGTTTAATCATCAGTCTTTTGCATTAGACCAAGACAATTTAGAAGTTGCTGATTAATTACTCAACTTATTCCATGTTGTGGTTCAGAATCTTCCAGACCGTTGGAAAAAGTATGGCCATTTCTTCGACCTGCCTGACTTTCTGACTTGGAAGGCCTCGGGATCCCAGTCGAGGTTTGTTGTTCCGTCCAGTAGTTACGGGATCATTGCAGAAATTCGGATCTGTCTTTGTTTTCAAACAGAGGGAACAATCTTTTGTGCCTCTGTTCAAAGCCAATGTCTAGATGTAATCAGTGACTTACAATTAAAAGTACTCAGACAATGATATATATATTAGTTTCTGGTTTTGTGGTGTCATAACCGAGATCAATGGACGAAGATGCTGTGGTCAGGTCACTTTCAATGTCAGAAAATGCAATTTTATTATTATTATTATTTTATCATTTTATGTTATATTTTCTTGGAGTTAATCAATCATATAGTTGGTTGTGGTTATTATTATTATTGTTATTATTATTATTAATATTATTGTTAGTATTATTATTATTAATATTATTGTTAGTATTATTATTAATATTATTAGTATTATTATTAATAATGTTACTTTTATTATTATTTTCACTATTATTAGTATCATTATTATCATCATCATTATTATATAATTATTAATTAGTGCTGTATCTGTAGGAGTCCTAACCCAATGATTAAACTAAACTGTAATCAGGTCAAATAGAAATAAGACAATATGAATTATATATGAATTTTTGCAGATGTTGATGAATTGATTTCTAATGCACCTGTTGTGTTGTTGTTGTTGTTGAAGGTCTCTTTGTTCTCTTGTTTGTAAGTGGACCTATCAGGCAGATGCATCTTCTGCCGCTTGGGATGCAAGCATCTTTCGAGAACTGGGCCTCGATGATCTCCTAGATGGTGACTTTGTCAAGATAGGTAATTGTGTGTGCTTTAGGACAGCGGTTCCCAACTTTTCTTTTTAAAAAAATATTGGTGTGCGTACCCGTAACAGAAAAAACCTTGTCAGAAACGTTCTTTGGTAATTTATTTAAATAGAATAGACAATGGATTATTAGAATTAGAATATTAGTTACAATATTATTAATGAATTTGGCTAAATTTGTTATATTAGAATACTTTTTGTTGTGCATTGTACACTATAAAAGTTATTTAATTGAAATTCTCTGATTTTATTTCCCATCTTCTCGACTAACATGAAGATATGCTACTAATTAATCAAGTGAACACGGATATTTAATCATTTTAATGCGAGCATGTGGCTTGTTTAAATTTGCGCAATATCAGGCTTTATTAATGTCAATTTTAGACATAAGCCTGGCTCAAGTTCTTATTTTGCTCTGTATATGTTTTTTATTGCAAGCATCACAAAGAATCCAGTTTCACAGCAATATGACGTACTGAAGGGAATCAAAAACTTCACAGCTCTGTCAGAAATTAATCCATATTCTGCTCTTCTTTTAAGCCAAAAATCAGCAAGTCTTTGTTGAATTTGCTCCTCAAATCAACCATCACATGAAAGCTCAATGAATTGATCTCTTTCCTTGGCCATGATGGTGGTAGTGATGATGAACATGGTATTGTGATAATGACGATCATTGTCTAAACTTCCTCATGAATGTCTGTCACTGGTTATGATGTTGATGACTTGATGGGTGTATTTGTCGTTGTTTTCAGGTCAAGAGGTCGTGGCCCCTGGGTCGCCGTGTGGCCAGGGCTTGACTGAGGAGGCTGCAAGAGAGATGGGGCTTCTGCCAGGCACTCCAGTTGCCGCATCCATAATAGACGCGCATGCTGGAGGACTCGGTAAAGTTCTACCATCAGTCTCTCTGTGTATCTCTACCTCTCTGTCTGTGTGTGTCTGTATGTATGTGTGCTTATCTCTGTGTATCTCTGCCTGTCAGAATGTATCTGTCTGTCTGTATGCTTCTCTCTGTGTATCTCTACCTCTCTGTCTGTGTATGTGTGTCTGTCTGCCTATGTATGTGTGCTTATCTCTGTGTATCTCTGCCTGTCTGTTTGCATTTATCTGTATGTCTGAACTGAATAGTAGTGACAAATCTGGCCAGCGACAGCTAGTACTATCCATAGGCAAAGCGTAGTTAACCTGCCATGTGCACAGCTAAGAAGAACTGTTTATGGTCAATGCAGAGTCTATGGCAATATCCTTCATATAGCGTTTTGTCGCACTCTGGGCTATAACAATATATTTATTATTTAATAACTTTATTTGTGAAAAATGTAAAACGTTGTTATAAAATTTGAAGTATAAGTTATCAACGACATCTTTACTCTCTAATGTTACCGGAAAGTGGGTGGAGCCAATTCAATTGGGAAAATTATTGATTTAGTTGCCACCTGAGGAATGCATCCAATAGAAACTAAAGTATATAAATTAACATAATTATTTTAAAGCAAAATTCAATGGAATGTTAAGTTCTTATTTAATCAATAAAAAACTTATAAGTTAGTCCAAAATTTATTTGATAAAAAAAATATTTTATAAAAAAAATTATTTTAACAAAAGAAGTTATTTATAGCTATTTGCGGGTGTAATATTTGCCGAGGCGAATACTTCCGAATAGTGCAATATTTGGCCGAGGCGAATGTCCAAGGCGATTTCCAGTTAAGCCCTAATACCTGCCCCTACCTGCATATAAATGACCCTTTGTTGTTACAACGATGATGGTGGAAGTTGTAGTGGTGATGATTATGATGTGTTCAAGGTGGTAGTGGTAGTTGTAGTTGAGGTGTTGTTGGTGAGTGATTCAGTGAATGAGTGAGTGAACAAACGAACGAGAGAATGAATGAATGAGTGCATGAATGAATGAATGAATGATAAACATGGTCTTAGAACATGGTCTGTTTTTTCCCCGTAGAGGAGATTTGAGAATTGTCTTGATGTTGTGTGTACAGTTTTTCGCTGTCTATTCCGTAGGTACTCTTGGGTGCAGGCCAAAACTACCAGAAACATCTCTTCACAACAATGAATGTGTCTTCAAAGATATCCCAATCACATCTAAGTTGGCACTGATATGTGGCACGTCAACGTGTCACATGATCGTAGGTTTATATTGGCATATCACTTAAGAGTAACACATGATCATGGCATAGGTCCTGATATATGGAACATCAATATGTCACATGATTGTAGGTTTATTTTAAATCTGGTATGTGGATCTCGTTAAACTGCACATGATAATGATATATGTATGTGACACATCCATATTTTCACATAGACTGAAATTTATTCTCTATGTGATCAATGAATTTATTAAAACAGTTTGTTTACTGTGTAAATTAATGATTGTCTTAAGTGCTGTTTAAGTTCATTTGTTGGCATTTAGTGTGATATTCTATTTGTATTTGGGACATTTTAATAGAAATAGGTGTAATGTTACATTTCATGATAAATGATTTGTGTTACTGTTACTGTTTGGGTCCAGTGATAATCCTTTCCAACTGAAATCCTGTCTAAATCAAATCACGTTGAAATATGATCTCGTCTAAATCTTATCCTGTCTAACTGTAACCTTTTATTCGTGTGCTTGGTTTTAAGGTGAGCAAAGAACCAGTGTTTATCAAAGGCGTCTGGGGTCCGTACTACTCGGCTATGGTTCCTAGTCTCTGGCTTAATGAAGGAGGTCAGAGTGCAACTGGTAAACTGGTCAGTCATTCTGTGACCTTTGAACTATGACATGACGTATGATCGCGTTCTGAATATGATTAACACGATGCAGATATAAGTATTAACATGATTAACAAAAAGTTATTAAAATAAAATGATTAACATAAAATGACTGATTTGACATGATTAACATAGAATGGTAGATACAAAATGATTAACATAAAATGAGTAACGTTTTTATGATTAATTCAACACGATTAACATTAAATGATTAACAGAAAATTACTAACATTAAATGATTAATTTAACACGATTAACATAGACTGATTAACATAGTATGATTAATGTGAAATGATTAATTTAACAGGGATAACTACTTGATGTCCAACGATTAACCAAGAAATGCTTGATTCAGCAAGAATGGCGACTGAGAAGAATGTTACGTGTTTAACTAAAGAATTGTTTATCAAACAAGATTAGAAACTTGATTAATATTACATGACTAATTAAGAACTGATTAAATTAACATTAATTAACTTAATTAATATTACATGACTAATTAAGAGCTGATTAACTTAACGTTTAGCTCGACTTTTGTGATTAAACTAAACTGATTGGCTTACTGTAACTAACACCATGCGATTAATTTAACGTAATGAATTTAACATGTTTATGTTATTTCCTTTTATCAGTTGGACCATATCATTGACTGCCATCCGGCCCGCGATTGGGTCACGGATGATGCGAAAAAGCGGTATGTCACTCCTTGTTTTTATTTTTTCTGTTAATATGTTGACCG
This sequence comes from Bimastos eiseni, assembly GCA_959347315.1. NCBI lineage: Eukaryota > Metazoa > Annelida > Clitellata > Crassiclitellata > Lumbricidae > Bimastos > Bimastos eiseni. The sequence continues at coordinate 31,058,656 of OY365807.1, forward strand.
CTGGGGACATGTATACACGTCCCGTATTGCATGTATTTATATACAAAATCTCTGCAGTCAATGTGTTCAAGAACTCTGTTAGATAATAATAATAATAGTAAAAGTAGCAGCAGCGGCAGCAATAACAACAGCAATAATAACAATAACAATGATAATAATGATAATAATATGATAATATAGATCAAAGTGATGATGATGATGATGACGACGACGAAGACGACAATGATAATCTTCTCACATTCAGACTGAATATGCTGCAGTATGATTATTAGTGTAGTACGAACAGATGATGACAAGTTATTACAGAATTTAATTCTGTATTTAATTAATGAATTTAATTGTGCAGCAGCGATACAAGGTGTCTATTATGTTGTAGATCTTATTTGATTGACACTCCCGTCTAGCCGTCTAGTGAATGGAGGACTAGTCAGCCTTGTGGGATATTTGGAATTGCTCTTGCTTCCTACCGCTCTTCTCGTCAGTGTCCTATCCATTACTCTCTGGCCCCCATGGAGGCTGGTAGCGGTGGTGGTAGAGGTGGTGATGGTGCATGATGTAATTAATGGTGGGGTTGGTGCTGTGCTAGGGAGGTGGTCTTAGTGGTGCAAGTGATGGTGGTGGTAGTGATTGGCATTGGTGAGGTGGCAGAGATGTGGCATTGATGTGTTTCAGATGTGGTTTCGATGTGGTAGAGAAGTGGTAGACGCAGTACAGATGTGGTAGAGGTGGTACAGATGTGGTACTGATGTGGTGTTACTGTTTTTTTTAGTCAGATCCACGTTCATTCCGTACTCAATGAAGTTCTAGACTTCATGGTCGGACGAGACTCTGCTCAATCGACGAGTTCTCTCACCACAAATTTCCACGTGTGGCCAGATTACCACGGCAACCGCTCGCCTCTCGCCGACCCAAATTCACGGGGCATGGTACGTGGTTGACAAAACGCTTAATCGAAACAAACAGACAAATGAGGGTGGATGAATAAATTAAAGTTATGCACTGGTTTACCATTCGATCTATTGTCGAAACTGGATTTTTGATTCGATCAATTAGTGAAAGAAGATTTGTCATTCTATCAATTATTATTCGATCACTTATTGAACGAGGCTAAATTTATCATTCGATCAATAATTATTGAAAGAGGATTTATCATTCAATCAATTATCATTCGATCAATTAGTGAAGGAGTATTTATCATTTGATCAATTAGTGAAAGAGGAGAGTGGCAGAAGGGGGCAAAACAAAACAAGACAGTTGAAGACAATACAATAATTCAGCTGTTATTTGATATTGTCCTTCTTACAAAAAGTAAAGAAGCACATTGAAGCCGGTAAATCATTAAGAGTCATAATAAGTTTTCAGCATCGAGCCAATGACAATCTCACGTAGAGAGTTGTGAACAATGTTCCCTAAAATATTTTGGTGACAGTGTGCACGAGAAATGTTTTTTGTGCAACGTTTTATAAATTGTTAACACTTTTGTGCACAGGTTCAAGCTGAATGCGATGATAGTTGAATTAAGATCATAATCTAAAAATCCATGGTGATAAGTTCGGTTAACCTAAGAAAAATCCGTTGTCTAAAATGTGTCTTAGACCAAAGGATGCATACATCGTATTGTTTGTCGTTATAATTAGCTTTCAATTTATTTGCAATTTTATATTTTGCCTGGCTAAATATTCGTTTACATTTCATCTTAATATTTGTTTTTTCTTTCTAGAAAACATTTGTGCGCGTACACTAAATTTTTGTGTGCACTGGCTACGCACAGCCCGTATGCGTGCGCACAGGGGCACAGCTTAGAGGAAACTGGTTGTGAACATGAGAAGGTAGAAAGTTCCAGACAAGAAAAGACATGAGTTACTGAGTTGCATATGAGTTCAGATTAGTTCTCTTTTTAAACAGGTGCTATATAAATGTTCAGTTGTAATTGGAAGAGGTTTCAACGTAGACTTGAGACTGTTTTTGCGTTTGTCGTAGGTGTCTGGATTTCGCCTGTCATCTGGCACGGAGGATCTGGCCGTCCAATACTTGGCCACAATGCAGGCGCTCGTTGTGAGTAACCATACACACCTACACACTTACTTATCTAGACATTGTGTTGCATCTGATTGAACATGTATGATTATTCATTCATTACGAAGATTTATATAGTGCCCCTACAAGGTTGCTACTCAAGAGCGCTCACAACCCCAGCACGATTTGGAAGATAGTTTTAGGGCTAGTATAAAAAGAGTCAGAGTGGACTCTGTGGGATAGGCCAACAGGATATGATATCAATATGATTATGATATGATTTTGGTGTGATTATGATTAGAATATGATCATGATTATAATATGTTTAACTTCTGAATATGATTATGATATGATTATATTCTGATCACGATATGATCATATTATGATTATATTCTGATTATTTTTAAGACATGATTATGTTGTCATCACGATATGATTAAGCTCTGATTGTGATTACTATATGGTGATGTTATGATTACGATATGATTATGTTGTTATGATGACTCTCAGTTAATTTATTGTTCTCTTTGTAGTATGGTACCAAGCACATCATTGATAAGATGAATTCGTCTGGTCATTCGGTTGAAATGGTCTACCTTTGCGGAGGTCTCGCCAACAATCCCTTGTTCATCCAACTCCATGCGGACATCCTCGGTAGGAAATAGTCTCTCTGCAGTTGCGGGGCGTAACTTTCACCCCAGTGCTGAACTTGACCGATCATAGCCTTATATCGTGAGCATGAGTTTCGGAGTTCCAGAGCACTGCTCAGTGGCTGTGGCTAGCACAGGATTGCTGATGGTAGCCCCTGAGATGGTGTCCGATGGAGGTACCAGTCCAGGGCGAAGAGACCAAAGAGAGAGAGGAGGCAGAAAGGAGGCCCAGTTCAAGACATTTGGCGGCCCTAGGCAGAGCTACATGATTTAATTAAATTTAGATTACTTATTATAAATAGCTCATTGAAATAAATAATTATTAAATAATGAAAAATGGTCTAGACTAGCATAAGCTGAACTGCTGATTAAATACTTCCTGAAAAATTTTGATTACAATTTAGTGGTGAACCCTACCTTATTAGTACATAATTTATTACACCAATAATTCATTATTTTATTTATGTTTGTTTTACAAAATCAGCGGCCCTAACAGACGAACGGAGCATTCGGAAGTCCTGCTGAGACGTGTCTCATTGAGGACGAGAAGGATGGGGATAGGATGGATTGGGGTGGGAGTTCTTGAAGAGATGGGACCTTAATTGGAAGTGGGATGCCTGTGGGGTGATGAGTTGAGGCGAGTGATCCTGTGGGTTGATGATTAGGTTGTCGTGGATGCTTTAGGTGTGCCTGTCGTTCTTCCGGAGACAAAGGATTCCATTCTCTTGGGTGCCGCCATTTTGGCAGCGTCTGCTTCGTCTGACTTTGCAGCGATCGAGGTGAATATCTTCAGGGCAATCAATATCTGTTCCTGGCATCTGCTTTATACATTCGTAAAAGAGCTCACTCACATGCATACATAAACAAGCATATGCATGCATTTAAAAATGGAATAATTTTTATTTAATCTCTCTTATTTTGAGAACAGTATAGCCACCAATTTATCCATTTGCATGATCCCAAACGCGAACAACATAGTTAACTGGTTAAGTTTCTTTATCTTTATTAAACATATATTTAACTAATTTCACATTGCTCCTGCCTATCAGAAATGTATAAGACAGAAATGGAAAAGGACTGGATTGTGCACGACACGACCTACCTTCGTATCGAAGACGCCTGAAGAACAGAACTTGCCTATCATATTCCCTACTTAACTTGGAAATCAGTCTTACGATCATGGTGTGCCATAATAGCCAGACCTCTTTGGTCTCTTTAGGTTCATCCTTGTATTCATACATTTCCTATTAATTCTTTTTCTTAGACCTTATTTGATGGATGCAATAAGGATTATGTTCTGTTTATATTGAAACTACTCCTACTCCTACCAGTATATCTGTCTCCATCAGGGGCATCCACATGGGGGTCCAGAGGCAAATGCCTCTCAGGTAGGGGGGATAATTTTTTGTCTTAGTGGGGAAATATCTTTCCTTCCTAACACTGGGGATCGGCGGGGGGAGGGTTTGCCTCCATCACTCAGGGGGATCAACACTCCTGGTCTCCATAATATTATAGTTGTATGTATAATATTTCACATGCATGTTGCCCTGTATTTGTTATTGTTTTGTGCTGTAGAGTTTGGAGTAGAACAATGGGTTGTGCGAGTACTTAGATCAATCTGTTTTTTGATCTTGTAGGATGCGATGCTAGCAATGTCTGGCAATGGAACTCTTCTCTCTCCTAATCCAAACGACAGAGAGTGAGTACCTGTCTGTTTCTGTTTCCCATGTGTTCTATGTTGTGCAGAACAAATTGTGTTTTTGCTCTCTCCTGAATTGCTCCCTTTGGTGTTCGGCGGGGTTTTGTGTTTTGTTTTCTAGTTAACCCAATGTCAACATCATTATTATTATTACTGTTGTTATTGCAGAAACTGTTATAGTGCCCTTTAAAGGTTATCTACCCCACTTGCGAGCACTTCCAACCCAATCAGCACTTCCAACCCAATCGTGGTTATACAGACTTATACAACTGCATGTGCGTACAGTCATAAGGCTGGAGAGGAACAGGGCAGAGTGGCCCAGAGACATCAGATGCATCGTCCGCTGTAGAAGCCCGCTGTAGAAGCCCGGTTGAAAGTCAATGGGTGAGAGAAAACCAGAGACTTTTGCTGCAAAATTACTTTGGCCTGTTTCAAAATTGTCATTTATGTCATTTATTCTATGAGCTGGAACATTTTTTTCTTCAAGTGTTATGTGAGGGAAGGTAAACATATATCCTGTGTATATTTTTACTGATGTATAGCAAGAACAGCTATTTTTGTTTATTTTTCTTAAAAAAATATATCTGCATGGATTCATCTTTTAAGAGAAATATGCTTTGTATGCTATGTTCTCCGTTTCAGGTTTCATCAACGCAAATACCGGGTATTTCTAAGTATGATCGCACACCAAAAACAGTATCAGGCTATCATGGCAGGAGAATCAACCTAGTATTACTACACTGTCTACATTTAACGATGTGGGTCATCAGTATTGATGAACAGACTTATACAACTGCATCTGCTGCTTTAGGAAGCTGTGTTAGAGGCTTTGCCTTCTGAAATATATATGCAATAAAACATACTAAACAATACAACTGTAATTTGATCAAATGCCCTACTTACAGAAGGTTCATAAGTGCAAATTGAAACCGGCAACCATTAGGAGTCATATGCATACTGGAAGAGGTAGATTTTCAGCTTAGAGCAAAAGAGAGTTGCAAACCTGAGAAGGAAGAGAGTTCCAGATGAAGAAATAGTGAATGAACAAGGTATGTACCTGGAACAAAATACAGTCCAGTAGAGTGGCCTTTGACTGGGTTGTGTGTTTTAACCAGGGAAGAGAAGTATTATTGATTATTATTAGTATATATTTTGTGGTTTTATGTTCATGTAGTTATATTTACAAATGCTCAGTACTCATATGTAGAGCTGTACCGATTTCACTTTATGCGGATACAGATTATTGCCAATTGCATGACGAACGTGTGAAGAGAGGTTATTTATGTTTGTAATTTGTGTAATTGGACGCTAAAGCCACTTTTACGACCTGCACTTTGTCCTAAAATACCGGCCAGCAGAGATTACAACTGTACCCAGGGTAATTAAGCAGACTCACTCTGCACAACAGCTTCCCACGTTTTATACTAGCACAATGCCTGCTGTCCTTCACAGATCCAATGATGTTGCTGTCAAAATGTTGCACTTAAAGACTAAAAATAATATTATCGGCGCCGATTATCTTTCCGATACCGCCGATATCTCGATTATCTGCGCCGATTATTAGTGCTACCAATGTATCGGTACAGCTCTACATATATATATATATATATACGTAGTGTATAAAACAAGATAAACGTATATATATATACACGTATATATGTACATATATACACATATATACACATACGTACACACACATGTATATACATATGTACACACATGCATACGTACACACGCATATATATACATACGTACATATACGAATATACATACATATACGAATATACATACATATACGAATATACATACATATACGAATATACATACATATACGAATATACATACATATACGAATATACATACATATACGAATATACATACATATACGAATATACATACATATACGAATATACATACATATACGAATATACATACATATACGAATATACATACATATACGAATATACATACATATACGAATATACATACATATACGAATATACATACATATACGAATATACATACATATACGAATATACATACATATACGAATATACATACATATACGAATATACATACATATACGAATATACATACATATACGAATATACATACATATACGAATATACATACATATACGAATATACATACATATACGAATATACATACATATACGAATATACATACATATACGAATATACATACATATACGAATATACATACATATACGAATATACATACATATACGAATATACATACATATACGAATATACATACATATACGAATATACATACATATACGAATATACATACATATACGAATATACATACATATACGAATATACATACATATACGAATATACATACATATACGAATATACATACATATACGAATATACATACATATACGAATATACATACATATACGAATATACGAATATACATACATATACGAATATACATACATATACGAATATACATACATATACGAATATACATACATATACGAATATACATACATATACGAATATACATACATATACGAATATACATACATATACGTACATATATATACATATACGTACATATATATATATATGTACGTATATATATATATATATATATATATGTACGTATATATATATACATATACGTACATATATATACATATATACGTACATATATATATATATACGTACATATATATATATATATATATACGTACATATATATATATATATACGTACATATATATATATATATATATACGTACATATATATATATATATACGTACATATATATATATATATACGTACATATATATATACGTACATATATATATATACGTACATATACATATATATACATATATGTATGTATTTCATTTATCTTCTGTTTTTTGCACATGAATGGTATTTGCTGCGGATTTTCAGCTTGTTAAATAAACGAAGATGTAATATAATAATAATAATATATAGGCCTACTTATATGTTATACTTAAATACATATTAAAATATGATAGGAGCATTTGAACAGCATATTTTATTCTTTTAAAGAGCCCCTAGAGTATAGGGTGAAGTTACTGGCGACTAGTATTATAGGGGATTGTAGGACATTTATTTGTAAGCGCAATTTGTACGTGTGCATGGATGTGTCCACGTCGGCTAAGTGTTACTAAAACGGACCTTCACCGCTTATATTCTGAGGTTATCATCTATTTAGAGGTACTCACCCACTCTCACTCTTATTAACGGGAGATGATTGGTCCGTCAAAATTGAGGGAGTTGCTCCAATGACTTAGGGGGGATAGACGCCCCAGGGCTAACTTGTGAACCGTCTTACGATGTGAGCTTACACCTGTAGCTGACTTCAGCCTTCAATCTATGACTGAACCCTGTGCCAGCTTCACGAGGCCATGTTTGCGAAATGCAAGAAGGAAATTACTAATGCGCTGAGGACATCAAACATGGCAGAACTCTGTTGTTTAGCTTTCAACGACGTCAGCAAAATCATTCTGTTACAGGTAGAGTTTCGAGGCTATAATCGATTTACTGGCTTTTGAAACGGACGACGAAGCTGAAAGGTTCGGACAGCAAATCAGCAATACAAAAGCAGATGTAAATTATTAGGTCTAGTTATCGATCATCGTTGGCACATCTGGACCAACAAAGAATACACGCACACTTGGACAAAATTTACATAAAATTTGAATAATACGCTTTCTAAAGGCAGAGTTGACGTCGCACAAGTTACGTGAACCGTGCGTGTAATAATGGAGTCCGTGACGAGGAACGTCGCCCTGACGCTTGACTTGTTTTGGGATAGACCGTTGCTGCTATTGTTGGTTTGCATGGCATTATATAGATCGATTGTCTTAATGTTGTCGTAATGGTTGGTCTATGAGTGGCACAATGTTTCCATATTGGTCAAGAATGTTGACCATATGGATGCTCGTGATGGTGAAATGCAAACAAGAACATATTATACTGAGAAGTAAAGTTTGAACTTTAACACGCACATTCTCGTCAATCTACAGGGTTCACTCTAGCAGTTAAGTTCCAAGCTTTCCGATTCCTCCCGTCGTATTTCCGTTTGTTTTGACATTTTCTTTCTTCTGTCTTTACTCTTTATGCTACTCTGTTTACCAGCGCTGGCGAATATATAGGCAGCAAGTGCCTTGCGCTTCGCATTTGCGTGGCTCTTCAGAAGTTTGAAGATTACGATTGCGAGTGTGTGCCACAGTTGCTTCTGACATTTGATCGTTAGTTTTAATTTTTTTGTTAATACGACGCCCATTGTTACGAAATTATGGCCTGACGTGTTTTAATTTAGTTAATTAGAATGAGCACTTTAGAAAGATCAAAAGTAGCTGTAAATTACTAGGCATATATATATATATATATATACACGCATCGACGGCGCAGTTGCAGTTGTACTGTAGAGCAAAGACGCCTCGGACGAGGGTCGAACCCGCTCACTCAGTGCACACTGAACGTTACGGGCCGAGCGCTCTTAACCAATCAGCCCCGTGTCACACATACACACACATGTATATTGTTGAATGCTATAACTGAGCAAATGATTAAGGCTCTAGGGATACGATAAAAATATCAATTTAATCATTTATACACAAGTTATACATAACCTTCGTCAGCCAAGAAGACAGCAAAACGACACGGAAGTCAAGAATCGGTACGCAGACAAGACAGACACAACTTCAACACGGTTGTCCTCGAAGGAAACGGAACCGCGAGAGAACGGCGTACATTAAACAGGGAAAACCCCTTTCTAGCTTAATGACTAACAACTGAGATTCAAACAGTCACACGCAGTAAATCAGCAACGGGCTGAACGCTTACGACATTCCAAAACAAGAATGACTGTCAGAACTCCCTTAGAATAATGTGTTCCTTCTATTTGTAAAGAAGGACGCTCCTAGTTAAAGACATTCCTATTTAAACTTTACCCTCCATTGCACACAGCAGGAGAAATCCAAAGAAAAGGATGTCCAATGAGACAATCCCACATTCATACAAGGACAGGTATAGGCCACCCCGGTAAACTATAGGGCAGGTTATGCACGTGTCCCCAACAATATGTATATATTTATATATGTAATTTATATATATATATATATATATATATAATTTATATATATATGGCCAACATTTACAAAACGTCACTTATCACTGGTGATACAAGCAAGGTTTTGTTTCGTTGTTGACAACTGCTTGATTTGAATAACAGCATTAGGGACAATTCTCTGTAGGCCTACCGTTCTGCGAATCCAATTATTCTGAACTGACTTTTTCACTGGCAAACCAACAGCGCAGCCTTAGCCTCTGATTTCCTGGCTAATTGGATTTCGAGTTTGCTTCCCCAACGGGTCACGATTCTCAACGTATACGATTTCAATTGAAGAAGAGATCATCGATCGATGCCTTGTGCTTCATAGGATATCGGCGCTTCAGAATAAGCTACTAGATTAGATTAAATATAAAAGAATAGTCACGATTCATGTAAAATGTAGGACATCTTCACCATGCAAGACGTCTCTAAAATTCCATCATTTTAAGTATTGACTTAATTATATTAATTAATTCATTAATTAATTACATCTTCACCATGCAATACGTCTCTAAAATTCCATCATTTTAAGTATTGACTTAATTCTATTTTCAAATAACTACGTAGGCCTACTGGATGTTGCTGTAGGCTACTGAAAACTAGAAATAATATTTATTTTCTTTTGTGGAAAATCTGGACTCTTGGAGTTGTATAATAGGCCTAAGCCAAGGATATGGTCTCGAGACCGGAAAACTGCGGTCATGATTTCGGTCTCGTCAATTTTCTTCTTCGCTAGGTAGCCAGCCTCCACGGACACCATGTTTGGGTACACGACGTGCATAGGCCTAGGGAGTTTAAGGTCCTGTGTAGGTCTATCATGGTTTTTGGACGCCGTGCAAGGGAATCTTCAGCAATAAAACTAAGGCTTTAAGCGTGCAGGTGCTATTCCGTTTTAGCGTCTTAATAAAGTGAATTGTTTATAAAAGGAGTATCTACCTTGGTATTGGTCTTGGTCTCGGATCACTCGGTCTCGGTCCTGGTTTTGGTCTTGGACTTCTCGGTCTTGGTCTTGATTTCTTGGTCTCGTGCCCATCACTGTAATAAGCACGCACAATCCATACAAGAATTGATCAATGTTTGGTTGTTGGCTACCTACATGACTAATTTCTCTGTTTAGAAGACACATTAAGCTTTTCGACAAACTATTCTTTGTCCATTCTTGCTAGAAATGCGTCTTAAGAGAGCGCATGAGAAATTATTGTCAAGCGTGGCGAGCTGACATAGTCGGTGGTGCCATTTGTTGATACTTTCCACCCATCATCATGGCAGTCTGAGACGTGAGCGGACACCTGTTCTACTACCAGAGGGACATAATATGGCAGTTATGCGGCGAATAAATATGCAGGCACGGTCGACGCACTTTGTCAACCGCACGTTAATTACGACTGCTATAGAATTCAACGTCATGAAGGTTTAGATTTTCACAAGTGGATATATATATATATATATGTATATACTTACAAATGTAGTATAATATCGGTTGTATATTCGACCCTGTAGGGTAGATATAAGTTCATCATATAACATGAATGAGAATCATTAGACCAGACATTGAAAATTTCTCTGTGAAGAGTCATTAATGTCGCAGATGTTCTAATGTTAGTTTGCTATTTGATAGGTCATTACATGGTGCATAAACGGACAACTAAGCAACTAATTAACTAAATATAGCTGACATAGGCCTAAATTCCTCAGTAGGCAAATTTTTTTTAGTAGGTTTAAATTCATCTGCAGGCCTAAGCTCCTCAGTAGGTTTAAATTCCCAGTTGCTCTAAGCCTAAATTCCTCGGCAGACCTAAATTCCTCATTAGGGCTACATTTTTCAGTAACTTACAGTAAGCCTAAGTTCCTCAGTAGACTTATAAATTTCTCGGTAGTCCTAGATTCCCAAGTAGGCCTAGATTCCCAGGTAGGCCTTAATTCACAAGAAGGTCAAGCCATTATCCAATAACACCATTCATCTATTCGGTGATTTTCTTGTAAGCGAAAGGTTTGTAAATTATGAAATGGAAAATAAACGCGCACTTATCATATCATGTGAAAGAGATTATCACAGTCCACAGACTTTGATAGTTACCGAACTTTAGTTTATATGTATATCGTAGGTCTAGTGTTGCACTTCCAGTAATCTATTAGGCCTACATAGCGCCTCTCAGAGGTATAATATATTCTGCACCCAGCTCTTAGCCAAAAGGCCCTAATGAACGTATATAAAAACTTAAAGAGCGTATTCTAGATATTTTTGAACTGTCTTTGATTCAGACATTATGTGCATGATTCGAAACACGCATAGATTTTCTAATTTGATTATGAATCAGTGGGAATGATATAATATTATCGTCATTTAAATAATACAAATGTACATTAATATTCTCAGATTTTTCGAGCATGTTGGCCTAAAGCTTATCTATTGCAGTCCGTGCTAAAACCTCATAAGAGGCTCTTCCAAGACGACAGTGATTTATGATCGTCGGACTATACTGGTGCAGTCATTTGTCAATCGACTGCTATTTAAAAGAACTGTAACCGTGATTATTCTGAATATTACATTACAATAGATAGACTTGATCTATATATTTATAGAGATCATTATTATACATTCAGTTTAGCAGAACATTCGCTAATACAGACAGGATAGGTTCTATCAATCACTCAGTGTAACTAGCACTTACAGTCAGCCCTCATTGCTCGAGTGGTCAGTAGCTGACCCTTGAGTGGTCAGTAGCTGACCAATCAAAGTAGTCTGTTCTAGGACAGGCCAGTTTTCTCTTTGACTGAGGAAAGTGACTTATAAGCTGAAACACTATTAGGAACTGTGCAGTCTAACTTCCGAAGAACACTAGCTATCTTGTCAGGCTCGTCAACTCGTATCATCTTAGGGTTTGGACGTTATCATCTCACCCATACTCGCATTAGTAAGTATATGTAACTGTTATGTATTAGTCACAATCATTATATATATTATTATTATATCTACTCTGTATTTAATAAAGATAGTTTGTATCCGATCTGTCTCTTCATGTATAGCTAGGTTCCCCTAACTTAATCGAACTCTAATCTTCTAATATAATAGTAGAGATAGTTTAAGTAGAACCCTCAGCGTTCTTACAGAACTATAGGTTACTAGATGATGAAGAAGACAGCTATGAAGGCTACATGGTAATTAATCATTAATAGCATCCGTTATAATTTGAATTCGTCAGAGTCAGTTGTGTGATCTCCAGTGTTAATTTCGTTCACGAAACTAGAACTAGAACTAAATTGAATTGGTGATCGTTCACGAAAACGAGAATTAGAAAGAAATTAACAACTAGAACTAAATAAAAACGGAAAAGATTTCTGCAGAACTAAATAAAAACCAAAACGAAATTGAAATCATGAACGAAAACTATAGAAACTACAAGTAACAATTTCTTTCCTTCAGTGCTAATTCAAGTTAAATCCAAAATGAAGCATGAGGATCTGGAGCATTAAAAAGTTCCAATTTCTGGCAGCAAAGTTGAATGGACGAGACATATAACTATTTTATTCTATTCTATTTACGGATTTATAAAGCGCCTCTCACAGTACAACCTATTCAGAGGCGCTCCCAGTGCGAAAAACCCCTAGAGAAAACAAAAGTCTAAAGAGAACGAGCAGAAACTGTTGTGCTACTAGATAAGATTGCAGCACGAGTCACTGCAGGAAGACTATTCCATAGCAAAGGGCCAACAGAGGCATAAGCACGATGCTGAGCTGTGGCAGTTCTAGACTGCGGTACTAGAAGATCGTGACGGTCTAAAGAACAGTATAAAGAACATAATAAAGAACAAGATATGGAAATAATTTCTTCAGAAAATGGTTAATAGGTATATATCTTATATTTTAATGATCAGTGTTTGCTATTCACATATTTAGACTTGAATTTGCAGCGCTGTTGACCTATTCATTTTATCAATCTAATATAACGGGTAAATTCCATAGTCGAAACCTTCACAGAGCATGCCAAACGTCGTAATCAGAGACCATATTTTAAACAACAAAACCAAACTCAATGTAAATATAGAAAAAGAATTGCATTATAATAACTTCTTTAATAGCTATTTCTGAATAGTTTAGTTTTCACTTAAGCAAGTATCAGCCTGAACATGAAAATATCATCACTGTATTATGGATTACGATATAAGATTTGTGTATTTTATTTAGCATTATATATATATATAATACTAAATATAAATAAATAAATATATATAATAGCTAGCATATGCTATCGGGTGGGCTTGCCGTTGTTTTGTCCCTATTTTCATAATCGAATCATAAGCAGCGGTTTAATTGTGATAATCTTCGGCTGAATTATTCCCATTGAGGAGCGGTGGAGTATACGCATTGCTGATGCAAATTCACAGCGGAGGACGACGCCTTATACAGACCATTTGTCGTCAACAGTAATTACAGCCATTGTCATTATTATCACTAGTCGCATCATTAAGCGCGACAAATCGACTGGAAGTGCAACACTAGACCTGCGCTATAAATATAAACTGAAATTCGGTAACTATCAAAAGCTTACATGATTCGATACAAAAGAGTGCCAGATAAGACTGGCGTTACATAAAATTAAATGCCGTTGTTGGTCCTATATGGAAAGTGGAAACAGTCAGAGAAGGACTTCAGTCTGTGTCGATGTAAGCCATGTCAACGATTCCAAATCCAGGGAGATGCTGGTAACTGGATGAGGGAAGGTGTTGCCTCGGATAGCTGATATAGAAGGGTGACTCGGATAGAGACACTGAAGACCCATAGAGTCACATTAGAAAAATAAATCATCTTAGTGCTACTCTCCACGTGAGGGAAGTAATAGGCGCCGCCTGCTCTGCATCACTTCAAGTGCTGCGCGTGCTAATTAAGGAGTAAGGACTCGTGGCCCAAACACGAGATGCGCTGGATGTAGTTGAGGAATGTATGCAGCAGTAAGGATCCCGCCAACTGCACTCCATCTCCTTTTGGTGGGCATTCACGACTCGATGATGCGAGGTCATCGGGTCGTTAGGATCTTGAGCGGTGACTGCCCAGTGAGAGAATGTATATCCCTACAATAGGGTCCACTGAGGACCGTCTTCAACAGAACATTGGGAGCAATGGGAGATACCGTAACCACTGGCCCTCAGTTTCCACCGCCTAATAGATATTACAAGCCACTATTGCCGAAGACCGCAGACCCACGGTTATGAACTGCCCAGTAAGGACAGTGAAAACTATGTAGACCGTTGTAATGACGTAATCAGAAATTAGTCACTGAAGAACAGATAGGGCCTACTTGCAATATACGTTGTGTAGGCCTATATATTTTTTAGTTTCCAGCAAGTGCATGCAGAACATTGTATGTAAGTAGTCATTAGCTACTTGGAAGCAATTATTAGAGTGAAATTTTGAATTTAATTTGTCACCAGTCATTGGACTAAGCTACTAGCCTACACTACCATTGGTGATTAAGAAATGACGCGCGCGGTTTCTTTCAACTTTATGAACCTATCAGTGATGGGCACCAACTACTTGACTAGTAGTTAAAACTACCACATTAGTAGTTAACTACTTTTAAAACTACTTTGCTAATGTTATGTCATGGTGCATTGATAGTCAGCAAGCAGTATGCAAATTTATTGCCCGTATTAATTGCTGATATTCAACGTAAATATTGAAAATAATCAGAAACACAATGGCATATCTAATTGTAAACTAACAAGGACAAGAACTAAAAGCACATGCTACAAAGCACCCTGGTCAGAGCACAGTATTAGCAGTACATAAGCCAACTTGCTACAACTACAAAAATGTCTAGCCTACAAAGTCCAGAACTGTAAAACTCTTAGAAAATGCTAATGTTCAGAATCAAAAAGTAGTGCATATATATCATACTACAAGTGATATACTATATCACTGTAGGCCCTATATCTCACCTTTTGCGGTCTGCATCAGCCGTGCTTCTTCAATACCTCGTCCTGTCTTCGTATAGTACGTTGCCAATCGCTGCTCAGACCTAGTAGGATCACTGATCTATCCAGCCAGTAACGGAATTCCAGTCTCTTACCGTTGTGTCTCTGTCTCTCTCTCACCCCTGTCATCCTCTCTCAGACCCACTTGTAACCCGGCACCCACTTAATTGTGGTCATACTGACCACAACCCCTCTAAGACCGCTTTACTCTAGTTCTTATCGCGCAACAATCTCCAGGTATGCCATTAAGCAGGCATAATGCCTTAGGCTTTCTCTAAAGTTCTGAGAGGAACCCACTTCCTCACAATAGTATGCACACATTTTAATGAAACAATTACATGGCGAATTTACTCATGAGATTATTATGGGCAACATCCACGTTTGTTGTGAAATAAATTACTGTAAGACAGAACTAGTAAATAGGAAAAAATGTAGTTAATGTAAAATATTGTAGTTAACTTTAAATTACTTGATAAATGTAGTTATAACTATTTTAGACTACTTCTTAAAAGCTAGTTATAACTACTAGGCAACTACTTCTCCCGCTGTTAATTGGTTAATCGGGGAAATGGGAATCAGAGAACCCGACTACCCCGGAAATCGGGGAACTGAGAAACTTTTTTATTTCTACAGATAAAGCCAATATTTTACAGATTTGGCATCCTGATGTCATGGACATCAAAAGGCGCAAGGGCCCAAATCGGGGGCCTGCTGCACCATCGCACTACAACAACCTACGAAGCGCGGTTAAAATTTAATGGGGAACCTGGCATTTGGTCTGAAATCGGATCAGCTTTAGGTCTACCATGTGGATGTAGCAATGCAAACTGGTGGTATACCGAGCGTAACAAAATAAACTAGGTACGACGTCAATGTTCATGGTAATTATTTTTGAGGATAGCGATGATAATGACATAATGACAATGATGATTATCATCATGTTGATGAGCTAAGTGTGAAAATAGGCAAGTGACTTGTCTTTACTTCATTTTAAAAATGGCTAATTCTGCAAGCCCGAGCGGGCCACTTAAAATCAATCCGCGTGTTGGACAGCACTGCCTTATGGTCTAACACTACCTGTCAAGCTTCTGCTTTGTAATAACTTGTGTTTTTTTGGCTGATCGGAGTTTTCATTCAACTTCTAGTCTTTCTCTCTTGGAGCACCCTAGCAAACAGCCGAAGACCCACTCTGCAGAGATTCCCCAGAAGGGAATGTCACGAACCAGCACGCCCGGAACGTAGTATATAGGCCTAGGCTGTTTTATTTTGGTTCTGAATTTCTCCCTCACTAGGGACCACTGTGGAGAATGAGAAGCCGGAGCTTCTCCCCATCATCTCAGTGCCAACAAAGTACTAAAACCAGGGATAGCGGATCAGGGTTTATCTGATCACCAGCCTAGGCCGAGAGCCAGTAACATCGGCGTCACCAACCTTGGTTAAAGTACGTATCAGGTATTAAGCTGACAAGTAAACGCTTTGATCTTAGCCAAAACGCCGAGAAGCGATAACGACTTATTATCCAGAGGTCTTTTATAGCGTGTCTGGGCATATAAAAAAGTTTTCAATGACAAATCTTACTAACGGTAATAACTATTTAATTCGGTCATTCACAGAAAAGTTACTTCGAAATATGAAAGTATACAATATAATGCAATTTATAAGTAAGTCACATGTCATTATAGCATAATAGAATATAAAATAACTCTGTTTCCCATCTGAGCCTATGTAATCACTTGTTACCATGTGCCGCCATCTAACGACGTCGTTGTTGACTGTTCGTTATTTGGTCTTATTACTGCGTCGTTTCTACAATGTAAGAGATGCTTCTGAGTACTTCGAGGAAGAATCAAAATTGGCCTTGAAAAGGAGCTGGTGTACAAAGAAAATACCCACAGAAAGAAATTTTGAAAGCGTTCTGGATCAGTTTGTTGAAAGATTAAAAGGAAAAACGTTTAGGTAGATAGATAGGCCATAAAAGTCGGCGAATATTTATATAGGCCTATTTAACCTTACAGTAGACCCACAGTACCGGTATTTTGGTATTGCTTTGCTTCATGCTAATCAGGTTGTCTGACATTATGATATTATTTTCTTTGTTTATCCGCTTATAACTTCATTCATAATAATAATTATTTTAATAATTTGTAAGAAAAGAGAGTGTGAAATTCACGGGGGAACTGCATGCGAAGGGAGTTGGGGGTGTCAAGTCTCAAGGGGCTCAAAGAAGCTCGAAGCCTAAGGGCCCTGCCATGGGTTAATACGACTCTGGCCGTCTGCCTCTCTTGCTCCTCTGCATCTTCATCGGGAACCGATTCCAACACCATCTCCCGCCTGTCGGTCTTGGTTTGACGATAGGCTAAGTAAGAGTGCTTGTGAATGCGGATGGTTCCCGCAACGTCGCTACTGGCCGATGCAAAAATCTAGAGATCACGATTAGGAACATAGCCTATAGGCCTACTGTCAATATAATAGTTATTATTATTATTATTATTATTATTATTATTAAATCATTACTATTATTATTATTAATATATCATTACTATTATTATTAGTATTATTATTATTATTATTATTGTTATCACTGCTACTTCTACTTCCACTTCCCTATTACTACTACTACTACTACTTCTATAGTAGTAGTTATAACTACTAGTTAATAACTACAGTAGTCAAAAGTGCCCATCACTGGAATCTATCTTAGCAATATTATAAAGACAGTAGTACATGTATGATAGGGCCTACTATGGCTGCCAGTATGCTCACATGCCAATGCGAGTCCGAGCTTATGCCTTTCATGGTCACATAAGTGGCATTTTAAAATTAATTCACTACAAAGACTAAGAGGTTTCGCCTATTTAACGAATAAATCATCCATCGCTCGTCTTTCGTTGCCAAGCGTCGGTTCGAGAACGAATCGAGGTTAAAACTCAGATATCATACGAGATAGAAACTTGAAGCTTCAATTGGTTTGTGACAGACTGACAGATATTTGTAGACAGACCAGCAGAAAGATATTGTGAATTATTTCTACGGATTGTTGTTCAAATACACGGATTGAGCAGCCAGAGCTTAGATCATGCCCTTGGGTGATATTATTCAGTTGCGCTTGTGTCCAAATGTTCTGGCCAACACGCCAACACAGATCCCTACGTTACGGTGCTGCCACCGCTGGTATAAATCTCACGAAGAATCCCTCTCGTCTCGTTCTTCGACGCATTTGTGCAAGATCTCGATGCGACAGGAATGTCACAGGAGGTATAAGCTTTGTGAACATCGTCAGAGACCGCCCATAAATGATATCAGGGCACTTTTGAAGATTTCTTAAAACAACCCCTTTCATATTTTGTCAGAAATATTATGCAGGCTCCTCCAATGTGCTCTGACATCAAATAGACACACAAATGTGGCTAAATTAAAAAAATTAACAAACTTTAAGATTTACAAGTTTCTCTAGTTGATCGACTTTTTACACACGAGTCTACGGGTAAGGTTAATGAAAATATCTTAAAATTAAAGTTTCAAATCTCTAATATTCTAATTTAGAATATCGATCGTTTCTAAAATGCCACATGAACTAATTCTCAATCTTTATTTTAGGCGTGTTACCGGTATTACTTCACAATAGGGAATTACAATAAATAGCAGTATAACTATATATTTAACTCTAAATTTGATCTGATTAATTATTTTAAGTCTAGGTATTATTTTGGGTACTAGGTTTTGCTGTAGTCATTAATACTGTGTATAATTACGTTTCTCGATGCCACTTGAGCCTATTCTTATCATCACACATCTTCACACAACTCTTCCCCTTTGCTGGGTTCTGGGTATTACATTAAGTGTGGGGGCGGTCTATTAGTGATGCTTAGTCTGCACCTGTGAACAGAAATGCATTTGATCACAAAAACAACTGAGCGAATTCGATATGTTTGACGTCCCTCGAGACCTAAGACCGTTTCAATTCACTCTTAGCCTATCTATACAGTGCCTTACGACAGCAGGTAATAGACCTTCGTTAGTGTGCTTCATCTACAGTCGGTTTGCGTCTATATGCATGTATTCATCTAACGCTATGCTCACAGTTATTGATATGCTATCCAGTATCCACGTGCAATATAGCCAGCCGCTGTTTGTATGTATATATGTATGTATATATGCATGTATGTATGTATGTATGTATGTATGTATGTATGTATGTATGTATGTATGTATGTATGTATGTATGTATGTATGTATGTATGTATGTATGTATGTATGTATG
Organism: Bimastos eiseni; assembly: GCA_959347315.1. Lineage (NCBI taxonomy): Eukaryota > Metazoa > Annelida > Clitellata > Crassiclitellata > Lumbricidae > Bimastos > Bimastos eiseni. Next base: position 31,078,382 of record OY365807.1, read on the forward strand.
TATGTATGTATGTATGTATGCATGTATGTATGTATGTATATGAACATTTATATAGCGTCCTACAAGAACCTCACGAAGGCGTTTTGCTGTGTTACTTGACAAGAACTGAGATTGCCCCAGCTGAAGTCAGAGTCCGTGCAAAGGCGCTTTCGTAATTGCCGATTTATGCAAATGACGAAAACTATGCCATCTGCATGCATATAATTGTGCAGCCTGTCGTAAAGAGAGTCAGCGATGGCGATGGCTATTGTGAAACGTTCACATTGGCACCGGAACCGTTTCGATTTTCGATTGTTATATGATGCACATCAAATGAGGAAAGGAATCTATAATTTATATGCTTCCGACGGAGTCTCTCCGAAAGCAGAGGGCGCTATCAGAGTCGAGACAATCCTCCCAGTTCGGTCATTATCCGCCAACAAAAACCGATGGAAAGGAAATCACTATAATATTGTATACTATGTATCAGGTTATTTATATAGCGTCTTATTAGATCCTCTCAAATGCGCTATATATAATATATATATAATATATGTATATGTTATGGATATTATAATAATATCATCATCAGGAACGTCGACCGTGTCTTCGTTCATCTGCCTGCCTTGACCGCTTCATTCCCTTACTCACAGTATATCTTTCTCTAATTCCTCTGTTTAGGTTTGTAGGCATATATATATAAATATATACATATATATATATATATATATATCTGTTTCCTTATCTGCGAGTGTCCATTTTCTCAGTCTGTTCATTCGATAAAACTGTTGTCGTCTTTGTCTTGTCCAAAATGGCCCCCAACTCTGTTGAAACGTTCGGAAGTTATTTCTCGGTGAACAATGGAAGTCGACTGAAGAACAGCAACAAAACAATGGAATGCACGTCTTATAACGACGACGACGACGACGACAACGACGACGACTGCTCGTTGACTAATAAAACCAGTGAATTAGGATAAAATTCAGCAGATAGTCCATATACAAAAACACACACATACATACACATACATAAACATACATACACATACATAAACATACATACACATACATACATACACATACATACACATACATAAACATACATACACATACATACACATACATAAACATACATACACATACATACACATACATACATACACATACATACACATACACACACATACATACACATACACACACATAGATACACATACATACACATACATACACATACATACACATACATACATACACATACATACACATACATACACATACATACACATACATACACATACATACACATACATACACATACATACATATACATACACATACATACACATACATACACATACATAAACATACATACACATACATACACATACATACACATACATACACATACATACACATACATACACATACATACACATACATACACATACATAAACATACATACACATACATACACATACATACACATACATACACATACATACACATACATACACATACATACACATACATACACATACATACACATACATACACATACATACACATACATACACATACATACACATACATACACATACATAAACATACATAAACATACATACACATACATACACATACATACACGTACACATCATGCGCATAATATATATATGCCTATACGCGTACATCATAACACATACATACATAAATGCGTATTATATACATAGTTCTATTGTGTGTATAGTTTGTATACGTTTCCATTATAGTTTTGCAGTCGTTGTATTCATTGTTATTGATATTTTTAATTATATTGTCATACGTCTTAGCTAATCTTCAGATATGTCGTGCCATGTAATCTGTTGGAAACAGGACTCTGCAAAGGATAAAAATAACAATTTCGAGAAGTGGGCTTAATTAATTTAATTAAACACTCAACAGGCTTTATGTAGGCTAACGTCTTATCAGCAATGGTTCATTGTAAAGGGACAATTCGCAGCTGAGGCGCTGAAGGTAACAGGTTATGTCCAAAAATGTCTGAACTGTCTGAGAAGAAGTGTTGCAAGTAAGTATTAGTAAGTTGATGTGAGAGGCAATGTAAAAAGCAAGCACTCAGTTGTTTGTCTTAGAAACTGGTTGGAAATCCCATTCGATCACCTTAATTAACTGGAGGAACATTCTCCTTGTGATTGCTTTTTCGCCTTCATTAGTTTAAGACCATTGTGGTGGTTGCGATGATGACGATGACGATGTTGATGATGACAGTAGTAGTAGTAGTAGTAATAATAATAATAATAATAATAATAGTAATATGAGTTTTTTCTAAATTGTTTTTTTGTTTTTTGTTTATCATCTTTAAATTACACATGTAAATTCTTATTTATACGCAAGTTATTCAAATAATGCTAACAATAGTAGGATAATTTATATAGCATCGTAACATAGCCGTGGCCGAAGAAAAGAGCGCCGAACACGGCTTTAAAAATAATGACAGTCATATATATGAAAGTTGAAAAGGTTGATCTTGAGATGTGATTGTGATGACACATTGTCGGGAAGACTGTTCCAATCAGCGGGTTCAGCGATTGGGAAGGAACAACCGTTCAACTTCGTAGAAAGTCGCGGGACCTGTCGCATATTTTCAGGGTTGAGATCATAGCCAACATGTATCTGTTATGGGTGTCCGAATAAAGTCTGAAATGTAGTTTGGACAGAGAAATCACCGATCGGCTGCATGGCAGCTGACATTGAATAAAAATTAGTCACCGCTATAAAGTTTCCTCTCTCAGCGTCTGATCATTATAGTCTATGGTACTCTATCAAAGATCATATTCCTGTGTGAACATTTTCTTAAAATAATTGAACTTTGCACGGATGACAGTGCATCACAGAGTTGCAGGGATTCGGTCTGCTGCATCTTAGATCCGATTTGATCCATGCATCGTCGCCTGCTGAGTCTGCAGCAGCAGCAGCAGCAGCAGCCACAACATCTGCCAAAGCTTAGCATACGTCTTCGCTAATCTCCAGAGATGTCGTGCCATGTAATCTGTTGGAAATAGGACTCTGCACAGAATCCGACGGCGGTTGCTAGCAGTCAACGGATGTCCGCGGATATTCTGTTCGGCTTCGTGACGACGCACACAGGTCCTGGCGCTGATCGTGCATTAGTTGACGACGATGTTACGGTATTTCGCGATGCTATACAGGACTAACCCGTCTTCGTTTGGCGCAATCATCGCAATCGTCTTTGCTCACAGTAAGTGACAAATGGTGATATTTGATATGAAAGGAAATTGTGATCTTCATAGACATATATGCAGGCATTTCTAGGTTTGCAGCAAGTGCACAAAGAACAGTGCATACAGATGGTTAATGGTTACAATTATTAGTTATCTCAAAGCTCTTTTTATCGTAGTCGTAATCTCCAAACTTCTAAAGCGCCACTCGAAAGCATGTGTTGGTGCCAGCTAATTTACGAGAGAAATCAGCAACTATTTTTGTGTCACCTGTGCCCAGCGCTGACTTTATATTATTAACACATGCATGGAGCTACACAATCGACAGAATAAAAACAACGAAAGAAAGAAAGAACGAAATGAAGCCGGGTGAAAGAAATAAAGTAACGAACCAGCGTATTAATATTAAAAGAAAGACAGGAATTTAAAGAAATTATTGGATTAAAAGAAAAAAGGAACGAGAAACTACGAAAGAAAACTAACAGCGTAAAAGAAACAATTAATCGAGAAAGGTAGGGAGAAATAGGTAGAATATACGTGTTATTGGAATTGAGGGCATCCCGACAAAAGAGCGCCCGACAAAAGAGCGCCCGACAAAAGAGCGCCCGACAAAGGAGCGCCCGACTGTATTGGCATAATTCAGAGCATCAATTATTGAACATAAATTGAAGAATGATTTAACTAGAAGCTGGACTGATGGGAGTAATTCTGTCTAAAACAACGATAGAAAGAACGGGCGGTCTTTTGGCGGCGCGCTCTTTAGTCGGTGCTCTTTGGTCGGCGCTCTTTTGACGGGTCACGGGAATGGAGTGATGAATTTTATGTTATTCTGGCCTGTTATACGAATAAAGAACACTAAATTATAGAAGACAAAGCGATTATAAGTTACCAATGGTAACTATTGTCTTCAAACGTAGAGAGTCTATCTGCATGTATGGTAACGATTGTCTTTCAAACAGAGGTCTGCGTAGATAGGCCAATGGTAACGATTAGCATGCTAATTAAATAAAGAAATAATAAGCTGATGGCAACTTACGCGATGACCTGTGGTGTGATTTTTTTCCTTCTAGCTATTGGCCTCGTCTCAACAGATGAGTCTGAATATCGTCTGATACGGGACCTTATGCGTAACTACGACTCTCGCATCCGGCCCTCCATTAACGCCTCCGAATCGCTAAACGTCACTTTTGGATTAGCCTTGGCCCAAATCATTGACGTGGTATGTCTATGCCTTGATCTTCACATCATGGCAATCACACAAGCGAATTTATTTAGCGCCTCTAACAAATAATTTGTGCTTAATAATTTGTATCTTATATACAATGTCACCTTTCTTATTTTCTGTGACCTCATGCAACTTTCTGTCTCTAGGGCATATTTATACCTATAAATGGCTAACCTCTGGTAGTATACGTAGTGATTTATTGACATTGGCATCAATCAAAGTTTTAAAATATTTCTTCTGCATTTGAAACACGAGAAAACAGCATTCAGCTAAAACACTAACAAAAGTCTATGTAGATAGGCCAATGGAAACGATTCATCAAACAAGCAGAAACCGTTTACATGGTTACGATTATCTCTCAAATTACAGAAGACTGCGTTAAGATAGGCCAATGGTAACTATTGTCTTCAAACGTAGAGAATCTATCTGCATGTATGGTAACGATTCTCTCTCAAACAGAGGTCTGCGTAGATAAGCCAATGGTAACGATTGTCTATTATTATTTTTTTATCGAAATATATTTTTCAATTGAAAAATAACCTGACCCGCCCGGCATTGACAACATTGGTCTACAGCAGAGATTGCTGACAGCTTGCTATAATCGTTCCGCGGTGGCAGAAGTTTCCCACGTGATATTCGTTGCATAGACTTACAATAGTATGTATGATCATCCGGTGACTTCCCGCTTTGAATAATACCACTAGGCCTGTTGCATGATTATGACAGCATAGTCGCCAACTAATGATTATTGTTGCATTGTTATCTACAACAAAATCTTGGGATTAGGGTGGAGATACAGTAGCCCATCTCCTACTCCCTCCCAAATCATATCCGAACTATCTCCTCTGGACTCTAATCTTAGCGACAATCCACTGCGACTATATAGGAGCATATTCATGATGATTGAAGGCTTTTGACTAGCAGGGATAAATGACAGGTAAATGTCGGTCAGTTCTGGAGCTACCAAGCTGAGAGAGAGTGGCTGAAGGAGTAATCCACGATTCTGCTAGAACGGTTAACCTACGCTAGGATGGTGATTAGAAAGCAACGTAATGTTATAGAGGGTAGTGTGCATGGCATTTTCAACTCTTGATTGGGATTGCTTGAGCTTTCTTCAAATACTCTTTGAAGGGCAGTGGCCCATTTTAGAAAACCTCAACAATATTCAATAAATATTCAGGGAAATTTAGCATGGCAGATTAAAGAAATTGGGTTGTCTATTCAACAGCAAATTAAGGGATGTGCTGCAGAGGGTGCTTGTCATTAAGTGATTTTAAAACCAACAATTCCAACAAGGAATGCGACTTGTATCATTTGGTGTAACATATATCAGAGTGTATATGGCCCAGATTCCGGAGTTTTTAATTCGAAAAAGGTACAAAAATATTATTAAACACGAAACCTCTAAGCTGCATCGAAATGCCATAAGCCAATACAATATAACGTTGCTTGCCAAATATCATATTTCACATTAAAGAACTGAAATATCTGGTTTGAGCCGTCAGGAGCATCGCCAAGTGAAAAACGAGAAAAGTATTGAAGCGGATGATAGACGAAACGTTGTTCTTAGCAAAAGAAGGTCTGCCATTCAGAAGACTTCGAGCACATTCTTGGCTGAGTGATGACAGTCAAGGAAATGCTAAAAATGTGCGTCAATTGTCATTTTATGGACGATCATCTGCAGTTTGAAAAGAGAAATGAGGAACTTTTAAGGTCATTGTGTGCAAAATGATCGAATTTCACCACCTGCATCTGAGTCATCGATTACAATTGATGATATTTCTCGTTGCCTGAAGACTTTCTTATTTCTTCGGGGCTGTGACGCTGAGAGCGCTTCTGAATAGCTAGTACTGTAAGAAACGCTGTGTAAAGTTTACGAAACGATACGATAATGAAGTTAAGTGAACTTAAGTCTGCACAATTATTTCCTGTAGTTACTATCAAGCGATTGCTATATCTAGAATTAATCTGATGTCGATTTTACGATCAGTGTTAAAATCAGATCAACTTGTGTTTAGATTTATAGGCTTCTATACGTTGGAAAACAATATATATATATATATATATTTCTGAGGTAACATTAAAGAGCTAAAAAAGTGAAACATCGATATCACACTCTATCGATAATAGGTAGACGGGGTCGCCTCTATGATTCCTGGAATAAAGAGTGACCTTCAAACACTGAGAAAGACACTTTCGCCTAATGCCATTCATATTTCCTGTTGAGCTCTTGTTTCACATTTGGTGACCATCGAAGCAATCTACAGCTGCGTTTCGGCACAGCTGAAAGGTTGTGCACGCTCCTTACAGTAGGCCTACGTCCAGTTTACAAAGACTATACCTACTCTCAGGGAACGGTAACATTTTTAATATGAATCAATAGTGGATACTCTGAAACGAATTTCTGATACAAGATGGGCAGCTGTTGGATTATTCTGTTACTTTCGTCACGCTAGACGACATAAATTCAAGGAAAGTATCAGCACATATATAGGCCTAGATGGAAGAGTTAGAGCAGCAAAAGCTATGGGACTATCTGTCTTGATAGATAATATTCTTTTGGTTTTCTGATGATATTTCTACCAAAGCTGTTAGACAATATTTTCTTGTCACCAAGCAACTTAAGTTATTGACATTGCATTTGTAAAACAATTGATTGATGTTGCAAGAAAAATAGATTGTTGACACGAGAAGCGATGAAGCTGTGGAAGTCTAGATGGAGCTGTCAAATAATTAATTAGCGATAATGTTCCGAGTTTTACGCTGAAACTGAATTTAGAGAAACGCGAATAGCAAAGAAGAAACGTCTGGCATTAGAACTTAGCTGAGATGAATGGGCTGATGATCCAAGTACGCAATTTAATTCTGAAACGTTCTTGACAGTCTTGAATACACTTGTAGCTAAAATAGATGAACGCATAAATGACTTTCACATCACAGTTATTCCCTACCTATTTCTGTTGTCCTGATTCATCACAAATACTGGATGAAAATAAGGATTCTCTTCGATGGCTCAGCAAAATTTGCAACGACAGCATTAACACAAAGAAGCAATCAGAGAATGTCATTCATTCAGAAGACGTGTAGGACTATGCAACAAAACGTCAGTTGAAATTTAGTGAATTAGGCCTACAATTTAAAAAGATGCTGACATTCTTGATGGAAAACTGTGCCAGGTCGCCCTAATCTGTTATTACTCAATTTAAAATGACCTGACTCTTCCTACTAACTTTGCTACTAATGAAAGAAGTTTTGTAGATTGAATGTAGATCATCAAAAGCTATTTGCGATCAACAATGACAAATGAACGTCTATAACTGGACCGGCATAAAATTCAATTAACTTGAGAACATTCTCGATACGAATTTTGAGTGTGACCATGTCTGATGGAGTTCGTTTTGAGGCACACATTAACCAGATTTGCTGTAAGGCCCGACAATCCATGTTCGCTCTACGTGTTTTAGTTGCCCATGGGCTCCATGGTCAACGATTGTTTGATGTTGTTCGTGCTACCACCCTAGCTCGACTACTCTTCGCCTCCCCCGTTAGGTGGGATTTGCCAATGTACATGAGCGAAATCGCCTAAATGGTGTTCTACGAAAACCAACCCGTTCCGGCTTCCTTCCTGTTAATGTTTCTTCTTTTGAAGAGGACTGCTCTAAAGCTGACTTTGCTCTCTTTCGCTCAGCTCTGTTGAATCCATGTCATGTCCTTCATGACCTGCTCCCTCCCCGTAAGATCACCCCTTACAACATGCGACCCAGGCCACATGCATTCATCCTACCTGGAGCTGATACCTTTGAAAAGGTATCTTTCATCATGCGAATGTTATTTGACTTTGTTTAAAATTGTAAACTTGTTTAAATTTGATAGTATTGTTTATACCTTATGTAAACTACTGTGCGTTTGCTGGTAGTATAATAAAGAATATTCTTATTTACTTACTCACTTACTTACTTATTGACTTTAAATCAAGGATAAATTGTCACATAGAAGGCAATTTACTTAAGTTATAAGTTTCTTGTTTAGATCATTATAATATACTATTTGCATAAATTTAGTATAGTCAAGTTTCACGATCTCTGTTTAGATTTTTAGATTCTGTTTGATGTGCTCAACTAATTAGAATTAATTGACTAAATTAGTAAATTGGACGACGCCGAAGCACCTCCGTGAGATTTTCCTCGCCTCCCACGCAACATAACCTGAATCCGTCATTGCTATTATTCTTCTGAGCGTTATCAATTACAGGTCCAGACTAATGCTAGCAATCATTCAATGAGTCAACCAAGTCCCTGGCCGATTTGTAAGCCCTACTCTCCAGTTTCCAGTTAATCAAATTTCCCTGTTGTTCAGGAAAGAAGACTGACTACTATGAAATGTTGCTGGTTCTAAAATATACAGTTCTTCTGCAACTTCGCGATATGTTACGTCGTTGCACTCTACACGCAACCCGTTTTCTCCCCTGTTAGTTGTAACGTCACTGGTTTCTATGTCCTATAACCCGCCTTCTCTTCTTCTCTCTTTGCCACATGGCTTCTCCTTTTTTAACCACCCACTTTTTCTTCGGTTTGCTACGTAGGCTAACTGTTTTCTGTCTCCTCGGTATCACTATGTCTCTATTGTTTGTGACTTCACTACTCTCTATCTCTGCCTCCATCTGGCTTTATGCTATGGCTCTCTCTCACTCTGTCTCTGTCTCTGTATGTCTGCCTGTCTCTCTCTCACTTTGTCTGTCTCTCTATCACAATCGCGGCCTCTGTTATTGCTTATTACGTCACTGCTCTGTCGCTCTGTGGTAGCCGCTCTATCGCCATAATATGTTTGTTACGTACCGAGTTTATACAACTCTTCTCTATCTCCTTGGTAATTAGACCTATGTGTATCTTTTATTTGTCACGTCACTGCGCTCTTTGTCTCCATTTGTTTGTCTATGTCACTCCTCAACATATCTCTGTCTGTCTTCCTTTCATAATTTGCTACTCAACGACTCTTCTTCTGTTTGTTACGTCACTGTTCTTTCTCTTTGTTACCCGCTCTCGCGTTTTGTCTGTTTGTTACGTCATGCAATGTCTCTCTTTGGTGTAAACCGCTCTATCTCCTTCTGAATATAACGTCACTGATCTCGATATCTCTCTTTGTTACTGAAAAACTCTACTTTTGTTTGTTACATCACTGCTTTATCTCTTTTGAATTCGCTTTCTGGCTTTGTCTGTTTCTTACGCCAAGCGATGTCACTTTTTGGTATCCAACTGGACGTCTTTCTGTTTCTTGCGTCACCTCTCTGTCTGTCTCTGTCTCTCTGTCTCTCTGTCTTTGTCTCTCTCTTTGTTGCACGCGGTGTCTCCTTCTATTTATAAATAACGTAACTGCTCGCTAACCTTAGTACCCACTGTCTTCCCTTCTGTTTCTCAGTCCCACCTAAATCGATCGAAATCCTCCCTCTTTCAGACTTTCTCGTCTTCAATAAACCCCGCCATAGCTCTGCCCTCTCTGTCTGTCTGTCTCTCTCTGGAACCCGAAACTAATGAACATCGCTCTTAGGACACGACACAGCGCTCTTGAATAAGCTGGTGCCCTGCGCTAAGCTTTATGGTAACCCTTCAGAATTTGGATTTTACGATTCTTAATACGAACGGCAAATATCGTAACCTATAACGCCATTTTAATGGTAGGCTGCTCCGCAAGGAAGCACAATGAAACCAACGCTGGTTGGTATAAGATAGCCAGTATCAACTAGTGGCCGACAAAGAGGATTAGGCTACTGACCTCTGAATCATTCACGAACCAGTGCAATCTGGCAACACGCTTGCATAATTAAAATAGCACTATGACGTTGGCTGTGATAAATAAATAGATATTTTGCTGAAATTCATTCGTATGAAAAAAGCTGTACCTTTGGAAATAGGATCCTTATGACCAATTTTAGGTCTGCTATGCTAGGTACGTTTTGTGAGTCTGATCCATGTGGGCTTATGCACCCGTCGAGGAGACGAAGGAATCTGATCAGGACGAATTTTATGGGAGCCTAAAGAAAGCCTTGAAGATCTACAGAAAAGTATCTGTAGCGACACGTAAAGGACATAGGCATATATATATATATATATATATATATATATATATATATATATATATATATATATATATATATATATAATGATATGTGTAGTTTCGGCATCAACAGAAACGAATGTTGAAGCAAACTGAATCGCAGTCAATTACAATTGCAAGATTTCTTCTATATAGAAGCCGGACTATATTGATTAATAATCGCAATTGCACAGGAAATGCCCCCCACCCCTCGTGTGTCCTAGTATTTCAACAATGACCAAGCCAATGCAACGTTTACTTGCTAGAGTACAGGACATATTCCCCCGTGGTTGAATTGAGAATTTATAATGAGTTGGTCATATTCCTCCAGGACAAATTCCCCTCTGAATCGACTCAATGAACGCTTAAAAATGTCCCTATGAGTCTTTGTTAGCAGACCTACCATAAATCAGCGCTTCCCAACCTTTACTAATTATTGCTTTTCTTTTTCAATCACCTTAAATATGTATTTAAATTGATTTAACTGCATATTAAGACAATTCAGTGCCTCTATTGCCATCCAATATCAGAGCTGTGTAAGTGTCAGCGTATTTTATCACGACCTTTAAACTTTGAGTTTCTTTGTTCATTTTACGGACTGGCAACTGAGGGCTAGAGGACGGGCGCTGTTCCGCGAACCACGGGTTTGTAAGCACTGCTTGAATTGTTTGATGCAAATGATGAATTGCTTTGTTGATACCTTCAAGCAGTTTGTGCGAAATGGACAATGTTCTTACCGCACGTTTCAAGAATAAACGGACCTAATCACAGAACCATTGGAATATCGATTTTGCGATTAATTGGGACGATTCTCCTCGGAAAACGATGATGAAAGGCAATCAGTTTCTTGTGGATGCAGACCAATGTTACAGTCCAGTTCTCAGCCTCCTAAAGAGGCTCAGGAGATAGTAGCATCGCTGTCATGTGAAAAGGCTAATTTTGTGTCCAGCCGAATATTCTTATACTCTCTGACTCTATATAGGTGTCCAGAATATACATGCTGCCTATCCTCCTTAACTTGTAATCAATCGTACGTTGCTTTGTTCTTGATTTGTATTCGTAGATTCTGCGGTATACGATGTAGGGCACCAACTGGATTGTATTTTACCGAAGCTTTGGCTGCATTTCATGTCTTAAACCCGGCTCATAATCTTCGAAGTAACGTGGTCTATTTACAACGCTATGACGAATGTTGCATTATTTTATTTTTTTATATGATATTCGAATTTAGTCAACAACATTTTATGCCCGTGCCTATAAAGAGACCTATGTTGTTTGAAAAGCTGTATTCTCAGTGTGCAATGAGCGCACGGTATCTTTCGTAAACCTCGTCTCACTGCTTTATGTCTTTGCGTGCTTCTCTCACGGTTCACCTGCCAAGCAATCATGAGAAACCGTCATATTCACAAGCTATCCTCCTACCTTTGATAAAGACTGTCAAAGGAACCAGAGACGGGTGCGATGAATGAATATGTTCCATGGGAAGAGACCAGCGAGTAGTTATTGAGCACAAACTGATGTGGACTGAGACCTCTCAGGAACTATTGTGGCGTCGCCTTGCAATGGAAATTCACAACTGATTAGAAAAGAATATGCTCGAAGCTGCTGATTCCATTCACACGCTTCCCATTACCCTTTCGATGGCTCCTATTCCATTGAGAACTTCGTGCGAGTATTGTCTCCTCATGGGTCTATTTACTAGACAGTGTAAAAATGTTTTATGCTTAAATTCAATATTCAGAAAATTGAAATACGTTATCCGGTATTGTCTTAAAAACCCAAAGACGCATTTATTTTAAAGCCGATATTCTGTTTCATGTAACAATATGAACAATGTCGTTGAAGTTGTTGGCAAACTTGGCCTATTATTCTTCTAACTACAAGCATGGACCTATTGTCATATCATGCCTTGTAGAGGATATTAAGTGGTAGATACATGTAAATGTTCAGACAATCATCGATGACTGGACGAAGACGTGTCTGGTGAAACTACTGGATGAATATAGAAGCCGTTGATCGAGTCACCGGCAGAAGAGTTGAAAGCAGAGCCTCAGTCGCTGAGACACATCTTAACATAACGCTGCTCTACATAAGTTAGCACTTCCAATTATGCTTACTACATGAAATACAGCAGTTGACAGCTTCACTTGGATTATTGAGATTCATTGTGTAAAAAAAAGCTGAAAAGAAATCGCATGACTTGTTGCATGATTGCAGGATTATCCAGCATTGATTGCAATAGGCAGGGTTGGCCAACATTTATTGCAATAAGCAGCTAGGGTTGGCCAACATTTATTGCAATAAGCAGCGTTGGCCAGCATTGATTGCAATAGGCAGGGTTGGCCTGCATTGATTGCAATAAGCAGCTAGGGTTGGCCAACATTTATTGCAGTAAGCAAGGTTGGCCAGCATTGATTGCAATAGGCAGGGTTGGCCAACATTGATTTCCATTAGCAGGGTTGGCCAACATTGATTTCCATTAGCAGGGTTGGCCAACATTGATTTCCATAAGCAGTCTGAATAAGACAGACGTCGTTGTTTGTCCAGATAATTAACTGCTGGATTTCGTTGAAACAATTGCGAGTCGTGACTGGTCCGATAGTTCTGCAAAGGTGTGTGCGACGCATCAATGGATGTTACAACCGAACGCAGCTTTGTTCGTATTGGCTTTGATTGATGTTTTCCAAGGCATGCTCAGAAAGCGCCTCTAGCGACGGATAGGATGCTTCGTGTGTGGGACCGTTTTGTCACGCGCCTAACATGTATTTGTCGCTCCACCCACGTGTTATTGTGTTTGTAGTAGGAAGACTAATTCCGGAGTCTTCCTCACCAACGCCTTTCTACCCTGCTCTTCTTCCTCCGCCGTCTCTTCATCCGGTTACTGTTACGCATCGCCCCCATCCATCTCTTTCTCTTTTCTCTCTCGCCCGCTGACCCTCCCTTTTTCCTCTTTTCCTTCAGCTGCACATCCTATCTGTCCTGTTCCTTTATCATCTGCTTTATTATCTTCCTTCCGCTCCTTTATCATCCTCTCTATCATCTTCTTTCTGCTCCTTTATCATCCTCCTTTTCCCCTTCTTTTTTCTCCTTTATCGTCCACTTCCTCCCTTTTTTCTGCTCCTTTATCATCTTGTTCCTCCTCCTCTTTCTGCTCCTTTATCATCCTCTTCCTCCTCTTCTCTCTGCTCCTTCTTTTGTCTTCTCTGCTTACTCAGACTTCAGCTGCTCATCCTTCTTGCACTCCTTGCACTCCTTCTCCTCTTGCTCTTCTTCTCGTCTTTCCAATTTTGTCTCCCCTTTTTTATCCCCGTGTGCCTCTGTTTATCTCTTCTTGCTCCTCATCCTCAGTTCAATCCATCTGCCCTGTTTATTCTCTCTTTTCCTGCGTCTTAAGCCCTAGTTGCACTCATTACCTTCTTCTCTTTTCATTATGCTCTCCCTTCTCCTCTCCATCTTCCTCCCAATTGTCCTCTTCGATCTCCTTCTCCATCACTCTCCTTTCAGTCTATGGCGCTCCAATGGCAGAACAATTGTTATTAATCAAACACAAAGGCAGTGAAAGTCGATAGCTTAAAAGGCAATCGGCTCGCATTAATATTACACCTTAAGCATGTACAGCACCAGGTTAGGTTAAAATGTTTACTCATACTGCCCATATGTATGCATGTACTATATATATATATATATATATATATATATATATAATATATATATATATATGTGTGTGTGTGCGTGTGTAGGGCCTATGCAAGGGATTTTGTAAGCCTATGCATTCATGACAGTGTACTTGCATGCATGAAAGTCTGTATGTGTGTATGCATCTGTGTGTGTATTTAGACGTTTTAGAGCACATACTTAGCAGGAATCACGTAGAGTAATGGTGAAGACACTGGGGCGCAGAGCTGAGGAACTGAGTTCGAGACCCGTTTTATCCGCAAAGTCGACTAGTTCTTCTTTCGCTAGGGGAGGCGGCGTTTGTTAAAATGAGATGCATAACTTAATTGGCGCCTAGCATGGCGGCAGACAGTTTTATTCGATTCCTGTAATAACTTGTCAACATTAGTTCATACTGTACTTGAAATCATAATGCGGTCTGTCAGTTTGAAATATGTATGTATGTAGGCATGTGTGTGTATGTATGCATACATGTATGTATACATGAGTGGATGTGTACATGTATGCATGCATGCACGACTTCTGTACGTGTGTCCGTGTATGTGTGCGTTCATATAATTCGTGTATGTGTCTATATACAGTGCAACTCTTTCTTTGCTCCATATTATGCGGATATTACATCTTAGAGCCTCTTTAGGGACGTTGAAACATCTCTCTATATGAATCATTCATATGAATTTTTCAGTTGTCTCCAAGATGTGAGATATTCACGTTTATATTCACGGTCGTAATCGATTGTAAATTGTCCCCTTGCAGCTGATAGTCACCTTGAGCGTTCCTAACTTCATTATAGACCTGTGACAATGATATTATGATGATTTAAGTTTACCGATTCATCAAAATGCACATATTGGGGCTAATGATATTAGCCTGTGGACCACCCCAAAATAAGCTCAACATATATCTATAGTCTCTAAACCAAAGAGCTAATTTCAAGCGGCCTGGTATCGAGCATCCTGTCTGCCTCACCCTAAGAGTTGTGTTGTTAATTGATTTCTTTTTTGCTATATTTAGGCTAGTTGTGCATTTCTTACTTTATAATCCACCCTGTTATACAGTCTGTTATTTTAAATATATGCTACCATTGCGTACAACGTAGTGGATTGGTGCCTGCCCGATGCGATTGAAGGTTGCTCACTTAGGCTATATTTTAGGTCAAATTAGATTGTTTTGGAAAACGGGTTCCACAAAGTAGCAACACTTGTAACTGCTCAGGTCATTATTTTTATGTTTCGAATCTTGAACGATCTATATATCTCGTAGTCGTGATTTCCATACTCTTAAAGTTCCACTCGATATCCAAGCGTGGGACAGCGTGTGTTCGAATTCAACGAGAAAGGCATTACTATACGAAGTTCGAAACATCCAATACACATGTGCACGCACACATCTTCAGCGTTCATAGCTTCAGGAATTGATTCCATAACACACACACACACACACACACACGCACACGCACACGCACTCACACACACACACCATGCAATCAGATTAGATCTCGCCATGACGCACACATTTTCGTTTGGTTTCTGCTTTAGGATGAGAAGAATCAGATAATAACTACCAACTGTTGGCTCAATCAGGTTGGCATAATTTTTTTCCTATGACCTGTGTACCCGGTCAATTTACACGTGTATGTGAAAAATAAACTGGGAGCTAAATTATTCAGGTTAGTCATGGTAATAAATGATATATTTCCTATTGTATAGCAAATTAGGAGAAATAATTAATTGATCTGTAGCAATAGTAGGCCTATATCAATATACCATTTAAATTGATTTATTGAATTAAATCTGTCACATTGTAACAAATGAAATAGGCCTTAAAGCCGAGTTAAACTGCCGAACTGTATTTATATTTATCATACTGTAATAAGTATTAAGTACAAATTCAATAATCGTTCTCTTGTCATAGTTAGCAATTCCTACTAAATTTAAGCCAATTTATTTCAACGAGGAAAGTGACTAGACTTTAAGAATTCATGCTTATTGCTCAGTGTAACTGAAGTGCCTGCTTTCCATATAATTGCAAGCGAATAATCGCTTGAGATTATATTTCTACGATAAATTTATCGAATTACTGATAACAGGATAAAGTATATGTCACGTTCAATAGCAATATGCTTGGCATTAATATCTTCAAGTCAAGCTTTAACAGACAAAGTAGGCCTAATGTCATTACCTTCGGCATTAAGACAATCTTCAACAACAACACCAGAGTTGTCTTCTGTCATCTGCATTATTTCCTGTGTCACCTGATTTCAGATGACAGCAAAACCGAGAGCTGAGCAAATTTTATTTCAGAAAAATGCAACAATTCATTACACAGTGATATCTTCCTTTGCTCAGCCTAATTGTTTTTTGACGAATATTTTCTAGGTTTGGACAGATTACAAGTTACGTTGGGACCCAAACAAATATGGCGGAATAAAAGTAGTCCGGCTGCCATACGACGCCATCTGGAAGCCAGACATTCTGCTCTATAATAAGTATGTTAGGTTAATAATCAATAAACACAAATCATCTTCGATATGAATGCGTCGTTACATTAGTGTTACAGTCATGAATGTTTTAGAGTTATCGTATTGAAGTGCTGCGTTTATCAATTACTACTGCTATCATGATGACATCAGCGTCATAATCATAATCATCATCATCGTCGTCGTCGTCGTCGTCGTTGTAGTGATCGTTGCTGTTGTCTTCATTGTTGTCGTCATCATTCTCATCGGTTACTTTATGCTGCTGTGCGGCAATTTGGTGACGATGCGTGTAAATTAAGGACTTCAATTCTTACGGTCGTTTGATGATACCAGTGCATCCCTCGCGTTTCTCATCGTCTTTGACAGACGATCGAAAGAAACGCAGCTCGCCCATTCGCAGCAATAATGTAATGTAATGCAAATCTTCGAAAATTTCTCAGCGCCCACAAAAGCCACGTCAGGGAGACCAGCTTATTCACCGGCGTCATGCAAAATCCTATCCGCAATAGCCAAGCCCCTCGTTTCATTCCTATACCAGTTCAAAATCGGTCATGCCGAGGAGACAGCATGATGTTACGGTGGTATGTCGGTGATGAGGTGGCGCAGTTGAAGAGTTCGGTTTTCAGTCGTGAATGAAAAGTAGCGGAGGAGCTAGTGAAAGCGGGGAGGTTACACATGGAAGTAAAATATGGGAATGAGCAAACTGACTGAGTTCTTTGGGGAGTCCTTTCCAAAGGGTTGGTGCAGCATAGACTAAGGAGAGATTGAAAATTTTCAGAGACGATGAGACTGGAGGTCGAAATAGAGAAAGATATGACGATGAGCGAGCTGATCCGGGCTGTTGGATTGTAAATAGTTGATGAATGTAGGAGGGTTGACAGGTTTGAAGTGCGTTGTAGGTTATAGATACAGTTTTGTAGTGGATGCGTTGAGGAACTTTAAGCCAATGAAGTGATTTTAAAACAGGGATTATATGATGGTGTTTTGGGGTTTTAGTGACTGCACGGGCAAGAGCGTTCTGAATTGTCTGCAGGCGTTTTATTTTCGAAGAGTCGATGTTGTGAAAAGAGAATAACAGTAGTCCAGTTTTGAGCGAACTATTGATGTGGCTATTGTGCATGCAATCAGGAGAGTTGTCAAGTATTGGGCGCAGTCGACGAAGATCGCGGATGTGCATGTAGCAGGTGTGAGATAGCTGGGGGATGTGGTCCGAAAAGGTAAGATTCTCTTCGAAGATGATTTCAAGATTGCGGACAGGAGAAGAGTAAGGCACGGGAGAAGTGGGGTTTGTTTGAAGGAGATCGGAAGGGTAGGTTACTTTGTTACGACTTAATGAAATTATTTATATTAGATTCTTCTGCTATAACTGCAACATTATCGCATATTAACAATTAAACAACGAACTATATTGATTTTCCAGTCGCTTTGAGTTCTTTCTCGTTGTTTAAGTGTGCACTTCTGAACCAAGAAGGGCAATACCAAATCTAAGTTGTATTGCATTGTATAGTAAATATGTTGCTGATTATATTGTTAAATTCAGGAGCTGGGTTGATTCCACTGCGTTGGCCAAACTACTTTACATTGTGGTAGAAAATTGCAATATTTATTCCTAAGTAAGACTGCATTTGCAACAATTTTATGCAGAAATGCAATTTTTACTTTCATTTTTTCTAACGTGGATACTGATATGTCTGGAGTTTGAATCTCTGGACGACATTAAATGAAATCGCAAACTGCCAAGTTTGATAAAGCCTGACATTAAATGATATAGGGGAGAACGCCGCCCATGCAGTTAGCAACCTAATTTAACAGAGAGAATGTGTCTTACTTCATTCAGATTGCATTAACAAACGACAGGGTTTCTACTGAAGACTCTGAAATCATGGAGAATCGTATAAAGAAGACAAACGCATCTGCCTTGCTTTAGATCGGATTATAAGTGGTAATTTCTATAGCGCCGTTGTATAATGCACAAGGTAACAACCGATGGCGATTCAAAATCAAATCGTCAGTCATCAGGTTAATATTCTAAAATCGGTCCGAGAGACAGCCGATAATGATGGATAAGGAATTTTAACGGGGTGAGTTTAAACTAGAGAAAAATAATTGACACAAAGGACTGAGCAGTGAGCAGCCACGGAGACAGACAAAGGAAGAGTACAGAAGTTGGTCCAGCATTTTTAAACCTAAATTTCATAAAATTTCACTGATTCACATTAATTTGCATAATCGCAATCGTAGTAGTAGTCGTGTTGACAGGAATTTGCCATTTCCTCGGAATCTTGCCATTTCCTCGGCGTTTTAGAATGTCGCAGATATCATCATTCATTCGCAGGCCAAAGCATAATCGGCATACATGCATGCTATAACGGTCAGGTTCAGCCCAATATAAGATCAAAGGATGAGGCAGTCAGTTAGCTAGACGTCTAAGAGGGTGACATCATGTCTCACATCATCACATCATATATCCAAACATATTTACCGTACATCCTTACTTTGCATTGCATTCGCAGTGCTGACGTTTCATCCTATAAGTCGTCGATCAGTACTAACGTCATCGTGACGTCAGACGGCAACGTGACGTGGCTGTCGATGGTCATCTTCCGAAGTTCGTGCGCAGTCGACGTCAAGTACTTCCCCTTCGACGAACAGAACTGTACGATGCAGTTCGCCTCCTGGACCTACGACGGCTACCAGGTCAACCTCGTCAAGGTCGGAGACGACGGCGATACGTCCAACTACATCCAGAACAGCGAATGGACGCTCGTCAAGCTGCACGCCGTTCGCAACCTCAACTTCTACTCGTGCTGTGCGGAACCCTATCCGGATGTGACGTACACGATTCAGATTCGCCGGAAACCGCTGTTCTACGTCTTCAACATGATTCTTCCGTGTCTACTCATTACCCTCGTCGCTCTCCTCGGATTCTATATCCCGAGCGAATCCGGAGAGAAGGTGACGATGGGAATCACGACACTACTATCGATGACAGTCTTTCTCATGCTTGTCGCCGAGAATATGCCTCCCACATCCGACGTATTACCGCTCGTAGGTTAGTCGTCGTCATCATCATCAGCAGCAGCAACATCAGCATGATTATCATTATCAACATCGTCGTCGTCGTCGTCATCATCATCATCATCATCATCACAAGGATCGTCATCATCATCATCATCATCACAAGGATCATCATCATCATCATCATCATCATCGTCATCATCGTCATCATCGTCATCATCGTCATCATCGTGGTCATCGTCGTCATCGTCGTCATCGTCGTCATCGTCGTCATCGTCGTCATACTATGCGCGGTATATGAGGATTAGAGTTGCATTTCGAACTTGCACAATGTAGTGAATGACGACGGAATGAGGTTCGAACCCCGTGATATGCACCGTGTGATCAGTCAATCAGTCAATGTTTATCGTATATACAGGGTGGGCCATTAAAAAGTAACCCCTCAGGTTTTTTGCTAATATTTCGGTCAAAAGTAGAGATTAGTAAATTAAATTTTGTAGGCGCAAAACTAATTCATACCTGTATATAATGACCAAATTTGAATGAAATATTTTAAACAGAACAAAAGTTATATCACTTGTAATAAGTCCAACCACTGTTTTTTGACGGTCAAAAAACATTTAACGCAGGAAAAGTGGCAAAAACGATTTTACGAAGTCACTTCTATTCTCTCATCGTTTTTGGCTTTGGTCGCAGATTGTGGTATTTCTCGAGCATAACTCCACACACGCGATAATTCAAGGGGTTCAAGTCCGGTGAGCTTGGGGCCATTGGTCCTTCTCAACGAAACCAGGGCAATTGACCTTGAGCCAATCTTGCGTGAGGCGAGCAGCATGCGCTGGTGCCTCGTCATGCTGAAAGATGAATGCAGCTGGCAGCAAATGCTTGCAATCGGATTATTGTGGAAGCAGCTACCAACGAAATAATTAGTACAGCATCCATTATGGCTTTCTCATCAACAAATTGAAGTTGACTTTTGCCACCAAAACAAATACTGCTGGTTTAATGGCGTCAAAGTGATGTTCAAATACGCTGGTTCCCATTTTCTCTTCTCAATAATAATAATTCCGAAGTTTGCTTCACAACAATAACTTGAGAAGTGACTTCATAAATTCGTTTTTGTCACTTTTTTCTGCGTTAAATGTTTTTTGACCATCAAAAATCCTTGGTTAGACTCATTAAAAGTAATATAACTTTTGTTCTGTTCAAAATATTTTATTTAAATTTGGCCATTATATGCAAGTATTAATTAGTTTTGGGCCTGTAAAATTTCATGTACTAGTCTCTACTTTTGGCCGAAATATTAGCAAAACATCTCAGGGTTACTTTTTAATGGCCCACCCTGTATATACGCTCTGGTCTCTGACGCCTGTCGCAACGTGTTGCGCCTTGTGATAGATAGAGAATGGACGGATGTGGTTGTTTTAGAATGCATCAGACTTCCATCTGTTGATGAAAGGATTCTGCTCTCGCTCCTCGGAAGTTGATGAGCGCGTGATAAATACGCTCTGAGTGGCCTACACCTGCATGACATTATATAGAAATATCCCAATATAATACACTTAGCGCATTCAATGTGTGTAGACCTTCCGGTGCAAGGGTTAAACTTCTCTTCAGTAACTGAAATAAGGAGATATTCACGTTTTTAATTATGGTATACCGGCATCAAAATTGAACATGAGAAATGGATCTGTTACTATGTATACGATGGCTGATCGATCTATTATTATTATTATTGCGCACAGGTCCGTACCAATATGCAAACCAAAGATATTCCTTATATCATTAGATGTGAAATTTATCATTAATGTCCTATACCACTTAATTTCCAGAATGTAAAAGTGAGTGGGCTAGTTTGATCCTCGGTAACTGCTCTGAATCAAAAGCTGCAGCAAAGAAGAGGGTAATTGTAACGACAACAAATGTATTGAGTTTTACATTCTGGTTTTGCATGTGACGCTGTTCGAAAGGCGAAATCTCTATTTTACATTGCAGGTCATGTTTTAGCGCATTGAAGAATTGTTGACAATATTATTATGTTGCTAATGCTGTTCTGGCCTCTTCCGATTTGTTTTTGCAAAATAATAATCCTTTAAGTCGGCGGTCCAATGTCAAATCAATTCTAGTGGACACTGAAGAAGTCGAGAGTCGTGTGTTTGGTCGGTGTGTAACACGACGCTTGATTGCCGAGTTGTTTATCATCGTTGTTGATGTGAGGTGTCGATCGAGTGTTCTTAATGGCTTCTTCGTATAAATGTCTGGCTGGTTCGATCGGAATGTTTCTGTCTGAGACATGCAGGGCACGAATCTAGCACCCATGTTTCGCAATGTATTAATGCAGCTGTCTATATTCCAATATAAACAGACACCTACATGGTCACGCTTACAAGTTACATGTAGCTAAAACTCATCTTGAAACATTTACATAAATGTGGGTCATTGCGACACGAGGAGTCGCGACCTATATATCTTTTCCAAAGCAGCAGATCAGCACTGGCGAATAAGCTGGCGATTTAAATTTAGGACAGGGCTTCTGAAATTTGGGGTTTACAATTATTATTATTATTATTACGAGCCGAAGCTGTCTGTTGTCATCCTCTACTTTTCCTCTATAATTCAAATGTATTGTGCTAGAATTCCTTTGCCACGAATAAAATAACATTAGTGACAACGATGAGTTACATTTATCGGAGTCTGACGCAATGTTTTGATATGTATTGCTTTTCAAGACAAATCGTGATTGGAATTTGTTGGCGTATGTTATAATTTTGTATGAGCTTTATGTGCAAGGCATATAGGCTAATCATACTTTTTATTATAAAGCAGCAGAAGAGCGTCTGAGGAAACGTAAGAGGTTAGGCCGATGCAGAATAACAGATAATAACAAGCAGCAAATTTATGCAGTGTAGAGTTGATGAGATACATATGTAATGTCTGGATAGAAATGTTAGCAAAGGCGTAGCGAGAGGGACGAATATGGGCGTCCATTTCGCTAGCCTCCGAATTGCAGTTAAAACGCTTAGGCTTATTATACAGGCTGTTCGTTAATATAGCTACATAATGTAGCTACATAATGTAGCTACATAATGTAGCTACATTTAGTCAGATGTGGATTTGTTTTGTCGCTGCTGAGCAATGCCGTCTATAGCTTATCGATCCTTTCAAACTGACATCGTCAGCTGAAAGCTGTTCTTTATCAACGAGAATTCCAGGTCTTTCATCGCCCAGTTACATTGACATCGATAAAAATATCACATTGGTAGAAAACAAAGAATGACAGATGGACAAACTAAGTGACGCGTAACTTGGTCACACTGAGTGACGACACACCGACGCACACGGTCACAACAGGGCTCACAGTGACATAGAAAGTAACGCGCTGACGTTAATAATAAAGTAATACGTGGATATACATGGCGACATAGGGACGTATACAGAGTAACACACAGACGCACAAAGTGACACTGAGGATGTATGTATGTATATATATGTATGAGCATATATGAGCATATATGTATGATGATATCAGGCGACACATAGAACACTTCGGGGCTAAGTACACGTTAAAGGTGCTAAAGAAGGACATTCCAAGTGGCGCGTGGATATACAGCGAACATAGAAATTCAGAATTCCAGGTCTTTCATCACCCACTGTACGCTAAACAGCGTATAGTGGAGAGAAATTGTGCGCATTATGCGATGGA
>OY365807.1:31106785-31190586 GCA_959347315.1 Bimastos eiseni
TAAATTGTTGTGATGGGATAAATATTAGTAGGAGGAGGAGAAATAGTATTAGAACTTAAACTAAATTGATGAAAGGTTAACTAAATGAAAGATAGAATAAAAAATTGGAGCGAATAAAAGAATGGAGGGAATGACAGACGGAAAGAAGAGCGAAAGAGAGGAAGGACGAACCTAATGAAGTGCAGACTTAAGATGGAACTGAGAGGAAGAGACCGACAAATAGACTGCATGAAAAAATAGAATGCGAACGGACGAGGGTTGAGATGTGCGGATGGAGGAGGAACTGTATATTTCTATCGTTACTTCTTACACATATGATCAGATATTACTTGTCGTTGATTTATTGCATATCGTTTGTTTTAAAAACGTCTATATTTCGTTGATTTTATAGAATTTCGTGTTACCACCGGAGAACGACCATTTTGAAGCAATTGGCAAAAACCAGAGAGAAAACGGAGGCGGAAGCGTTGGAGGTCCAGGCGTTGGAGGTGGTGGTGTGGGTGTGGGTGGTGGTGGTGGTATTGGGCTGGGGGTAGGCGGACTTTACTGCGCCACTCCCACTGAACGACTGGCGAATTCCTGTCGGCAGAATTCAGACAACATCAGCTCGACGACGACGTCTACGACCGCAAAAAATAGGGAGTATACTGTGGAACAGTACTTCATCCGAACCCTGGAGAAGGTCTACCAGACGATCGAGAAGAACAAGCAACGCATGGCTGAGCAGGACCGTCGAGAGGCGATCAAGCGCGACTGGCAACAGGTGGCGCTCGTTGTCGATCGACTTCTATTCGTCGTCTTCATGGTAGCCACACTCAGCATCACAACAGCTATCTTGTTGCACGCGCCGCACTCCAGGGACTTCCTGTTCGGACCCACGGTACAGGACGCCGTGTCAAAGAACCATACGCTAGGAGGCGACACTGACTCACATCAAACAAATGGCTCTGAAATGGTGTCAAAGGACGACATCTAGCGAATGATGTTCTTTTATTAGAATGTGACACCATAATACGCTCACGGTGACGAAGGATCTGTGGCGTCATACGAATGGCGAGAACCGTTTGAAACAACTCTACTCACGAGATGTTGCTAAACTGTTGTGATCCATCCACCGCCTGACTTGTTCTTCTATATCTGGTTGGCTGGCCGACCGACGGACCGACAGATCGAGAGTTAGCTTGTCTCATTCACTGATTAACTGAGTGACTAACTGACATACTGGCTGGCTGGCTGGCTGAATGGTTGGCTGGATGGTTGGATGGATGGATGGATGGATGGATGGTTGGATGGATGGATGGATAGTTGCCTGACTCGTTTACGCGCTCAGTGATTCACTCACCATAAGATAGACGCATTAATGCAGGCCACAGATTGTGACATATATCAAATCAAAACAAATGAAATTGTCTACATTTGGTAATCAAAACACAATGTCTTTGACTACAAAACTTGACATGAAGCGCATTAGGATACACGGGCGACCCAATTAGGGACTAATAGCCCCCCGAGGGTTATTACTACCAAGTGCTACAGGTATAAATTTTAAAAAGTAGGTCAACACAAGGTAAATACAATATAGAGCAACTGGGTTATAAGTCAACATGGTTATACTTAAATGCTAAAGATAAGGAACTGTATGTTAACTTAGTGTTATAGTATTGAGAGAAGTAGAGGGCTGAGCTGGGCATTATAAATGCAGAAAGTCATTTCTTATTGAGAGAGGAAGCGTCATTTACGATTAGGCTTCTGGAACTTCCTTTAGCAACTGGATATTTATCATAAGGCGCATAGAGGCAGGAATGGAGTTCCAGATTCTGGGATCTTGACACGTGATAGAGATAAGCCTCGTATTCGTTCTTTGGGTCCGTGGGTGTACGCGCAAAAGCGAGTCACCCGTACCCGACCCTGTTGTTGTTGTAAACGCGTGTACGTGTAGGGTTCGGACACGTACTTAACGGGTCGGATAGGTATACCAGGTTTTACGCGTGTCGACGTCAAATTTTTGGGGTAACAAAGTCACCGTTACATATATAGGAGAACCTTGCAACATCCAAGACTTAATTATTATTAACAAACTGACACTGAAACCGAAATCCATGTATGCTAATCGTTGTTTTTCTTGTTAATCTTCTTCCTGATTCTACTTCAGCTATTCCTGCGGATCCTCTTCTACCTTTGCTCCTCCTTCACTACTTCCACCTCCTGCTCTTACTCCTCCTCTTCCTCCATATCGTCCTCATCTTCATTCTCTTCTTCACCTTCGTCATCTTGCCTATCCTTCTGCTTCTGCCCTTCTTCCTCACTCCTCCTCCCCTTCTTCTCCTTATTAAGTTCCATCCTCTTGTTCATTTTCTCCCTCCTCCTCCTCCTCTTTCCATCCTCCTCCTGCTTCCGTCCTCCTCTTCTTCCTCCTCCTGCTTCTATTTCTGCTCCTGGGTTCATCTGTCGCCCTTGCTGTCGCCCCGGTTCGGTTCGGGTAGCGGTAGCCAAAACGCTTTACCCGCAGACCTCTAACATAGATATCGTCACGATTATTAAGTCTATGGCCTTTCCGTCCTGCGTCAACAATATCTTCAATTTTTAAACCTTTGCTTGCCATTATTTTCCGTTCTGCTCAGGTAAGCAATGGAGGAAATTAGAGCGAATAGAGAATGTACGGACGAAAGCGTAAGGACACGAAAGAAAGCCTCTTTTATAACTTTTAATCCTCTGGTCGCAATGCCCACTGTTTATCCGTCAGCCTTCTATTTGTAAATGCATGCATATTTAAACTCAGATTCATTCAATCATATTCATTTAATGTCGCAATCAAGTATTATTATTATTATTATTATTATTATTATTATTATTATTATTATTATTATTATTATTATAGCTGCGCGAAAGAGCCTCTGAAGGCAGCGTCATTGAAGCGTTGGATGCAGACTGATAATCGTTGGAATAAGTAGCTGGTTATTATTATTATTATTATTATTATTATTGTTGTTATTATTATTATTATTATTATTATATTATGATGAAATCATTTGCCTTTCATCAGAAGCAAAATATTCTCTTATGCTTAATATAGCCTATAAGTTTAATATGTGACTTAAGATTCGTTTATGGAAGATAATCCATCACATGTATGATCAAACTATTATAGTACAATCGATCATCTGCCTCAATTATTAGAAAAAGATAAAACTATTTTCTTTCAAGGTCTGTACATGATGTTTATTATCTTTTCTTATGCATACAGCCTATATGCCATAGGTCATGAACGCCTGGTTCGTTGGCCATCGATCGTCTTGTTCAGCCACTTAAATACAATGCGACAAATTGCGACACTACGAACCAACGCATGTCTGTTTGCCTGTATACATGATTGTATGCATGCCATGCATGTATGGGCTTCCACTTACTCTGCGCTTGTTGCCTGTGATGGAGACTTGGTCGGGAGCGACTCTGAGTTGTCACCTTGAATGGGAACTTTCAAAATCTACGCAATGAATAAAGTGTCTGTCTTCTGTCTGTCTTCTGCATGTCTTCTGTCTGTCTGTCTGTTAGTCCATCAGTTTTCTGTCTAAGTTCAGTCAGAATCGAAGAGAAGAACCGTCACCGAAATGTTCTTTTGTTCACAGTAATTTATCGACGACGATTTGAGTCGTGTTTCACGCAGTTTCTCAATCGACGCAGAGTCGTATGGTCTCGAGACACTATCTCGGTCTGGAGATAATTTTTTATTGTCTCTATTTCGGGAACCTGTTGACTCGGTCTCGCGGTAGTTTCTTGAATTTTTAGAAACTGTCTTGAAGTGAAAGTCTTGTTGTGTCTCGAACAAGCGGTCTAGATGAGTCTCGCGTTTACTGTCTTAAAATCTTGCGCTATAAACTCAAAGCGAAAGCTATGGAAAACGATCATTCTGGTTAACGCGTGAGCCACATGATAGGCCTACTGCAAAATGTCTGAGGGAGAACCTGAAATTGTGAATTTTACATTTACGCAATTTGACATTTTTTACCAACAATTATAGCAATGGCTGTCCGTTTGTCGTTGACTGAAACGATCAGTGTGTAATGCATTCAATTTAAAGTTTCTCAGGGTGAGTTAGGATATGTCAACAATTTATAAAGTCGCTTGGTAGGCTTATTTGGTATGGAATTTGCTTGTTTAAAACAGTAACAAGAGATTTCAGACGTGTCTAAACAGGCTTTCTGTGTACTATTCTGAAGATAGGCTGACGAAAAGATATAGAAAAAGACGAGGTGGAAATAGAAAAAAACTGTTTTTAGGAATTGGTACTCCATATAAGTTTCAAATAGAAATTATAACTGAACCTTTCCCCCGAAAACTGATACATGAGTATTTGCCAGCCTTTTATTTGAGATCACTTGTCTTTGACTGCATGCCTTGTACTGTCTTGGACCTTGTCTCTCGGACTTGCTACCTCACTGTCTCTTTGTCGTCTTGGTCTCGAAGTTCTAAGTCTTGCATACAAGTCTGAATCGATGCTTCAAGCGAAATTGTAATCAAAGCCATAAGCCTTGGATTAACTTGGCTTATATAGTGTATGTATGTATATATATATATATATATATATTAAAGCTGCGGAAGTTAAGCGATTAATCGTTAATTTATTTTAGCGATTAATATTTGTTTATCGATTAATCATTTCTATTATTCCGCCCATCACTAACATGTGCCGGAAGTCTGAAAGAAACAACATAAACCGTATACATTGCAATATGGAGGCGGATAGTAATCGAGATATTAAATATAAACACATATCAGGTCGATTACATGAACATTTTGGATTTATGTTATTGGCTAACGGAAATATCGAAAATGTGAATAATGTTTATTGCATTCATTGCAACAAATCGTTTGCATACCATGGACTTGCTTACCACTTCAGTGTGAGCAAGAACACCGCCTGTGTTCTTTTCTGTATACGCAAAAAAATTCAGTAACTGAGAATTTTAATTAAAATGTCATTAATTTGTCTGACAAATGTAATTATACACATTTTTGTGTTTTAATCAAAATTAGCTATTAATTAATCGTTAATTTTTGAAAAGTTAACTATTAAAATTAAATCAATCGCTAACAGCCCTAATATATATGTATATATTATGTATATATATATATATGTATGTATAAACGTGCATGTATGCCTGCAAAGCGCCTTGTATTGTTTATCTATGCGCGTATGCTATTAATTTTAATCTATAGTAGCTTCTAAATCGCCGCTAAGACGCGCGATCCACCGAGCGAATTTATGATCAAAATCATAATAATTGAAGAAGTTCAAATGCGTGAAGTCTAGTAGGAAATGGAAACCAGAGTTAGTCTACTTACATCAAGTCAGCAAGTTTAAACAAATGCGACTGGTAGGCCTACGTTTCCATCTGACTAACTTAGAAGACTAGATCGGACTCAAGGCAGAAGAGTACTGGTAGCTAACGTATTTTGCGCCCGGGGACAAACTACAGAATTGGCACCCCTTTCTAATTTATTTCACATTTTTGACTATGACTAAAGGCTATTTATAAATGATTGTAATAGATAGTCTGTAAAAAGGAATTCTTCTTGATTTAGCTGTCGCAAATTGGTCAATAACGTTATCAAAATTGGTTTTCTCAAAGGTTTCTGAGACGGTTTTTCCCGCAGATACGACAAAATTAGCTTCAATTTGCTGAAGACCGCTCACAGCTTACAAAGGAAACGGCAATTGTCAGAAGAATGTGCAGTGAAATGCGCAGATTTAGAAATACGTCTTCTCCATTTCTTTCCTGGCATGACTGAAAATATTATTCTTTGATTGAAAAAATATATATTGCTATAGACACATGAAGCAACGCACGATGTCCGCTGAGCAAAGACTAATACATTTAGAAATCCAGCAACAACTTCCAGTAGCCCACAAGGATTCTCTATTAGATTATTGTATATTGGTCCTTGAGTAGCCCACAAGTCCAAGAATGACTACATGTGGATAGCATGGTCTATAATCTCATGGGGGAAAATACACTTTAAGCCAATGCAGGGTTAATAATAATATCCATAATTATATAAAAAAGTAAAAGTACAATATAAGCGTACAGCAGATTATATTGCAAATAGTCTAGATAGTTATAGTATTCAAGTTTTACAGTTTTAATTTATCTACCATAAAAAATAATGATCACGCTACCTTTTGTTTTTTTGCTTCATAAATTAAAATAACCAAAAAATATCAAAGCTGTATAGTTAATTCAATTTATACTATGTTAGATAACGCTAAACCACAGACTCATTATTATAAATCTTCTGCATTTAAATAAAAATTATAGCAGCAAAATATTTTGGAATGCTAGCAAGTAATAATGCTGTTTAAGAAAATCTAAGATAGTTGAACTACTAGACTTCCTGTTATTGAAAGCTGCTTGTACATTTGGAATAATAAGCAGTGTGACCAAATCTCTGGGATTCCGTAGCTATCAGTTGCGGCCGCACGCAATCACCCACGATGGCTTAATATTATTTGCTATGAAGTATAATTTGAAATGAAGACTTTCAGTGGAAGCACCAATAATTGCACATTACGGGATCTGTTCTCTGTTATCGCCATTTACAACCAACCAGTTTTCATCTTTACGCGATAGACACACGCACGCGAAGAGGTTACGCGCGGTATCTGTTTTTTCTACCTCAAGAACTACATATAGATGGTCCAGGTGTCCGATTCGATCCAAGGATCAATGCAGACAATAATCGAATCACAATGGAAGCAATGGGAGTACATGCTAGCGAATGAATGTTTGAGTATTTGAATTTAGGTTTGTCGGTCGATCTGGCAACGTTTGCATGATATGTTCACATATCGGGAACCAATGTCCAGTTAGTCTATAATAAATCGAACTCCAGAACGATTTCTTTCTCTAAGAAGCAAAATTAAATATTTATCTATCCACTACACACAATTCAATCACAAAAGAAACCGGGTCGCTGCCACTCACTATTGGTCAGAGCGTGATATACATGTCATCCAATCAGGATCTATGTAGGCCTATGTACGGCATTGTAAGTCCTATGCCAACATCTATCTTGTCACCGCTTACGTTTGTTATCCACTCTGCTGCACGTTTATTCAAAAACCTTGGCCTGAGAGATCACATTATCTGCCATCTGGTCCCTACGAAAACTACACTGATTACACGTCCCAGGCTGAGATATATTCAGTTGATGTTCAGAGTAATGTCGGGTTCTGCTTTTTCGTTAGCATCCTCCTTAGTTATACACCGTGTTGCTCTTGACTCAAGACGTGAATTACCTTTAAACTCGTCTTTTCTTTAAACACTTTAATGAGTCGCTACGTGCAACGCTTCCTTTGAGTAACACCAGAGTATTAGTAAAGTGCGCTTTAAATACAACTCGTATTGTATTTTATCTAGACTGCCTCACTATTATGTCCTCTTAAATCTACACAGGCAAAAAGCGCTGCTACTTGGCGCATCTAAAAGGTGCAATTTTCCAGGAGGAATCAAATTCAGATTAAACAAAATCACAATACACATTAAATTGTCCTCACGCATGTTCGATAAACAAGACTAAGTAGGGCTTCGCGAGCTGACAAATATATAAAACTTAGTCATCGCAAATCAGATGTTTTACGTATCTTTTAATTCCAGACATGGAAACCAAATGGCCCAAACTATTTCCACTTTCTCGACTGAGTGATGGTAATGTTGGGCTGAGGCTGTCATTGTTTAAACCGAAGAAGCTTCGTGTGAACTGTTGCAAAGACCGCGTGTGCTGTAAGTTGCAGATAAGAGAATTGTATCAATAGTTAATGGTATCGCCTGAAAACTTATATAGGTCTACGCTGACTGCTGCAGATAAAAGCTATGGTATGACTCATCTTAAGGTAACAACGTATGCATCATAGCCATTCGAGCATAAAATTAGTTACACTACAATACGAATGCTGTAAGCAACCTAGACAAGTTAATTAATTTGATCTGCTTATGCACGTGCCGAAAACAAGGTGATGACTAAATCAGTGACGAACAACGACGACAACAGTGATTAAACAAAGAATAGTTGATCTTTCACAGTTATATTGATATTCGAGACCAAATTTAAACCTTGTTTACCGGTCTCATCATTGAAACGTCTAATAGCCCGACTTTGTGGCTTTAAACTTCAGTATCGCGATCTGTTGTAGTCTAGCGCTTTGAGACCTGGGCATATCGCAGTCGCCACACTGCTGCATCATCGTGATTATGAATGATCATCATTATGGAACGAATATAAGGCCAGACTTGAGTATCATGAGCATGAAAATTATCTCCCAAGGAATGACTGTCGAGTGGTGTTCGTACTGATGCCGTGTTTCTATATATAACATATTAAAATATAAAAACATATATGTTCAGTATACAAAGGAGGTTTGCATCTCGCACGTATAAACCTAGCCTATATAATTGCATTATAATATATGTATATATAAGTTTATTGAACTCAAGCCGCAACGGGCAACCTCAGATTGTAAGGTCTAAGATAAGTTGTCGATCGATTCAGCGTTTGTAGCCTTCCACTGACCATCCACGGAAATTGAAAACCAATTCGAGACTACTCTGCGAGATAGTGTATTAAAAGTGGGAGACCAGTCAGGAAGAAGAAGTGCTGCCACCTTACCTATATCCATTTAGCATACGATGTCATTATGGATAACAAGACGTGCTGATTCTGTTGAACGACACTCAACGGTGCAGAAATGGGAACCAATGGGAAGACAGAAAGACACAAAGACACAAAGTGCAGTTCAAGATAGGCGAGGTTTTTGCGATTTATAAGGTTGCCAGCGATTCGCAACCCGCTCAAGAATTTTATGCATAAAATTAAAGTTGGGATCGATCTATAAATAGATAGGTCGCCAAGGTAAAAAGAAGTTTTTAGCAAGAGATGATCTATGACATTTGCAAGAGTAGATCCACGAGAATTAAGGAACCTTCAGTCGATGACAAATAATTAGCAACTGATGTACTGGTTGAACACAAGACATTAAAACATAGATTTCAATAATGAGTAGACTCACTGACGCAGCTGTTACACTTTTGTCAGGACCACAGAAATAAATGGTGTGAGGCAATCAGTTTACGATAAACAAAATCTACTCAGTTATATATGCTCAAATATGTTTTATTCAAGAACGGAATCTACAATTTAGATTCAAATAACACAGTCATGTAGATAGTCCATCAATGACTGTATCCAATACTTCCGCGTTTCGTATTTATGCTTTCAGCAGAGTTAATTGATGCTAATTATTAGGTCTATTCCGCTGCTTTATTCCACTTCCTTGAATGACATTCGGGAACCAACTTTCGAGTAAGAACCATTCGTTGTTGCAACGTTCGTTTCTCAAACACAAGGATTTCCTTCTGACTGATCCTCGGTGGAATGCTAACCTACACTTTTATAGCGTCTTTCAATCTTTATAATCACTATTGGTGCGTTGAGTTACCGCATTGTCTTCAAATCAATTCTTAACCATATACTTTCACCACTTTATATGACCAAAAGACTCTGACTCTGATCTAAGTCCTCCATTCAACTAAATTGTTGATGCAGTGTAGAACAAATTTGTACGATGCAAAACTCCAATGAACCCAACTTTCAGAATATGTTAAAAACAGTGTGTTCAACGCGAATAACGCTTCGACGACTAACTTACACACTAGCGTTACCATTTTTTAATACTTGTTTCTATCTCATAACCCAAACGTCTTGATTGTCGTTGTAAAAGATTGAATTTACTCGGTAGTAACGTCTAAACAGTTCGCCATGAATAGACCTGGAGCTGAATAGGAATCGCTCTTCCACCAAAAACGCTCAAGGGTTAGGTGGGTGGGTTCCTGCGTTATGTAACATGTGAACGGCCCCAAAAGCGAGATCGTTCTTTGATGCTTGAAATGAGCCAGAACGTCCTGTCGAGACCTCTCTTGTTCAAAATTGTCCGCTCAGAGGGATCAGATTATCAAACGCCGACCGTTATTTCAAATTTCTTCTAATTAATCCATGCTCTTCATGCTAATCCTATATCCTAATCCTATATCCTAATCCTATATCCTAATCCTATATCCTAATCCTATATCCTAATCCTATATCCTAATCCTATATCCTAATCCTATATCCTAATCCTATATCCTAATCCTATATCCTAATCCTATATCCTAATCCTATATCCTAATCCTATGCGGATCCATATGCGGATAACAGGCTTCATTATAACCTAACTCAAAATCATAATTAAACATATGATCAGCGTATCCCGTACAATTTATGCATTAAGAAATATAATCATATGAAAGTCATTACAAAGATCTAATTATGAACAATATATATATAATATATATATATAAATATATAATATACAGACTGTAGACTTCAATTTGACCTAACAGACTCTGTAAATTCAGGGTCTTCTATAGACCTACGCCATGTAACTTTGAAGCAAATGCTCCATCGAAGAAATGGGGAACATTGATTGAGGAACTTTAAAAAATTAGGAGAACTTTAAAAACGGATTACAAATGAGGAGGTTCTGAGATTGGCAGAGGTGGGTAGGATGGATGAGATCATCAGACGGAGGAGAAGAAGAATGGCCGGACACATTTTGCGGTTGCCCCCACAGCGCCCGGCAAAGACTGCAATTTGAAGGATACCGGAAAATGGAAGGAGCAAAGGAAGGCCGGTGAAAATCTGGAAAACCTTTAGACAAGACTTGAAGGAGATAGGAATCGACTGGGAAGACGCGGAGGAGACTGTTAAGGATCGTACGGGATGGAGAACTCTTGTTGACCAATGTTCCAAGAGGAGCGGGAGGGTATAAGTCTAAGAAAGTTAAAAACGTATTGGATGGGGATGCTAAAGTGACTTCGGGTTATAGAAGTCCCTTGTAAAATCTGTTCAAACATACATACATTAAAAATAAACGTAGGGCCTATATTTGCGAATACATAAAACATAGAGACCCATAAAGCTAAGGCCTATGTGAATTTTGATAAGACAATAACTCTTAATTTGAGTGTTGGGCTGTAGGCGTAGGCCTATTCAATGTTCAGGATGGGGCGTGCGTTACAGCAGTTGTACATTCTCAAGACTTCTTTGAAGTATAAATCCCTGACCAACGGCTGAGTTCCAGATTTCCATCCAAGACATAATGTAGGTTGATTAGAGAAACTGACTTCTGAACTACGTATACAGGACTAGGGAAAACATCCAAAAAGAAACTCGCATATAATCTGGATTACGCAAGCACCATAAGCACCTTAATTTAGAATCAATCTTCCGCTTAACTTCGGCTAATCCCAGCAAAGCGCTTACAGCAAATTACAGATTCACAGGAAGCGAATCTAGCGTCGTCGTCGGCAAAGCTCAGCGCTCCATAATTACGACTAGCTCTATATAATTAAGATCGACAGACAGAGCAGCGGGTCACGTGACCGAAAGAATGCCGGCCGCCGCATATTGCCGATGAGAGATGAAGACGAGGAGTCCAAAGATTGGAATTTTCGGGCGACTGAAAAATCTCAGATCAGGTGCAAAGCGACAAACATTACACTAATTGGCCTAGGGGAACTAACGACCGCCCGTTTCGGTAAAAATCGAATTATACAGACCGTGCGGAGCGGCTTGTATTGCGTGCGTCTGCCGTTTATTCAAGTCAAGTCGCCATTTTTATTACCAAGGCGCCCCGACTTGACGTCGCCATCGCCAGCACAGAGTACACAGCGGAATTAGCTGCCATTTTCCAGCAACAGTCAGCGGGGAATAGATTTGCTTTTCGTCCCGGTCTCGTTAGATTAGATTAGATCAAACTAATAGACGACCTGCAAATGTCTCTTAAATAACCGTCTCATCGTAAGCCACCTCCATGCATGCATGTCGCCTCATGGTCTGTCATCTTGCGACTTCCTAACAAGCCAACGTGCGCTGCATGCAAAGCTTGAATAAAGAAATTTAGAACAAGGATTCGTGTGTGTTCGTCAATGTGGTCATAGGGCATGCCCCTGCCATTTCATAGGCCTTTTATCCACCTCGTGCTCTCCACGGCGCAATGCGCAAGATTTATCCTAAAGCAAATATTAGCTTCAAACCGTGCAGCAAGGGTGATACAATGCTATGTGTTTACTAGCAGGCAACGAAACGGCGTTAGCAGACTAAAACCACACTAGCACGACCACAAAATCAAAATGCAAGAAGTGACACTGTAAGGTTTAAGACTGTTCGTGTTTTTAAACCCTTTTAAAGCATAATAAAAATAAAGCTAGCACATGTAGGCCTAATAGCATCATATATAGTATATCCAATTGGTCATCAACGGCCCGTTCAGTTTATGATTGAATAATACTTGCTAGAACCTCAATATGATTTACGTTGTAAAAAGTTCATACATTCATGTAAAGATAAATACGACTCGTTGTCATATATGCGAACAAATGGCTGTCTTTTTCACTCTCAATAGATGTCGCTGAATGCAGAATCTTGGAGCTCGTGTGGATGTATACCCATAGTTTAATATAATATAGATATAGACATATGCATTTGAACTTGAATGTTCAATGACAGTCCTAGCAGCGTATGCATGTTGCCTTAAGTATGATTTAACTCATACATGCTACACGAACCGTGACGAACGACGTACATTATACATGCACTACATTATACTTACGTTTTGTTTTATAAATGCGATACATGTATTGTGTTGTATAGACTTGTTTCAGCTCATGAATGTGTGGGGAAGTTGGCAGATTATTTGTTTTGCAAACAAAGGGATTCGGGGCGTTTATATTTGTGAAGACAGTCTTATTCTTGTCCTTATGCTTGTTTTTCTTGTTCTTATTCGTGTTCTTCATGTTCTTATTCGTGTTCTTCTTTATCTACTTCATGTAGTGGCGAGCGTTGTCTTTAGGATCGTTACAGAGACCGCTAATCCGATACTTTCAGTCAATAATTTTGCGCAAGTTGCATCTACACAAGAAAGGAATGTCTGAGACAAAGACGTCACATTTGCACTCGGTTACTCTGTCAACAATGACACGCTTCATACACGTATGCACAAATCATATCAAAGTGCATTCATGTAGGCCTATGCTATATTTATAAAATAATTTTATGTACACCTATTCTATATATACTCCGTTTGTGGCATGGTGGCCGATCGGTGAGAGCGGTTGGCCCGTAACGCTCAGTGTGCGCTGAGTGCGCGGGTTCGACCCTCGTTCGAGGCGCCACTGTGTAGTACAACTGCAATTGCGCCGTCGAGGCGTGTGCACTTCTGAGCAAAAAATGTCGGAAGAAGGCGATATCAAATTTCAGAATATAGCCTATAAAATAAAAAAATACACTCCAATACAGAGTATGCTTAAAAGTACACATACATAACATATATATATATATATATATGCATGATATTAGTTTATTAATTCAAACTGAGCGTACGTAGTGAAATCACATGATGTAGTAATATGACAGATGATAAAAAAGTCAACAGGAGTTGAATTTAACTGTATGACAGCTTGCAAAGCGCCTATAGACACCTATTTTACATATAGTTCAGCGTCCAGTAGGCCTAGGGAAAAGAAGGTGGATGTTAACCTTAATATACATACACATGCATACTTGTATACATATATGCATGCATGCGTATATATGCATATACAGTGTACGTTCAGTTTGTATCATATTCTGTCATATTCTATCTCTCTGCATGTGAATTTGTGTCGCGTGTTAAACAGAGAAAACCATTCATAGTTGCTCTCGGAATTACAACCCTATATGCATACCTGTATACATACTGGGAAGCGTTAAACTTATAGATTATAGATTCAGACGAGTCTTACGGCAATGCAGTGACTGATTCCTGCATAGTCTCAATTCCACCGCATTGAAAAACTTAAACATGTTGAAGCTACAGAGTGCAAAGAGTTCAGAATTAGAGCCATAACTAGTACATCCAAATACGAACATCCCGGTGCTTAAAGCTTTGCATTAACTTACTGTTTAGCATGAGATTAATTTAAAAAAGGAACTAATAGTTTGTAGACATCTAAACTCTGTCCAACCAAAAATGCTTAAGCTCAGTCTTCATTCCTTCGACTGATTTTTATTGAACAAGGTCAGCAGATTTCGGCAGATTATCTGTCTCTTGTCGTGACAAGACCAAAAGTCTTCGTCGTGATCAACAAGCGTATGCAGTTACTGGACCTAGCTTCTCTCTCTCCCCCCCTCTGTCTGTCTCTCTGTCTGTCTCTCTGTCTCTCTGTCTGTCTCTCTGTCTGTCTCTCTGTCTGTCTCTCTGTCTGTCTCTCTGTCTGTCTCTCTGTCTGTCTGTCTCTCTGTCTGTCTCTCTGTCTGTCTCTCTGTCTGTCTCTCTGTCTGTCTGTCCTTTTCTCTCTTTCTCTCTCTCCATGTGTGTGTTTGTCCGTTCTACTGAGTCGCCTATGTCACCTTGTTCTCAGTTTAAGCACATGTTACGCATGTTTTTTCAGAGATTTCATAATCAGTTGCCTGGGTCATTGCGACGGCTCAGTGGATAGCCCATGTCTGCTCGTGGAATTGCTGATGAAGCAAAACAAATAGCGTATTAAATCTATAAATTTTGAAAATTCAGCGGCTGAACCGCTAGATTAAGGTAGCCGTCACGTGATTACGCGAACAGATGCTACACCCGTCGACCCGCGGTCGAGGCATCATGTATGACATCACCCACTCAAGTGGCTCAAGTGGCTCAAGTGGCTCATTCCTACATTATACATAGCTTCAGACGGGACAATTCCTCTGCAGTGAAACAGTCCTAACTGGGGCGTATTCAGCGTAGAACCCTATGTATGTATTCCCTACAGATGGCGTTTTTGAGCATCTCCAGCAGCTACCTGGTCGGGATTGTCGATGATCGAACACCTCTAGCTGTTGAACTATCTGGCGTCTGAGTGGAAAATATCCACCTACCAAGCAGTACTATCAACGATAATTACACCCACTGACAAATGATCGACCTATGCTATTGGTAATCGTAATGTAATCATAATTTCCAAACTTCTAAAGCGAAACTTGAAAGCAAGGCGCAAGTCACCAGCTTATTCACCAGCGCTGCATTAAATCAGAGGGGTTGTCCAAAGAGTTTTCAAAGAACTTCTTACCAGCGAACGATAGCTGAGTTTTTCATTGGAATCCTTCGGTAGCTTAGCCATCACTGACGACTGTTCATCTCACTTGATATTTGTGTACTTTGTAACTTGATGCACCTTGCCGAAAGGACTTTTCAATTAACGAATAATAGAAGTCACAAATTAATAATAGTAAAGTCGCAAAGAAATAGGAACAGATGCAGCTTGGTCGAGGATCCACATCTCCATGTTCATGTAATCTCGATTTAAATTGGATTTGACGACAGGAAACAAAGTTGTAAACTGAATTTCTGGAGGAAAGAAGGAACCAGCGAAATTGCTCGATACCCCGTTGAGATATTTGATGAAGCACACGATGAATAGATTTGGAGAGTGTTTCCTTCTGTTTGGTATACATTGTATGCCAAAGTAGAACCTGATTATTCAAAACGACTGCAGTATTTTTTTGCACTAGCAGAGGGTTTAATACTTGTTCGTACTTTGAACGCATGAACCATAGCATCTCAATGCTACCTGTTTCTGGTTCTTTCCGGTCCTCTCGTCTTCTACAACGTAGCCTGGAAGCTTTGCTGCACGCAGTAGGGCCATCGTTCTGGAGTGGGGTTGCCAAGCAACAAGCGACGCTGGCTTCCTCACCTTTCTTTGTCCGTACTCCGTCAGCAGTGGACAACCGTCTAGAATTCGATCGTGGTATTGTGCATGCATGTCCTGAACACGAGAGTTCTTCTGAAGAGGCGCAATATAAATGCACATTTAAGAGGACCATGGGAGCTGAGATCGACTGCAAGAGAGAGAGTCGACCGGTTCTTAATCGCCTGAGATGAATGTTACAAAAGCGGGTTGGCGGTTATAATATGTGATTAGAGAAAGTAAGAGTGCTATCCTATCATTAGTAGTTATAATTAGTCCAACCTTTCTAACACCGCAGTACAAAGGATAAATGAACGAAATCGGTAGTCATTATGGAACAGTCGTTCCTAATTAGCAGCGACCATACGCCAGAGTTACTTTGACATAATCACAACAATATGATGCATGCATACATACATAAATACATACATACATACATACATACATACATACATACATACATACATACATACATACATACATACATACATACATACATACATACATACATACATACATACATACATACATACATACATACATACATACATACATACATACATACATACATACATACATACATACATACATACATACATACATACATACATACATACATACATACATACATACATACATACATACATACTTACATACATACTTACATACATACATGCATACATACATACTTACATACATACATACTTACATACATACATACATACTTACATACATACATACATACACACACATACATACATACAAACATACATACATACATACATACATACATACTTACCTGCATACACATATACATACACACACATACATACATACACACGTACATACGTGCATACATACATACATACATACATACATACATACATACACACACATACATACATACATACACACGTACATACGTGCATACATACGTACATACATACATATATACACACGTACATACATACATACATACATGCATACATACATACCTACAAACATACATATATACATGCATGCATTCATACATAGATACATAGATTCATACATACATACATAGATACATACGTACATACATACATACATACTCACGTACATACATACATACACACATACCTACAAACATACGTACATACGTACGTACGTACATACTTACATGCATATATATTAACGGACATACGACGACGATGATGACGCAGACGATGACGATGATGATGTTTTCTAGGGTGAGCACCTCGAGTTCGTTGTTATCTTTGGTGTATATTAATAAGTGAATTAGCTAAGCGTACGAGTAGTACAGACGCAGCAGGCGACATTGTCAATGGAGGCGCAAAATGGGCAATAAAGTTAAAACTTTCAAGAATATTTGTCACCGACGCCCTTAATTTTAATCGTAATTCTATGTTCAAAAGTGCTTGAAATGCCGATGAGAAACCAAAGTAGTTGGATATAGGGTTGTTCACCTTCAGGAGGGTTCGCTCCTCCCTTTTGCCTTACAGCGGGCTGGCATGCGCCTTAATTGCCATTCTCGATCGCTGATTGGTCGCAGGGCGACCTAATTAATATTCATAGGCCACGCCCCTTTGGCCCGTCAAACATTTTAATAGCTTTCTCACCCTCTCATTGGCTAGACTCACTGCACGGCGTTTGGCCTGGCTCCCCCGTCAATCGTTTTAATGGGTTTCCCCGCACTCCCATTGGATGGGCTCTCAGCATGGCGGCTGCGTCGCTGGGCACATACACACGCACACGGACACGCACACACACAAACACACGGATACGCACACATATGCGCACACATACACTCACATACGCATACATACATACGATGACACGCACACATAAACACACACGTCCGCGCATACGCACGAAGAGAACGCCCATTTTTGGTTTACGGCTCAGTCATTGGCGGAACGACGACTGCGGCGGCTGGCGCTTCCCCCTCCCCTTGAGCGGCGCGCTCATCAAAGGAACGATCTCGTGGGAATATTCGCCCAGGGCGAAGACAATGTCCGCTATAACCGGCGAGCGTAAATGCAGTATCGCCTACGCGCTCGAGCAATTTCTAACTGATATACATTAAAAGAATGACGGAAACATTTCAATACGTTTTATTGGCAAACGTCTTACACACATAATTATGAACCAAATAATCGTTAAGTCCGGTATACGAAGTAAACTTATTAGTAATTGCGGTAATATTTTTATTTCTACATCTATGCAAGCAGTAGAAAATCCAATAGCGCCCGCAGAAACGACTAACGGAACTTTGTAAATGTTTATCGTTAAAAATCCAATGTTCGCAATGTCTGTTCAAAAAATCTCTAAAGGCATCTTCTGGCGGTCTGCCGAACGAGTCGAAATATTCTCCGTACGAAGAATTCTCCATGTACAAAACGATCCAATGCTGTCCGGCTTCGTAGTGAGGATCGGTATTGCAAACGAGTAGAGCCGGTCCCGGAATAGTCTTCG
Source organism: Bimastos eiseni (assembly GCA_959347315.1). NCBI lineage: Eukaryota > Metazoa > Annelida > Clitellata > Crassiclitellata > Lumbricidae > Bimastos > Bimastos eiseni. Next base: position 31,125,052 of record OY365807.1, read on the forward strand.
GTAGACGATCGCGCGCGAATACTCCGGAAAATACTGGCGCACATTTTGCATCGCGTCGAAGTAACGTTTCAATTCTGGATCCGTCCATATTCAGTTTTTGTAATCGAAAACTACGTTCTTAGACCTATCAATCTCCAAAATATTTTCAAACTCGGCGAAGGCTATGACGTTTATCGTATTGGCCAAAGCTTGAGAAAATTTCGTATCCAGTAGAACGTTTCCGTGTTTATTCAAATTGAAATGATCGCCCTCGCAGAGGTCCTGAGTCAGATCGAAGGCGTAGGGAGCGTATCCGCCAGAAAAGTCTTCTCTGCTAATTTCGTTTCCTTCGTCTCGCATCCACTTTCCGGTTCCCATGAATAGCGTGGCGTAAGCGTTAATAAACTGATTATTGGCAAAGTTGACATCGACGGGTTTAACGGATTGTTGCTAACCATCCAAATGTACTTTTAGCTGAATCAGATTCATGTGCTTAAAGTTGAATGGATTCTTCTTGCAGTTTCCGTTAAACGCGTCATTGTCCACGCATCCGATGACTATTCTGGTAGGCAACTGTCTGGAGAAAAGACTTTCTTGAGTTGCATTCAAATTTCCGGCTGGGACGGTAAATGTTTTACATACGGCTCTTCGAATCGGAAATTTCACGTTCCCTCTTTCCAAAGCGTTGGCGTGCGCAACGAATACCGAGGGACTGAGTTTATCTTTTCTAACGTATAGTTTGCAATCCAAGATTTGTACTTTAAACGGAACGTCGTTAATGGATGACATCAAACAGAATGGATCTTTATTTCTGACGAGTCGCATCTTTATTTTAACGTCGTTAGGAAGGATTCGATCTTGCAAAAATCCTTAGCTCAGAATCGTCTCCAAATAACTTTGATAAGCGTAAGTATTGCTCGAATCGGTGATGAGAGTATCGTTTAAGGTAATGTCGACTTCCGAAAACAGACTGTGTCGAAACAGGTTGATGGGACCGACGTGATAGCCTCCGTCTATGTCGTCGTTGTTTGCGCGCACGATTGTAGCTCTAACGTACAGTTGAGAGCTCGACAAATCAAAATAGTCTTGTCCGACACCGGTAATGCTGAATTCGATAGGAGTTCCTTGAGAAATTGTCCAAATTGGATTATATTCCACAAAAGTCCCGCTTTCTATGCTGGTCTGCGTCAGAGGTACGACGAAGAGATCCAATTCGCTCTTGGTGCATTCGCAAGACTGTGGGTGAACAAAGGCCATTATTGCTCGTCAAATATATCGAGCTTAGGCTTTTTATTTAGTCTCTTTAATGATTTCTTGCGTCTCTTACCGCCGCTAGCGCCGCTACCGCTTTGATTATTGAAATGGTTTGTCGACGCAGACTCTTTTATACCGGCCGGAATACGAGATTTGCTAGCCTCTTTGAAATTTTGCCCATCCTCAACGTCGTTGGCTATCTGCAAACCAGTTCTCAAGAACAGTTTCCCGAAAGCTTTAGCTCCGGTTTGAATTAAAGGCCAAGCGCTTCTGAAGAATCCGCTGAGAATGCTCCCAGTCCGTGTCCGCACTGCATGCGAGAGCCCTGGAAAACGGGCATTTCGCTCCGCTCTTTTGAGAGTAATAAGTCTTCCTACGCGAAACGACTCGCGACGTCGCAACAAAATTGTCTTTTCGTTGTTATAGACATGGGATTTTGCGCAATCTGATATGAAGAGTTATCAACACTTTCCCGGTTTCGAATAATATGGGTAGACCGACCTCGTTCCTTATATCTATCTCGATGGAATCCAAATGTTTCTGGTGTGAGGGTACGTATTGAGGCTTTTCGTACGTGGGGTGGACGATTTCGCCGTTTTTTCCTGAAATCGGTACGATACGAAGCAGATGAACTTTCGCTTATTTCTCCGTGGAAGCGTTTCGTTACGACGTTACAACTAATGCTCAGAAAGTCTTTGAGTTCCGACTTCTTCGCAAATTCTTGTATATGATAATTTATATAATGCACGATGCTGGAAGGCGATTCGCAGTATCTGACCGGGAGACGTATAGTGTGATGTAAGTAAATCTGCTTGCCGTTTTGTACGGCGGATTGAGAATAGTGAACTCTACCTTCCCCTCTGAATAAATTATTCCAACTGCGAGCGTATTGCATTTCGACCAAACCGACTTCCCAGTCGCCGGACAGAGATACGGCTTTCTCTAATCTCGTGGTAAATCGCGTGATCTGATTATCCGGATAGTAGTTCGCGGAGCTGTTGCTCGGTAACGTGAGATAAAAGTGAGCCATCCTATACCAACCGCATACGCGATCGATCTGAATCGAAAGACGTTTAAGTATACAATATATCAAAAGTCCATGAATTAAAATTGTCGTCGTAACCTTTCCACTTTACGAAATATTCCAATTTTTTGCGTCGTTTGCCAATTTTTAATATCGCCACTTTGTAAATTTCTTCTTTCGAAACGCGTTGCAATTCTTCTTGATAGAATTTACGTTTTACTTTCTCGCCGTTGTAATCCGTCAATTCGTACGTTACGGGATCGGAAGGAATTCGACCCGATATAGCGAAAAAAATTTCCGACCACGAAGGTAGGTAGCCCTTTTTGAACGCTATTCTGACCTTACTTATTCGCACCTTCTCGCCATTCTCGTAATTCCAAACCGGCGGTCTCTTCTTTTCGCCGAATAGGCGATTTCTCACGACTTCTTCGTTTTCTAGGGATACCCGAGCCGGAGCCATACCTATGCTTCTATGAAACGCTTCGTTGTACGAATATACGAGATCGGGCAAAACGTTGACGTATCGATCGTGTTCCTGTGCGTGAAATATTTCCACATTTTTGTTTTGAGAGTACGATTAAATCTCTCTACGACGGCCGCTTTGATATCCTCGTTTTCGGAAGTGTAGAAAAGAATGACATTTTTGCGCAGCAGAGTCTGAAAGGATCTATTGAGAAATTTGGTGCCTTTATCGGTCTGCAGGTGAGCGGGGTGCGATCCATCGTTCAAAATCGCCGAAACGGGTCCTGTCTTTGATTCAAGCGGGAGAACTCTCGCGCATTTGGAAAACACATCGATGCACGTTAACAGATATTTATTTTTATCGTTATATTTTGACAGAGAAGAAACGTCGATCAAATCGGCCTGCCACATATCGTCTATACCTACGGTGAAAGTTTTTCTGCGTCTAAATTTTAATCTGACGGGTTTATGCAAAGTATAAGCGTCTTTATCCGATAACCAAGTTTTCAAATCTTTAGATTTGATTCGCTTTTTTAGATGTCTCTTGAACGTTTCCCCGCATCCGATACTGGCCGAATGCTTCGGATTGAAATACGACTCCATCATCAGTAAAGAGCCCACTTTCGCTGCTTTTTGCGCCCGCTCGACGACGCGATCGATCTTCGTCCGGCGATCGGAGTTACTGACTCGGCAGAGTTCGACGATCCGTTAATATAGTTACATCTGTCTTCGTTCCCGATTAACTCGTGAGGTATGTTGTGGTCTTTTAAAGCGTCGGCAAGACGTCTCCACCCGTTGGGCACGAGCGTCAAAGTTCTTTTTCTCATCAGATCGTTAACCAAGTCAAAGACGTGCGGTTTAGGAATGGTCGTATTCTTCAAAACGAGTTCTCCACTTTTGCTCCATCCGACTTCTGGATTGTTTTTGATATGAGTCAAAAGACGTGAAGCTTGAGATTTCCATTTTTTCGGAACGTTGTCTAGTACGAGAGCTTCTACATCGGTCGATCGTTGCGGCGAATCCTCGACTTTTATCGCTTCTTCAACATTTTTGGACTCGTCGGAGTTAAATTTGGTAACGACTTCGGGCTTATCGATGTTCAAGTACCGTCTTAGACTGTTGGAATAGTGCTTCGCTTTTTCGTCGTCGGCCACGTTTCTGTGTAAGATCACGTACATTTCTCCGTCCAACTTTGACAGAGTCTTATCCAACATGGCTTCCTTATACTTTTCAATCTGTTGCGGTTCCACCAAAACCTTTCTTCGCGTAATTCATGACGCTGTCTATTTAGAGGTATGAGCTTCGGTATCAGAATGGAGCCGAGAAGCGAAAGCACCGGCGTCAGTAACGCGCCCAAGAATTATCCGGATTGTACAATTTCCTTTTTCGATTCCACGCGAACTTTCTTCGACGGCATATCCCTCAACTTCCTCTTAAAACGCTTCAGTTTGCTCTTCTGAGGTTTTGTGAGCGGAACATTACCTTTTAAAACATTTTTGGCGCACTCGCACAAGCAATGCAAGAGACCTTTGCTGCAATCTTTTAGGATATTTCTCCTCGTTTTGGCAGTCGCTTCCTTGAGTAACGTCAATTTGGCGAAAAACTTCTTCAATCTCGAAGGCATTTTTATCGAATGACTACAGAACTTTGCTCCCGAATGGCTATATAGTTTTTACTTTCTAACGTAGACGTAATGTTTCTCACCCGGAAAAATGTTCGTCTTTAATCGACATCTCTCGTCGGTATCCGGTCTTAAATCGACCAACAGATATCCGAAGGGCGCCATGGTAGCGTCGCTGAAGGCTTCCAACATGAAATTGGACTTTCCGGGAAACATTTACCTAGCCAAATTCGTAACTTGCGTGGAATCTCTAACGTTTTTGAAGAGAGCCAAATAATGAGCGTTCAGACATATCGTTCTCGTATGCTTGCCTTTTATAATAAATTTTGCGTCAGGTATAAGACGGAAATGTTTCTGTGATGACCTATCTTGATAAATATTTTTGTAACGCGTTCGTCGGTCTCGCTCATCAAATCGTCCAAAACGAGCAGAGTTCTCTCTTTTCCGTCGAAAATATTCAAGTCCGGCAGACCTTCGTGAAACTGAATTTGCGGATATCCGTCAAATATTTCTTGATATGTTCCGTAACACCATAGAATTCTATCCATCGCGGGTTTCACCATATGTGATAAGTGATCGATGAATCTAAGAGTAAACTGCGTCTTTCCCGACCCGCTGGGGCCGCTTATTATTGCTGAAAACGGGTGTTGCCAAGTTGGATCCATGCTCGAGAGTGAATGTGTCGCGATCCGAAATAAATTTATATACTTTTAGACCATATCAATTCTGACCGTTCCCAATATACGCTCAGAATACAGAGGACACGAGTCCAGTATATCCGCGCAATTTTCGCAGCACACGATGTGAGCGCAAGGCAGAGACATGGATTCAGCGCCGCGCGAACGACAGTGTCTGCATATCAACATCGTTTTCAGTGCTTCATTTTCCTTCCAAGCGCATTTTAATATATATTCGGCTAAAATGTCCGCGGCGGAGACGAATTTCTCGTCATCGCTGCCATTACAACTGCCTCCTCTCGAATCGGGCAATTCTTCTTTCGATGACGCTTTAACATTTTCCGTTTCGCCCATCATTGTTGAATTTATGATATCTTCGAGATCCGGTTCGAAACTCGCGGCCGAATTGACCGTTTAGGCTAAATTGCGTTCTTTTACGGCTACGGCCGATGGATCGGCACATGTCGTTACTTTTGGTATAATGTCGCGAAGCGATCAGTTTATGCTTCAAGTTCGTCGTAGATACTAAACGAACGTCGCTATTTTCCAAAGTTTTAAAGAAAAACAAGCGTCTAATGTCATTCAGTAAGTAAGCAAGTCAAATTCCGCACCAGGCCTAAGCATCGACTGTATTTCAGTTGTCAGAATTGCTGGAGTATTAATCGTTGCATTTATTTGACGCCTAAGTTACCGTTGCTTGATTTCGCACGTATTTAAACGATGTTTTTGTATGGGTTCCTTTAGAAGTCGTCGTAAACATCACTCCTCTAATCGCATGCCTTAACGCGCAAAGTCTGGCGAATAACTTTATCGTATACATTTCGTCAATTTTACGACCTACAACCGATCTCTGATGAGCGCGCCGCCCTAGGGGAGGGGGAAGGGCCAGCCGCCGCCGCCGTTCCGCCAATGACTGAGCCGTAAACCAAAAATGGGCGTATCTCTTTGTGCGTATGCGCATATGTGTGCGTTTATGTGTGCGTGTCATCGTATGTATGGATGCGTATGTGCGTGTATGTATGCGTGTCCGTGTGCGTGTGTGTGGGTGTCCGTGTGCGTGTCTGTGTGCCAAGTGGCGCAGCCGCCGTGCTGAGAGCCCATCCAATGGGAGTGCGGGAAAAGCCATTAAAATGATTGACGGGGGAGCCAGGCCAGCCGCCGTGCAGTGAGAGTAGCCAATGAGAGGGCTAGAAAAGACATTAAAATGCTTGACGGGTCGAAGGGGCATGGCTTATGAATATTAATTAGGTCGCCCAGCGACCAATCAGCGATCGAGAATAGCAATTAAGCTGTAAGGCAAAAGGGAGGAGCGATCGTCCACCGCCCATGGTGAACACCCCTATACCCCACTACCAGCCAAATTTCGGGCTGCGTAGGCACTCTGTTAGACAGCCACGCCACTCTGCCTGTTAAAAATCTGGATATACCGTAGATTATTATATATATTTTATATATATATATATATATATAATATTCGGTGTGATACATGGCATTTATTATTGTAATCGTTGTTTTTATTTGCCACGTTCCTTCTCTCTAGGCCTCTGTTCTCTTCGCATTCTTCTGTCTATCTTGTAGTTTTTACATCACATGAAATTGTGTTATGCCTTTAGATTACGAATGAAGGACGCGATCATTCAACAGCGAAATTTACACCCATTGTAGTATTCAGACCCAAAGGGTCTGTTTTCCAGTTTGCAAGAAATCTCTTGCAGACTGGAAAACAAAATTCACTCTACTAGCCTTTCCCTAAAGTCCGCCTTCGGACAAGTTCTATCAATATAGGCCCATGTCTATGGCTGATTCAGCACAATATTATAACCAAAGGCACTGAGTCATAACGTCGGTGATAGCAATTATGTGCGTTTTTTAAATTAAGACTTACACTTTCATTTGTTTTTGTCGTTATAACTCTTTCCTGAAAATGACGCGACAGAAACTGCGAGAGAAAGAAGCCAATGCTGCAACAAGTTCGTCATGCATGCTCCTAATAGCAGCACTATGAGCGGAATTGATTCATTGGCAAATTTCAGATACAAAAGAGAATGAATCAAGCATGCCACAGCAGTCTCGTCAGCCAGTCAGTAACTAGAGGCGAAGATTGGGATGATTTGCAAATTTAACGGTAAGTAATGAAGGTAGGCTACTACAGCATTAGCTATCGCGGCTCCAATTTCTACGCAGAATGAATTGGTTGTACAGGTTACCGATGGAGGTTTAGACCTGGAGGCTTTACCTGCTGCAGACGTATGTCCAAGTCGAGTTTCAGTTTCACTCCGCGTCTTCATCGGGGCGCTTGCCATTACTCGCCCCGAGCGTAATGTTGCTCAATTACGCCAGAGATATTAATGATAGTAATTAACAGTTACTGCACTCCATCAATGCTTCAGTTTATTTCAAATGTGCTGACGATGCTAATGTATTTCTGTTAGTTTATAGAGTAAATGTCAAACTGCAATATGTAGGCATACTGATTCATAGCTAGCGGACCTTCTCTGAACTTCGATAGAATAAACTTTATATCATACCGCGAGCTTGACGTCCATTAGTCTCTAATTGTAACCTTAATATAAGATTAGCGGTGATAACATCAATATTGCACACGTGTCCTTTGAGAAATTCTTAGGGGCGTTGATGAGTATCTAACGTGGTAAGCATAAGAACATATCTTGATACTGTAAGTAAACTTAATATCTCGCGCTAGTTATGCCTGACCGCGGAATATAAGCCTATTAGTTACTTTGTAATACACCATAATCATTCCCAGCATATATTATTGCAATAAATATAATCTAAGCCCCCAAATCAAGTTTTAATCCTACTTCGCTTGACTGGTAATTCCACAAAAACGCGCAGTTCGCGCCATCTCATATATAAACTCACTGAGGAAACCTTGATCAGCCTCTGTATGTCAGCATAGGAAGTCTATCATTTTATTTCATTAATAGACCTTTGGTTTATGCAGATCTGATTAAATTTCATCATTAAAATTTAGCTGCTCACTGCAGATTTACATAGGTAACATCGACTGAACCTCTAGATTCATAATCACTATGGTCTGTGTTAGATCTTACAGTGAAATATCGTATAGGCCAGGTTACGCTTTCACAAATACGAGGCAATTGTTTGTATCATCACCACCAGGAGTACAAAATATCTTCCGGATGATCTGGAGGCAGAGAGGAGAACCGTATAAATAAGGAAGAACCGCAGGGAAATGGTCATACAGACCATTGTCGTATCACGACTGATGAGGGAGTGAGAGTGGTGATGTGAGGAGGCAGATTATAAAGGAGATGTATCTTTCAGCTCAGTCAGATGGAGGTCAGAGGGATCGCTGACGGATATACGGAACGAAAGAGAAGATGTCACGTGATCACACAGACGAATATATAGATATAGAAGGAGATATAGGAGTCAAATTGAGACCGAATGAGCAGAGATAGACAGACAGACAGACAGATAGATAGATAGATAGATAGATAGATAGATAGATAGATAGATAGATAGATAGATAGATAGATAGATAGATAGATAGATAGATAGATAGATAGATAGATAGATAGATAGATAGATAGATAGATAGATAGATAGATAGATAGATAGATAGATAGATAGATAGATAGATAGATAGATAGATAGATAGATAGATAGATAGATAGATAGATAGATAGATAGATAGATAGATAGATAGATAGATAGATAGATAGATAGATAGATAGATAGATAGATAGATAGATAGATAGATAGATAGATAGATAGATAGATAGATAGATAGATAGATAGATAGATAGATAGATAGATAGATAGATAGATAGATAGATAGATAGATAGATAGATAGATAGATAGATAGATAGATAGATAGATAGATAGATAGATAGATAGATAGATAGATAGATAGATAGATAGATAGATAGACAGATAGCAATCAGAGGGTTGAAGAAGCGAAGGCCGTGTAAGTAGGGGATGCGCGCAGAGTCGTTTGAGTGCGTGTGCGCTTGGAATCGCAGTCTGTTTGTTTGTATGCGAAAGGGAGACGATCAGAAGAGAGACGGAGCGAATGCAGCACAAAACAGAGTCATTGGCTGAAGCTACGCAATCGCTGACCGAGGCAGCAATCGCCAAGACCTGCTCGTTGCTCGGTTGGTCAACAGTAGTCGAATACCTGTAATTAGTATGCGAAGTGGCATTCGTGATACAACTAGCGCTATATAATGTCGTACAAATAGACGAATATCGCAGTAAATCTTTGTCGTTGTGTCAGTAAACTGCTGTCAGGGACACAATAATAGTCGCTGCCAGTGATCTGCATATAGGCAATGACAAGATACAAGATGAATAACTCACGATCAGGTAAATGACTCTCGTTGTTTCCGTATTAGATAAATCCACAATCTATGACACTAGCTGCCGTCTCATTGTGTCTTGTACACGAGAACAGCTTGTTTGGAAATGAATTTTCAAATTTATGGATATGAAGCTTTATATCGATAGGTTTGTGTATAATATTTAACAAAATAAATAAGTTCAAATTTACCTCCAAATCCATCTTCACTTGAAATTTTTTGGCTTTAATTTAAGTAAATGATGATTTGTTTGGTCTATAATTATTACATTACAAGAGACAGGTAAACTTTCTGAACGCTTAGAAAAGCAGACTGTATGGGATTAATGCAATCGAGTCAGATAAGGATGGACCAGAGAGTAGTTGGGCCTATAGAATGATACGCAGATTAAGCGATAGTAGGTGCCACATCAGGTGCCACTTCATCGATGAGGACATCCCAGGTAAGTGATAGGTTGACAAACACGCCAAGAAATTTTGCAGAGACAGTTTTTGGCATGGAGGCATTCTTTAGATCTCAGGGCTCATTGGAATCAAAAGGTTTCAAATGCCTAGTAGCCTATGCGTCATGGTATGTCTCCAATTTGAAGTTACAAAATTGATATTAGCCAGGCTGCTTTGTGTCCCCTCCTGAGAAAGATTGTAATTTCCAAAGTTGGATGAAAATCATAATGATTTTATAACTTGCTCAAAGTTCAAAAAGATTCATGACTTGGGAGACAATGCGATAGATTTATCATTCAGTCATTTATTTATCATTTTATATTTATGTTTTAACTTTAATTCACATAAGTCTTGTGTCTTTATTTTAACCACTTATAATCAACCTACTTGGTCGTTCGTATTAAATCTGAGCCGAGCAAGTATTCGCGAATATTCAATTCATATTTAATTCGCACCTGCAGACATTATTGTGTTCAAATGGCGGTCAATTATTTACTTAGCTGAGCTCTGTGTTATAAATTATAGTCAGCCATCATCAGTTGGACTCAATAACCTTATCCGTAGGAAACTTATTCGCGTAATTATGTGCCTTTTATACAAAAAAGATATCTGTGTACGTGGGCTATGCGTGCATATTGAGCGTCTCAGACTATCTTTCAGGTGTGCGGAAATACAATTTTCCAGTCATTTTCGACTGAAGGTTGGCTAAAAATGGCACTTAAACTGTTTATGGCTGAAAATTCGGATTCGTCAGTAGAAGATTCTTCCATACATCTGCGCTATATAGGCTACATGTATGATCGCCGTAGGATTCAACGGGTTTATTTTTAGTTATGTTTGAACTCATCAACTGACAGTTAATTAACCCTTACATGTAACCTTCTCAAACCATTCAATCAACGCTAAAGTGTAGGCCTCTGCATTTTAGTCATCTCAGCATTGTTTGCTTTAGGAAATATTTCCCTGTTTAATGGACCTAATTCATTGAGACTACAACGTGGACAGCGTTAGTGTCGAATCTGTCGATTCCGCGCAAGGCCCCCTATATTAAAATATAAACCAACAGATGGCCAGATAAATCAATTAATAAAATTATTAGTCCTCTGCAGTCAGCACTTAAGACAGCTGCTAGACTGATAGCTCGCTTTCCTCGTTTCCCTCGCATCTCTACCTTTATGTTTGATGAACGTCACTGGCTTCCTCTCCATGCTCGCATACAATTTAAAATTCTCATTATGATCTTCAAGGCTCAGCGGGGTCTTGCTCGGAGATACATGGCTGATGTAATACTTCGGTCTCACTCAGCTTCCTCCCTCCGTTCACTTCGCTCACTCAATAGACTTGACCTTTTGGTTCTTAGAACTAGAACAGCTATGGCTCAGTCTCGATCTTTTGCCTCAATTGGTACCTCTCGGTGGAATGCGCTTTCGACATCTGTTCGCTCTAAAATTCTGTCTGGCAGTCTCTCATCCTCGTTTGCTCTTCTCAAAACCTACTTCTTCTCGCTGGGCCTATTGTACTGGCAGCGAATCTGAACGGTTCACCCTACTCAAGGCGCTTTATAAATGCTTAAATACAATACAATAGTTTACGAAATTTGAACGCAACAATCACCTAATACAAAGCAATGTTAAACTTGAAGGAGTATTTCGATGATGACTCTCTTACGCGAAGAGTAAAAGCACAGACCAGGATTCGATTCCCGCTAGACCCTACCTTCCTATAGAGTCAACTCAGCCTTTAATGGCGAGGTGGGGTTGATAGAATCAACAGTAGGACGTGATGGGCTTCTGACATGACTGTCGTACCATTAAATTCGACTTCCGCATTAAAACTTGTGATCGTCCTATCATGCAACTTGCAATCAGACCGCGCGTGTCATTATTAAGTTAGTAAACGAAGATTAGGCTTATTATTAATATACCATCCTATACGCAAGATATTTCAGGAAGCAAATAACATTTCTTGACAGCACTCGTCGGAAAAGATTTGGCACTTTAAGGCGCTTTGCCTCATTTCGGTACGTTTTCTCTGCCTATTGCGCATGTACTGGTTCGCTGTTTTCAATTCTTGCACCGCGGCGTTGCTATGATTTGAAGCCCTAGTAGATGTATCAGCTGAGCATGCAACGGCGACTCTATGATCGCAGACCGCCATTCCAACACCTAATCCACCGGAGAACTTCTTCCCATGGAATTATGTTTCGTGTTCGGTTAGAAGTGAGCTTTGTCGAGAATCAATCGGAAATGCCAGCGCCACATTTTGAGGATCCAACAAATTTCAATATATAACCATGGTATATAATTTAAAAGCAAAAAGAAGTTATTTATCAGTTCTTTTTAGTAGGACCTACTTTGGTAATTTTCCCAACTGACACTCAAACCTTACCAAAGCAAATCTCATTTCTGCTGTTTCTCTTCTTCATTTCAGACCAGAGTTGAAGAATTCAAAAATCAAATCAGACCAAAAAACCTTTATTGTTCACCAAGTATTATCACATCATGGTTACATGAGCTGACTCGGTGATCAATAAAGGTTTTCTTGTGTGAGTTTAGATTCGGAAAGCAGAAATAGGAAATCTTATTAGTGATTACATTGAGTACTATTAAAATAATTATGTACAAAAATGGTATACCCCAAATCATTGGTCACCTTTAGTGCTATGCATTAAATTATATTATATTATATTATAATTTGATATAATATCTTTTGCCCGCTGTATAATTGTTCTGGCTCACATTGCTGCCTATGGGTATTGACTTTAATCCATTAGGAAGAATTACTCCTAGGAAATTATGCATTTGTTCTAGTAGCTCTTCGTGGTCATCGTCCCTGTGGTACTGAGTGAGCAGTTGCTGACATACTTGGCCTGATCAATATGCGGCTAGAAATCACGAAAAATATGAAACAAGAGGAGTTCCAATTTTGCAGATATGGCATATCAAGTCCGGAAAACACATTTTTCAGAACAATTTCGGAAAATTATTGTCGACAGAAAGCTTGAGGAGGACCTTTTCTCCACGTCCCTCTGGTGCATACTACGACGTCCTTGTAACCCAAGATATTCGTAGGTGTATTGAAACACATTGCCCCGAGTATGTATTCCAACCCACTTTCTGATCTCAAAACATCCGGACTGGAATTCGGGGGTGGACAATAGCTTGGTAACACATCCTTCAAATACTATCATTACAAACCGATACACAAATGCCTCATCCGGTTCTGTGAAGGGAGGGTCTTGCCATCCCAGTGTTTAGAGAAGAAAAATGGAAGCTTTCCGGTCGAAAACAGGACAAATCTCAGCTGCCTTGGGCTGCTTGGTTTTCTTTCCTTGTTCGAAGGATCGCTGAAGGACTGATAATCCAGCTCACCAGTTGATGCTGTATGTATATTAGATGAGGCGAGAACCGAGAAAGTGTGAGTTGCCTCACTGCTGTTGGTTTTGGCGCCATCTAGAGCGTGACCGAAGACAGTTGCATAAGCCTTATAGAACCTTATCTTATACAGGGACCCAACGTAAGTCTCAGATGTTGTTAGTGAAGTGAAAGGATCGAAATCAAACCAGTGCAGAGCATAATGTGGAACAGGCAATGTTTCTTATTTATGCATTTAATGCTTCATCGTAAGCAGCGTTTGAGTTGTTTATTTATTTTTATTAGCGCTTCAATCGAAACATCTGATTGCTCTATGAAACGATGCATTTCCTCTTATCAAGATAGCGATGTTATTTTAAGTATCTAGATAACATTAAGCGCGACATATATATATTTTAATATGGATATAAACGCAAGCCTACATGACAAATGTTAGCATAAGCGAAATACAGTAAATACATATATTATGTAAATGTTTTTTGAAACCCTTAATGCATAGATTAGACCGAAGCCGACTGGAGAGAACATATGAAACGCGGCTTGTATGTATATCCATAGGAGTCGTTCACGTGATTGGTGGTGGAGAACGTGTGTCCTCTCTGGTGGCGTACTCTTGCGAGCGAAGCCGTAACTGTGATTCCATGACATCTATCTCGAATTCGCGAATTCTCTGCTGGTCGTTATCCGCTTTTGGAATCTATTTCCGCAGTCAACATATGTTCTAGTCACAATCATTAATTTGTATAGTTATAAAGATACAATTATCATTATATAGTTGGGTCCAATATTTAATTTATAATCTTTAGTTATGAAAGATGGCTCGAAGCGCTGAGTGAGTGACTAGTTATCGGAATATTCGATTTCTTCCGTGTGACATTGGATGTCACTGGAAGCAACACATTGCATAGGCTTATTTATTTTTTCATATAGTACGGCGACTACGGCCTACTCACAAAGCAAGAATAGCGCTTTTGCTGCAATTGCGATACAACAGCGACAATAATGAAGCACGCGCTACAAGTCTGTGTTCTCGAATGTCAAGTCCGAGGGGTTGTCCGTGACGTACCGTGACGAATAAAAAGATTCGGTTGTCAACGGAACGTTAATCATTCAATGAGTAGACTATGACGCTTTACCGGAAGTTGCCATGCAGTTTATATGGAGATAAATGACATTTTGTCCAAGTTATTATATAACGCAGAACTCATACACTTGACAACGAATCCAAAACAATTGAATAGTATGACTGGTACATGTATATGTATTATTAACATCTATATTTATGTCATCCGAGGATTATCCCTTCTTTGGTTTAAAAATTTATCTGGGTAATAGACAACAGCAGGTCCAATGCAATACTAAATTATCAAAACTTCGCCTTATTGAATTCGGTGTTCCTCAAGGTTCAATTCTGGGTCCTCTTTTATTTTGGCTTTACATAAATGCCTACCACATGTTTCTTCCGTTATGCACTTTGAATTGTTTGCTGATGAGTCGAACGTTTTTATTTCGCACAAGTTCCATGAAAATTTATTTAAAACGATGAACCTCGAACTACCCTTTATCGGTGACTGGTTTAAAGCAAGCAGGCTTTCACTTGACTTATCTAAAACGTCTTTCATTCTATTCAATTCTCACAGGAAAATCCCTCCCATGCAAATACCTCCACTATTAATTGACGGTATATTCATTCCCCAAATCACTAAAGTAAATTTTCTTGGTGTCGTCATCGATCAAAATCTGACCTGGAAGGAACAGATAAATATTCTCAAATATCGATAAAATTGGCCAAAAATATAGGTATTTTATCGCGCATCTCATAAAAGTTACCAATGCACATCTTAACCAACCTGTAATACTCGTTAATTCATCCGTACCTAGGATATTGTAAAATGATTTTGGCGTCGAACTATGCCTCATGACTTTCACGTTTGGTTATTTTACAGAAAAGAGCTGTTCGATTTATAAATAAATCTGATTAGAAATGTCCTACTGCTCATCTTTTCTGCCTCTACCGCATTCTAACATTAGATAAGACTAAAATATTGCAAACTGGTGAATTTATGTTTCGCTATAAACATAACTTGTTACCTCACACCTTTAGTGGATATTTTAACACTGGCTCGGCCATTGACTCCTACAGTACTAGGACAGTCTCCAATTATAGAACTACCTATGCACACACTAACACCCGTAAATTCTGTATCAAGATTACTGGTCCCACAGTTTGGAACAGTCTTCCTGCTGGCATCCATAGCGTTCTTCATCTCCTGCTATTTAAAAAAACTCTTGCGTGCTCATCTTCTAACTCTAAATGTATAATAATGTCTTTTCTTTTGTTAATTTTGGTTTAAAATGTATAGCGTTAAAAATTCAATTATGCTAACACTACAACTGAAATGTTAACAATTCCCAATTTGACATGTTATCTACCTCTATCTATTTGTATTGGTACTTAGGTGGCCCTGCCCAGCGGGATCTTGGTCCCTTTAGGTCCCTCTTTTGTAGCCCAACTCTTTTACTAATATGAAATATGATCATGTGCTGTTGTATTTTGGGAACAATAAAAAAGCTATGTTATGTTATGTTATATTTGAATGTGGCTGTTTCTGCCCTTAGGTCCCGCCGTGTAGCGTAAATTCACACACTATAATAACATTATTACTGCCTCAAATAAAACAAAACGATAATGGCGTTGCATGATTATTATATGACATTACATTACAGAAAACAAAAGACACATTTTAGTAATCTTTCGAAGGATGTATTATGAACCTATAATTAGGGAACGTTGTTTTCAAACACTAGCATGACTAATACGTGTTGGTTCGTCCAGAGAATAGACATACGACAAAATAAGATGTCAATCTAACCAGTCATCACCGGCAGTTCAGTTTGTCAATCTCAGTCAATCACATAAGTTATTGGGCACTTTACGAATTATAAACCTTCAGCTATATTTACTGACAATATTTGTTGTCCTGAAATAATGATTAAATGAAGAACTACAGCACTCGTCAGTCATTCGGTGCTAGAGTTAAGCGTGGTTGTGACTCCATAGACTGTGGTTAGTCACACATTAACGTAAGCGAAATAGAGAGAGGGAGAAGGGGTGGGAATTGCAGATCGATTTTTTTAACTGATTCTTCTGATGGTCCAGATGCATTGCAAATGAAACTTACTGACATTCACAGGGAGAGAGAGCTCTACAAGAGCATTGTTCAAAGTGCAACATTGTTACACTTTGCAGACAATTATTATTCTCTGAGGCTCTTCCAAATATGTCCAATCCTACATTGCACTCTATGCAGAACATGTACATATTGTTGTGAACAGTTTTCTCTGGAATGGAAAACATTAAGAGGTTCACGATCACTACTAATATGTGGACACTTCACTAGGATTACCTACAGTAGATATATGAAATATTTAAGCAGATGAGACGTATGCAAGCACGTATGTGGCACGGTGGCTGATCCGTTGGAGCGGTCGGCCCGTAACGCTCAGTGTGCGCTGAGTGAGCGGGTTCGACTCTCGTCCGTGGCGTCAGTCTCCATGCAGGGACATTGAGCAAGTCCTTCGCGCGCAATTGCTCTGCAGTACAACTGCAATTGCGCCGTCGCGGGGTGTGCATTTCTGAGCAAAAGATGTTGGAAGAAGAGCGGTATCAAATTTCGGAATAAAAAAAACGCAATGTCCTCAGCACAAACAAAGAAAGAGAGTAAAAATGTGGTTTACCCGATCGTGAAGTTCGTGAAGTAGGCAAGTGATATTATAATCATTCGATAGTAGGTCTATATGCATCACGTTTTAAAATTATCGATGTCATTTTTTGCTTCGGCCCCGGGTTCTTAGAAAATGTCAATGATACCCAACACCAGAGGAGATTGAACATGCTTATTAACTAACGTCTTTGGTCTGGTCTCTATCAAACATCTTAGCCTGTGTCATATCTTGTCTTCACCCGTCCTCGAGGCGAAGTGTGATTAGAGACCGGTTATCACCCACTCTACCATCATCATCATCATCATCATCATCATCATCATCATCATCATCATCATCATCATCATCATCATCATCATCATCATCATCATCGTCATCCTTCTCCTTCTCCTTCTCCTCCTCCTCCTCCTCCTCATCGTCGTCGTCATCGTCGTCGTCATCGCCGTCATCGTCGTTGTCATCCTCATCATCATCAGTTCCTGACGCAAGCCTTTTGACAATCAATGCAGCCTTAAAATCTGTACAATTTTTTTGCCATTTCTAAAAATTATTTAAAATTATATAGCCTCTGCACAAGCAACCAAAATGTCAGAGGCCATATATCGCAAAACATTTGACCCTAAACAACTACGATGTACTTAATCTTAGAATTATGTTGCCTCTCTGTTTTAATTAAAGTTATATTTCAATGATTTCCCAACATAGTTATGTGCGATAGCTTGTGACTGAACTTTTGGATTATAAGCTGCAGGGTCAGTTCTAATCACTGCCGTCTAGGTTATAAGTTACCTTCTCAATATTTGACTAAGATCGATGTTTCTGTCGTTCCCTATATGTAAGCCTAATTAGAAGCGCAGTCATTCGTCTTTCAATTAATTAAAAACTGTCGATATTTTATCAGTTTCACCAGACGCTAATCTTCTTACTAATTTAGTAATGTCGTCATCCCGCCTTCTTTCTTCCCACTCTCTGTCTGCTTGGCGCATTGGGCTCATGATTTGGTTCGACGCTTCTGCCTTGGGCGCTGCTGGCTTCCGGCGTGGCGGCGTCTTTGGTCACTGGCTGACTATGGGGCGCCTTCTTCGAATTTAATCTCTACGTACGTGAGCACAGTTTAGCGGATTCTCGTTCTTAGCGGGGCCGCCAGTTATAAAATTTTCAGTAGATAATCGACGTATATAGAAGATGAATCAGGTCTTCTAATTTACCTGATTGCGTGTTCGTCGAGCGAAACCGATCCCCGCGACGAGAGGGGAAGAGGAAACGATCGGACATTCGTTGGTGGAGTGGCCGCTCGGGAGCGGAGTATTGCGCCAAGCGATTTTATGACGCGTGAGGTAGATTCGTCGACAGCGACTGGAATACATGAGAACGAACAACGGTCAGGCGACCTGTTGTGTAAAGGGGAACATCAATTGGACAGAAGAACGGAATACGTAATGAAAAGTTACGCATCTGAACAGGAATAACACGACGAAGACAACGAGAAGGAGGAGGAGAAGGAATAGGAGGATAAGAAGTAGGGAAAGGAGACGGAGAGAGAGGGAGGGAGTCTGCTGAAGACGATCATCTGCATGATTTACACGAATGGCTGGTAGTTCGGTCGGTCGGTCGATCGTTTTGGGGGTAAGTCTTCATCGTGATTTTACGTCATTTTATAGTCAATGTCTATTGAAGAATTAATCGTATGTTTATGTCACGGGTTTTATATGCATGACATCTAGTCATAGTATTCTCAAACCCACGCAGCCACACACACACACACACGCACACACACGCGCACACACACGCATACACACACGAACACACACAAACACACACGAACACACACGAACACACACAAACACACACACACACTGGACTATATACCTTCTGAATGACTGGCAGACTAACTGGCTGGTTGGTCGGTGACTGGCCTGTGAATAATGAGTGAATGAATGATATCAAATGAATGGACTAATGAAAAAAATAATGAATGCATAAGACAGCGAATGAATGAATGAGTGAACGATTGAGAAAATGGATGAATGAATAAGTGAAGCAAATGAATGAATGAAAAGATGACTGAACGAATTGCTGACGAGACAGACATGAAGAGACGATATGAAATGAAGCGCAGTTATTTAAGCTTCTCATTTAAAATTTATGCTTCATTACGAATCGATGATCGACGTCCTATGCAGAATTCTTCTTTTTCGCATATACTTGGCTCATGCGCAGTCACCTTAAACTGCGTCTTACCAATTCATTTGCTCACGACGACTACACACCAATGTCTAGAAATCCGAAGACGGTAATGCTGATAAGGTATATATATATATATATATATATATATATATATATATATATATATATATATATATATATATATATATATATATATATATATATATACAAGGTCGTAGGATGGAGAACGCCTCGATGCCTATTAGGCGTTTGGGTGAACCGCTTGCCTTGCATTACGAGGTCATCATCCTTCCTAAATGTCATCTCCTTGTCATACAGTTGTACATGGGTCGGGTCACGAATATCTGTATATTCGTAGAATCAGTTCGGGCCCAGGTCCTAGTGGGTTGGATTGGGTCGGGTACGAAGCCCTGAAACATTTCGACCCACCAGTTATTCGCAGCGCTGTTTCTTCAACTCTGTACTTTTCAAAATGATTCGTTGCGGTTTATATCTTCTGTGCATGCATTCATTGGCAAAAGACCTCTGGGTCCTGGCACGCCTGATTGTCAAAAGAACAACAGAAGACCACAAGGCCATCGCAAAGCCGATGGTTTAGCCCACCCAGTGCTGAACTTGGAAATATGGCGAAGAAATGAGAGCGTAAGTTTAGAATAACACCGGATTTGTTGCTTCTAACACCGAACAGGCTGTCGTATGGAATAATTTCTCAATAATTTATGAGAGAAAAACGAATGGTCAACGGATAGATCAGAAGCGTGTGAGTTAGCCAGGGATGCAACTCTGGGGCATGCTGGTCAAACTCCTTCATACATGTACTTCCTAGTAACATCAAGAACTATTTTGCATGAATTTATGGAGAAAGTAAGTTTTGGCTAAAATAAATGGGAAAAACGAAGGGTATATTCACTGACGCGTTTAATAAAATTGAGCTCAAAATACCGATATTATTATCCTATATATAGCGGATTTTACGACATTAGAATTTGACGATATATATAAAATTAGTAGAAATAGCACTAAAGGGACTGGCGGGATTGGGTTGAGTCATGGTTTCAGAAGTCGAGTCGGGTCGAGCCCAGTTTGGGTGAGTCGGGTTGGGTCGGGTCGGGTCATGAAAATTGGAGCTTGAACAATTCTGGCTTGCCTCAAATTCGTAATTTATCTTCCGACATTGTAGAGCCTAGTCCGTTTTGCAGTGTGCTATAATCTTATTCCGGAAGACGCTAGTTATCCTGGTAACAATTTTAAAATAATGTTTTACTTACTTGCTCCGATCGGTGATGAGTCGACATTTAGCTTAAGCACTCTGAATGTGTTGGCTGCAGCCTCAGACTGCTGTAGGTCACTTTCCTGATAGCAGATAAGTGACCCTGTACTATCACGTATGAAACTGATTACAAAATTGGTCGTATAATTTCTCCGTCCGTGTCCTTCTTTTCCCATTCCCCGCAAAATGAAGCCGTCGCCCGATAAGAAGGAAGAGTGAACTGCACTGCAACAAAGGCGCTGAAGGTCACATCATGGATCAACTCTGGAGAAATATGTTTCTGCATGCACTCATGTTAAGAGCGCATAGGGACAGGCTTAATATATTCAAAACCCATCTAACAAATCGAGTGCAACTTAATGCGATCTACTCTGCTGGTCTATAGAACTGCTATGGCATCAGATATCTATCAACGGTGGTAGAACCACGTGATTCGCGAACCAGGGAAGAGACTACAGAAGAAAAGAAATTCTTAAAAGATCACACCTGAAGTTCTACAATGATTTATAAAATCTCACACCAACCGATGCGGTTTTCCATCATCGCAGGATAGCAGTGGAAAGGCCATGGCTTTGGAGCAGGCCCTCTGGCGGATGGTGTGTGCCAGAAAGTCGGAATTCCACGCAAAATGTTCCCTTCCATTTGCATGCGGTTCAATTTCCGCCAGCAAGAGCCTCGCTAAGGACTCCGACGAAGCGGATATTTGACCGAATGTCGCAATGAATCACGAAATGTCAACAGTTTCACAGCAGCGATAAACTTCATACATACACAGCCGTACACACGGATAACAATATATAAATATATATATGCACACGTATAACTTATCGCGTACCTCATACCGAACGTTAATAAAAACGTAATATATTAATAAGGATATAAACAGTCTCTCATGTACAGCATTAATAAAAACGTGTTTATTGTGTAGTGGTGTAGTAGGCAAAACAGACGATAAGGTAGTTTGGCAATTCGTGCCATTTGCTCTTCCGCAGACTTTGTGATTTCCGATGGAAGTGCGCGTGCGTGAAGCGCCACTATATAAAGTTGGCTGACTTTATACGTTTACGGAAGAACTGAAGGAACTGCCCGCTGAGATGATCGGCTTCAGTGAGTTTGTGCAAACTTACCACAGTACGAGTGCTTTGCGTATATACGAGAAAATATACGTAAGCCTGCCTGCTTATCTATATATATAAAAAAAATTTTAATATTTATGTGTATATATATAGGCGTTATATATGTCACCTCTCTGCTGACGGGTGCCGAGCCAGATCAGCTGATTTTTTTTAAATTGAGAGAGAGGCGATTCGAGGACATACAGCGATGAAGTTCTGAAGAAAGAGAATGATAGGTTGATTTTCTGGCTGACCATTAACAAAGGGCTGAACATCATCAGCTTAGATGTGTCCCATTGCAGATCATAATACTGTTTTGAATACGTTTAATTATGTATAAAATAGAATTTTTATTTGTAAGTAATTTGTTTTCCGAATAACACTTCTGCACAATCTTATTGTAAATTCAGATACAGTTCAAAGTAGTTTCATCTGTATTAGAAATGTACCCTCACTTACTTCTCATGTTGTTTACTTTTATCACTAATATCGGCTTAGGCAGTCTGTTATTGGTGCAATGATCTCTAAATGCAATGCATTGGATCTGTGTTTGCTTTTCATGCTATAGCTGGCAAATAAAGACTGTCAACGGATGATTATCCAACATACACTGTATCTTCTTTTTTATTTGATTCGTAATTTTACTTGTTGATGCAATTCAAATCGTCAGTCTTTATGGAGATTTTTTTCGCACAATGTAAACCTTCTCGTAAGACTATCAAGTAATTTTTTTGCAATTACATGCAGTTCCTTATCTGCGTACACACAGTAACATTCTTAAAGCTCCTGGTTGTTATACATTTATTCATAGAGACATGCGTTAACATGTGAAGAACGCGTCATCTCTTGAGGCATTTAAATCGTGTCTCAGGACGTATCTTTTCAAACAACCATAAAACTGTAATTGACATTTTGTTCTCCTGTACAGCGCCCTTTCTTTCGACCTCGGTCGTGCTACGCCACTATATAAATAGTCCTATTATTATTATAATAATAATAATAATTATTATTATTATTATTATTATTAATGGTAACACAAAGTTGTAATGCATGCATGTAAGAGAGCAAGAGTCGAAGGGATGCACTCCTCATATGTGTTTCGAGTGTACATCAAACCCGAACGAACGGACGCTTTTGAGTTTGAGCCGATGATTGGCTTATATTGTGTCGATATAATGTAATGGACGTCGACAGTGTTACTTGTCTGGGCAGACGACGACGACGGGAGGGACGAACGCAATAAGAGGAGACACGATGAGTACATATCTCGTGTATATATGTATATAAGTATATCATTTATGATGCATGTAAATAGCTAAAACATATCAGATATATATATATCATATATATATATATATGTCATAGAGACATGTAAATAAAAAATCTATGTACCTGTAGATGCATGTAATTCAATGTGCCAAAATATGAGGACTGGTGAAGTTCGGCGGTTGAAATAGTTTCTGCAAAAAGAGTCTGGCTTATCCATCTCGTCAAAGAGGAGTGGCTGCGTGTTATCTCCTCTTCCTCGTCGTATCCTCGTCGTTGTCTTCCTCTTCCCCTTCCTGCTTCTCCTCCTCTTCTGCGGTTGCAGAGGCTGCAGTGATTGATGGCTATCGCTTGTTGTTCATCGGGTATTTCAACGACTTCATTGAATTAAGATGAGATGCTCGCCATTACTGACCATTGTCCAGCAGCTATGTGATTTCTACTGATGTTGTACACTATATATATATATATGTATATATACATATACATATATATATATGCATATGAGTACATATAGGCTATACGTCAACAATTGAAATACTATCATGCGCATGCAAGATCCTTGTATATTGTATGCATTTAAGAACGTATACATTAGGGTTGCATTACGACAAAACCTGACTATTTAAACAACTCATCCCAGATTTGTTGCATTTGTGGCGTAAATCTTATACTGTTCACAAGAACTGTTCATTTTTGCAATATTGGGGGGGATTTCTGGATTGAAATTCTTAAGTGTTATCTACGTTATCTTGTTATCTAAGTGTTTAGTATATATATATATATATATATAGGCTACAATTGGTGTCAATGACATTCGTGAATTCACCTCCTGATTACAGAGACGAATTTCATTTTTTCCCACCCACTATTTGAATTTTGCCCCCTCCCAGAAATTTGAAAAATGTGGGGCACAAATTATCTTTCCAAAAGTCATTTTATCATAATTACTTCATAGAAATTCGATGTGCAGGACACTTTTAAAGTACACTCTATAAAGTAGGCCTACTATTTTGTACAATATACAGTAAAATTGTATGCAAATCAATCTTTTCCATCATCCTGAAGCTTGTAACATGGTCATTGCAACGGCGCATACATAGGCTGGATGCCAAATAGATTTCGGCTTTAGCTTGCCGCAAGATTCATGTAAACGTATAAGTTATTTAGATCTAATATCCGATATGCATGTATAAGGACATTTATCTAGCGCCTTCACAATTACCTACTTAATATGCCAGGGTTTTGATCAGGATTTCATGTTTAATCAATGACTACCAACAACTACAATGTGGCTATAAGATGGTCGAGTACATTTGGCTGGTGATAACAAGGCAAATGTCAAAACTCAATACGTAGAATCTTAATTGGTTATAAATGTCGGGATTTAGGTGGAAGAGCAGTACTTGAGCAAACCTTGAGATTACTATGAAGGTATGAAGTACTTACAACATCTGCAATTGCGCCGTCGAGGCGTGTGTGTGCACTTTTGAGAAAATTTTTTTTTAAAGAAAAGCGGTATCAAATTTCTGTAATAAATAAATAAAATAAATGTAGGCCTACACAGTACGCATCTCGATGGAAACGAATCCCTGAAATTTCCCTATAATGTAGGGTGCAATTGTATGGATGCTACATTATACTCTGATAATTTGTCTTGCAATGGAAAACTATTCTTTTACAACGTAACTCTTTCTTTGATACTATATTTTGTTATCACCGAGCTGTAATTTTAATCGAATACAACATCATTTAACTTGCGAGAAACACATTAAAGGCGCTAAAAAAACATTCAGTTGCGTACTTTACGTTGCATTGTATACATGACATTACATCTTCTGTCTGTAGATGTCTCGCACGATGACGATAAAGAGTAAATCTAAGTAAACCTCTCTGGAAGCAATTTGGCCTAGAAGCTTTCCTGGAATGTTATGCTCCGGCAGACGTTCGAAGATGCAGTCGGTCCTGCTGCTGATGTGGGTGACGTTGTTCCTCAACGGGGAAGGGGTTGCCGCGAGCGATAACTTCGTCACGTTCTACTTTCCGGAAGAATTTCCATCGAACACTTACGTCGGTGACCTTATCACCGATCGCAGCCTCAGCCAACGTTACAACCAGACGGTGCTCGAATCCCTACGCTTCTCGTTTCTCATCCAACCGGAAGCGGATCGCAGGTTCTTCTCGATCGAGGAGACCACCGGACTGATCCGGTCCATCGAGCGCGTGGATCGCGAGAGGATCTGTTCAAGGGCCGACCAGTGCGCCATCAAGTTCGATGTGGCCGTCAAGCCAATCCAGTTCTTCGAAATCATTAAGGTCCAGGTGGAGATCATGGACTCGAACGACAATGCACCATTGTTTCCTGAAGAGCGACTCGTCCACCAGATGTCGGAGGCGTCGGAGGTAGGAAGTGGGTTCGTTGTTCCGGCCGCACGTGACAACGACAGCTCAAAGAACGGGATCAAGATGTACGAAGTCGTTCCACCGGAAGGACATTTTGAGTTGAAGGAGCGCAAGACGATCGACGGCGAAACGGACCTCAGACTCGTCCTGACTAGGAAACTGGATCGCGAAGTCAAGGACAGACACCGCGTGACCGTCTACGCAGTGGACGGAGGTGATCCCCGGATGACTGGGTCCATCGTCGTCGACGTCATCGTCATCGACGCCAACGACAACAATCCGGAATTCGAAAACGGATCCTACGAGCTGAGCATCAGAGAAAACGTCCCAGTTGGAACGACCTTGCTCCAGGTCAAGGCCACGGACCGCGACATAGGACCGAATGGAGCTGTCATCTATGATTTCTCCAAGCACACAGCGCACGAGTACGGATCGCTGTTCGGCATTGAGAAGGATTCTGGTCGAATTTACGTGCAGAGAGCGTTGGACTACGAGACCGAAAAGATCCACCTGCTGTCGGTGACCGCCTGCGATCAGGGCCAGGACTCACTTCCGTCCCACGCATCCGTCGTCATCCGAGTGGAGGATGTCAACGACAACCCTCCCTTCATCAGCATTAATACCCTGACGGGCGACGGGGAGTCAACAGTCCTCGAGAATGCCGATCCAGGGGAGTTCGTCGCCCACGTGTCCGTCATCGACACGGACAGCGGCGAGAACGGACGCTGCGTCTGCTCCATTGACGACGCTCACTTCCTGCTCCAGCGAATGTTCGCCACTGAGTTTAAGCTCGTGACGGCCGCCAGGCTGGATCGAGAGACGAAGGACATGTACCACGTGACGATCACGTGTGGCGATCACGGCGACTGGGCGCTGACCTCTGCGGCAACTTTGAGAATCGAGATATCCGACGAGAACGACCATTCTCCCGTCTTCGCCGCAGATTCTTTCGTCTTCGAGGTTCTGGAGAATAACGTCGTTGGACAGGAAATCGGAAAAGTGATGGCTACGGATAAGGACTCAGGTAGCAACAGGGAGATTGTGTACAAGGTCAGCGATACGGTTGAACGACTTCTGGCGATCAACGAAACAACGGGCGTCTTAAGAACGGTCGCAGCTCTTAACCGAGAAGAGAATGAGTACCTCATTTTCGACGTAGTTGCCATGGACAGAGGTCGTCCACCGAGGTCATCGCACGTCCGCGTCTCGATCACAGTCCTAGACGAGGACGATGAGAAGCCATCCTTCACTGCAGCACAGTACACTTTCACGGTTAAGGAGAATCAACCGGGCGGAACGGATGTCGGGACCGTGACGGCAGTGGATCGTGATTCTCCGCTGTTCAATCAGTTCGTCTACTTCATCGAAGCGAAAAAGGAGGCGAGTTCTTTCTTCGAGATAGATCCGATCAGTGGATTGATCAAGACGAAGCAACCGTTCGACAGAGAGACGAAATCGGTCCACGCTCTGGTCGTCGGCGTCCGTCCGGTCAACGACCCCAGGTACTCGGCCACTGCGAAAGTCATCGTACATGTGGGCGATCTGAACGATAACAAACCTCACTTCCACTACCCTACGACAAAGAACGAGACGGTCTCCGTTTCGAATCTCGCGCCAATCGGCCACCCCATCACCCAGATCAAGGCCTACGACCGAGACTCCGGGTCGAACGGAAACCTCACCTATTTCCTGTCGAAGGGCAATTCGCTGAACCTCTTTTCGATGGATCCGGTCAGCGGAATTCTCAAGGTGAACACGGACCTCAGTGCAATAGATCACGAA
This sequence comes from Bimastos eiseni, assembly GCA_959347315.1. Taxonomy (NCBI): domain Eukaryota; kingdom Metazoa; phylum Annelida; class Clitellata; order Crassiclitellata; family Lumbricidae; genus Bimastos; species Bimastos eiseni. The sequence continues at coordinate 31,151,979 of OY365807.1, forward strand.
GCCCACCTGTTACAGGTGGTTGCCCAGGATGCAGGACAGCTGCCACTGTCCAACGTCGTCGATGTTCGAGTGGTCGTCAGCAGCTCAATACCTCACCCTACTACCAGTCGCTATTACAGCATACTGGCCAACGAAAACATGGCCATCATGCTTGCTATAATACTGGCCGCAATACTTGTGGCCATTGCCGTCATCATGGTTGTTATAATGGCCGTTAAGAAGGAGGAGAGACGAAGGAGTGGCAAGGAAAAGGTCCTCAGCTGGAAGACGGGACAGAAGACAAGCGAAGCAGCCTGCCAGGAAACTGTATACAATGGTGGAAAATGTGGAAACGCTGGTGCCGTGATTGGAAAAGTATCTGGTAAAGATGGAAAGAAAACTGACGATGATTTGGAAGCACCAAGCGCCGATGGATTCGATATGACATTCCCCGAGACTAGAAGTAAAATGTCGCCATTAAGTCTAAACTCATATCCACCAAAGCGCGACGACAGGTGGAAAACATTTCGACCGGAAATCAATCAGGTATTTTGACGTAATGCTATAATATTATGTTATTCAATCACATGAATTTATTTATCTAGACATTTGCTGTAGAGCCTGTCATGTCATATCTGTTCTAATCTAATCCTAACCCTCCTCCACCACCTCCTCCTCCTCCTCATCATCATCATCAACACTATCATCTCGCAGCTCCTCCTCCTCCTCTACCTCCTCCTTCACCTCCTCCTCCTCTTCTTTATTGTTATTACTACTATGGTCATCATTCTTGACTTTATAATCGTCGTCTTCTCTTCCAATGACTTAAAATTATTGAGGCAATCGACTACATTGCTAAAGGTAGTTCATCAGAACATCATATAGGCCTATGCCAGCGCAGAGAGCGCCTCTGAATAGGTATCTTGAAGGGGCGCTATAAAAATGTTCGATTACATTACATTTCCTATTGTTGTAGTCATTCGCCTCCTTCCAATCTAAATCTTATTGATTTTAAACACGAATCTCTGTTTACCAGACCTCTTGTCTTAATTCATTTGCTCCCCAAATGCTGAATAGATTTTCATTCGTTTATTGATTAAGTCACTCAGTCAATCAATCAATCAATCAATCAATCATTCATTCATTCATTCATTCGTTCATTCATGCATTTAAAGTGGCACTTTTTTCGACATTTACTATGAAGCCCTAAGATGTCCAACTTTGACGAAGGGAACCGTTTACAGAGGCTGCGTCAGATATGGATGGACTGAGATGCTGAATGCTACTTTACCTTATATCTGTCACCTGGATTAAACCTAACGAAGGTTGTCCGACCCTAGGCACGACACAGCGAACAGGTTATCTGTTGCAAAGGCTTTCGGTAGCTGTCCAGCGCGAAAATGCCATCTGCCTCTTTGTCGACATTACTGCACCTAATAATAATAATAATAATAATAATAATAATAATAATAATAATAATAATAATAATAATAATAGTAATGGCAATTATAAATTAGCAATAATAATAATATATGTATATATAGAATATATATTAACATATATATATATAATAATAATAATAATAGCAATAATAATTATTATTATTATTAATATAATAAAAATAAAATAATAATTATTATTATTATTAATATAATAAAAATAAAATAATAATAATAGGACCGAATAATAATGACTACATAATAACAGCATTATTAATAATAATACTCTTGATAATAATCATAATGATAGTAATAATGAAATTAACAATAATAATAATAATAATAATATTAACAATATTATTATTATTATTATAAATGGAGTTCATCTCAGAGTTGGGTAGTCGAACGAGTGCTGCAACCCACGATCCAATGGAGACGTCATTTCTGTTCCAACGTATCTCAGTTGTTCTTCAGCGTGGGAACGCAGTCTGCCTCTTCGGGACATTGCCAACACTCCATTAGCTCATCATGGGCGATAACAGCATAATGTGAAACATATATGTGTAATAATAATAATAATAATAATAATAATAATAATAATAATAATAATAATAATAATAACAACAACAACAATAATATTAACAATAATAATAATAATAATAATAACAATAATAATATTCTCATTGAACCTGAGGGACCTTCTTCGCAGTAATAATAATAATAATAATAATAATAGTAATAATAATAATAATATTAGTAATAATAATTTTTAGTCAGTAAGTTAGGAATTTCAGTAAAGTTCAGATTTTTAATATTGTTATTGGCCTATAATAATTATTATTAATATTATTATTGTTCATCTTGTTACTATTATTTTTATTAATTTAAAATAATAATATCAATAATAATATTGTAATAATAATAATAATAATAATAAAAATAATAATAATAACAATAATAATAATAATAATGGTCACAGCGCAGAATACATATCAACAACACTACATCAAAATTAATATTCCGTTTGGTCTCGTTGTTACGCCGTAAAAGGAATGTAGCCTACTGCAATGACGTATGCGAAGATAGCCAGAACGATCGTCGACACAGCCTTTGCTGTACTTTCCCAAAACAATAGCGCTTGTGTTTAGACTTCAAAATAAACTAAAGAAAATTAGATGAAGGATTTATAACAGCATGCAGGCGTATTTTTCACCCTGCAGTTCTATTGCCCAGTGCTCTTGTGACACGTGTGTCTGAGGTCCTCAGACATTGCACTCAACAGCGAGATGCATCGTCGGACCAAGACTTGTCTTCGTTTCTAATGCACTTAGTAGATTATCGCTTGCATGTGGCGCCGCCGCCGCCGCCGCTGAGTATATACTTTGAGATCAATTAACGCATTGATAACATCAAACAAAAACAACCTAACCGTTTTCCTCCTCCTCCTCCTCCTCCTCCTCCTTCACCTCTTCCTCCTTCTCCTCCGTCTTCTCCTCCTCCACCTCCTTCTCCTCCTCCTCCCCCGCCTCCGCTACCTCTTTTTTTGAGTAAATAGAGAAACTTCTATGGCGCAGTTTGCAGTCGATGATTTTTGCACAAAATGGAGCATTCTTTAAGAGAATACAGACGAGAATATAATGAAGGTTAGGCGATGCAATGAGACAGATTGAATTGGATGACTTATGTATGTATATATACATATACATATAGAGACTTAATCATCCTTCAGCCTGGCAGAGCACACAGGTCTCTTCTCCATTAGTGGCTGATATGATCAGAGCCCTTCCGAGGAATGCATGGCGTGACGACAAAGGCATGTCGTCCATAGGTTCGTCTCCTCCGTTCGATTGATTAGCCCGTTCTTTCCAAACACGAAGCGTAGCGTGAAACAAATCGATAGGAAGAACGTCTCATATATATATACATATATATATATTTATATATATATGTATATATATATCAACGACAGCGACGACGACGAAGAAGCAACAGACGATGATCAGAGAATCTCATTTGGAGGCAGACAAAACGAAGAACTGCAGAGGGACGACGGACGACGCGATGACCGTGAAACCGGAAAACATCGAAATACTTCTGCGTAACATATCTTCTTCTTCTCCTTTTTCGTCAAATGTCAGATAACAAAAGGGTCAAAAAAGCAAAATCCGCAGACAGCCCAGCACCAAGATTTTCACGTTGCGCTCAATGACAGATGAGCCTATGTATATAGGCATGTACTTCCTCATATATATGCATAGGTTTATCATGCTATATGTAATGTGTGATGTAAAAATGAACGTGAGTTTAAATGCACATAATTATTATAATCTATCGTGAGGTTGATAGTCAACACTTTGCCATACTAATGCTACGTGTGTGTGTGCTCGTCAAATCATGGACACTCATACAAGCAGACAAATGTATGTAAGTATGTATGTAAGCATATTTGTATGTATGTATGTAGGTATGTATGTATGTATGTACGTTTGTATGTATGTATCTATGCATGTATGTATGTAGGAATGTATGTATGTATGTATGCATGTATGTATATATGTATGTATCTATGCATGTAGGTATATATGTTTGTATGTGTATGTATGTATGTATGTATGTATGTATGTATGTCTGGATGTATGTATGTATGTATGTAGGAATGTATGTGTGTGTGTGTATGTATGTATCTATGTATGTATGTATGTATGTATGTATGTATGTATGTATGTATGTATGTATGTATGTGAGTGTGTATGTATGTATGTATGTATGTATGCATGTATGTATGTAGGCATGTATGTTTGTATGTATGTCTGGATGTATGTATCGATGTATGTATCTATGTACGTATGTATGTATGTATGTATGTATGTATGTATGTATGTACGTTTGTATGTATGTATCTATGCATGTATGTATGTAGGAATGTATGTATGTATGTATGCATGTATGTATATATGTATGTATCTATGCATGTAGGTATATATGTTTGTATGTGTATGTATGTATGTATGTATGTATGTATGTATGTCTGGATGTATGTATGTATGTATGTAGGAATGTATGTGTGTGTGTGTATGTATGTATCTATGTATGTATGTATGTATGTATGTATGTATGTATGTATGTATGTATGTATGTGAGTGTGTATGTATGTATGTATGTATGTATGCATGTATGTATGTAGGCATGTATGTTTGTATGTATGTCTGGATGTATGTATCGATGTATGTATCTATGTACGTATGTATGTATGTATGTATGTATGTATGTATGTAGGAATGTATGTATGTATGTAGGTATGATGTATGTATGTATGTATGTATGTAGGTATGATGTATGTATGTATGTATGTATGCTTCTATGCATATATGTATGTATGTATGTATGTATGTATGTATGTATGTATGTCTGGATGCATGTATGTATGTATGTATGTATGTAGGAATGTATGTGTGTGTATGTATGTATGTATGTATGTATGCATGTAGGAATGTATGTGTGTGTATGTATGTATGTATGTATGTATGTATGTATGTATGTATGTATGTATGTATGTATGTATGTATGTATGTATGTATGTGTGTGTGTATGTATGTATGTTTGTATGTATGTATCTATGCATGTATGTATGTATGTATGTAGGAATGTATGTATGTATGTATGTATGCAGGTATGATGTATGTATGTATGTATGTATGTATGTAGGAATGTATGTATGTATGTATGCAGGTATGATGTATGTATGTATGTATGTATCTATGCATGTATGTATGTAGGTATGTAGGAATGTATGTATGTGTGTAGGAATGTATGTATGTATGTAGGTATGATGTATGTATGTATATATGTATGTAGATATGATGTATGTATATATGTATGTATGTATGTAGGTATGATGTATGTATGCATGTATGTATGTAGGTATGATGTATGTATGTATATATTTATGTATGTAGGAATGTATGTGTGTGTATGTATGTATCTATGTATGTATGTATGTATGTATGTGTGTGTATGTATGTATGTTTGTATGTATGTATCTATGTAGCAATGTATGTATGTATGTATGTATGTATGTAGGAATGTATGTAATTATGTATGTAGGTATGATGTATGTATGTATGTATGTAGGTATGATGTATGTATGTATATATGTATGTATGTAGGAATGTATGTGTGTGTATGTATGTATGTATGTATGTATGTATGTAGGAATGTATGTTTGTATGTATGTCTGGATGTATGTATCTATGTATGTATCTATGTACGTATGTATGTATGTATGTATGTATGTAGGAATGTATGTATGTATGTAGGTATGATGTATGTATGTATGTATGTATGTATGTATGTATGTATGTATGTGTGTGTGTATGTATGTATGTTTGTATGTATGTATCTATGCATGTATGTATGTATGTATGTAGGAATGTATGTATGTATGTATGTATGCAGGTATGATGTATGTATGTATGTATGTATGTATGTAGGAATGTATGTATGTATGTATGCAGGTATGATGTATGTATGTATGTATGTATCTATGCATGTATGTATGTATGTATGTAGGAATGTATGTATGTATGTAGGAATGTATGTATGTATGTAGGTATGATGTATGTATGTATATATGTATGTAGATATGATGTATGTATATATGTATGTATGTATGTAGGTATGATGTATGTATGCATGTATGTATGTAGGTATGATGTATGTATGTATATATTTATGTATGTAGGAATGTATGTGTGTGTATGTATGTATCTATGTATGTATGTATGTATGTATGTATGTGTGTGTATGTATGTATGTTTGTATGTATGTATCTATGTAGCAATGTATGTATGTATGTATGTATGTATGTAGGAATGTATGTAATTATGTATGTAGGTATGATGTATGTATGTATGTATGTAGGTATGATGTATGTATGTATATATGTATGTATGTAGGAATGTATGTGTGTGTATGTATGTATGTATGTATGTATGTATGTAGGAATGTATGTTTGTATGTATGTCTGGATGTATGTATCTATGTATGTATCTATGTACGTATGTATGTATGTATATATGTATGTAGGAATGTATGTATGTATGTAGGTATGATGTATGTATGTATGTATGTATGTATGTATGTGTGTGTATGTATGTATGTATGTATGCTTCTATGCATATATGTATGTATGTATGTATGTATGTATGTATGTATGTGTGGATGCATGTATGCATGTATGTATGTATGTATGTATGTAGGAATGTATGTGTGTGTGTATGTATGTATGTATGTATATATGTATGTAGGTATGATGTATGTATGTATGTATGTATGTATGTATGTATGTAGGTATGACGTATGTATGCGTGTATGTATGTAGGTATGATGTATGTATGTATGTATGTAGGTATGATGTATGTATGTATGTATGTAGGTATATAAATATATTGTTTTGCTATTGTATACATATGTCTATGCACTCATTTGTATATCATCGCATACTTATGTCTGTGTGTATAGGCCCTATATCTGAACATTTTCTATGACGTTTTCATGACGTTTTCATGACGAATTGGTCGTAAGAATGACTTCCGTCCTTTCGTCAGACTCACAAGAACAGACGAAGGAACGACTAGAAGGACGAACGGATAGAACGTCGGATAGTTGAACGGTGATGACGATGACGGCGACGACAACGAAGCTGGCGACGTTGATGATCACATTTGCTTATTATTATAGGAATAATTAGATTGACATACTGCAACCTGGTACAGGAATCACGAATATGGTTTTTAAAAAGAAAAAGAAATAAGAATAGGGTAAACCAAATGACAGAAGAACGGATTGCAGGATGGACTTTAGAAGGACTGAGGAATAGGCAAGCGGACAAATAGAAGGTCGAACGTACGGAGGGACTTTCAGACATCGTGAAGGTCAGAAGGGAGGAGGAACGCACGAACGAGGGAATAGAGGAACGGTTAATAGGTATAGAAGACGGAATGTAGCCCGCAGAATTAGACGGGCAGAAGCGAACGGACAGAAGAACGGACAGAAAGACGGACGGGAGACGATCAGACAGAGACGGAAGGACGACCACAAGGGTGGAAGTAGGGACGAAATTTATTCCTGTAGAATACGAAATAGATGGGCAATGGACCAGAAAACAATGAGTGAGCGTCGTATTGTTAGCTATTATTATTGCAATTACATTTCAGGAATGCAGTTGATCACGTGGCGTGTCATCTGTGATCGACGCAGAGCCGAGGAATTAAATGTATACACCTGAATGCCATATTGAGCAAACAAACACGGTCTCCACTTTGCAATGATTGCATGTATACGTGAGTGCGCGGTAGGAACTTAGGCATGGATTGCGGTTCTGGGAATGCAGATCCATTTGAATATCAGGATAAGCATGTTTTTGGATAATGGTTTGAGTGGCCGTAAGTTATATGCAAACGGATATTATTGTCGTCATTGCATGGTCCACGTGCGACTGTGGGTTACGTTGACCAGAGGTTGGAAGGATAATGGTGGCTGTGATATCCACGAAACGAATCAGCCCAGAATGCGATTGCGATGACAATTGCAACGAGTCACAGAGGACATGGAAGAAAGAAAGGAAGGAAGATACGAAGGAGGGAAGGAACATCCGTTCTGTGCTAACGGTCCAGATCATTGTCTCCTCCTCCTCCTCCTCCTCCTCGGGATAATAATCCCCCGCAGTCTGTGATGTCGAACGCGGATTAATGTGACACTCGGCTTGGCATGTGAACAGGGCACCAGTCGACAGTTGGCACAATGGCACCGTCGCGTTATTGGTAGAGTTGCACGGCACTGCATGTCGGTCAACCGATCAACCACAATAGACCGTCATTACTGCCTCATGACATGGGCACAGAGACGTGCAGACGACTAGTAGTCGATCCACTATGTGGCCGTCTGGTTTGCTGACTCATCGACTGACTGACTGACTGGCTTACTTACTCACTGACTGAATGAATAGCTGTCTGAGTATCTAACTGACTCACTAACTAACTAACTAAGTAACTGACTAACTAACTAGCTGACTGGCTAATTCACTGACTAACTAACCGACTGACTGACAATCACTTACTGACTGACTGACGCTTTTACTGACTATCTAACTCATTAACTGACTAACTAACTAGCTGATTGACAAATTGACTGACTAACTAACTAACTTACTAGCCGACTGACTGACTGACAGTCATTGACTGACTGACTTGCTCACCTACTGACTGACGGACTAATTTTTTTATCTAACTGACTAACTAATCGACTAACTGACTGACTAAATGACTAACTTACTAACATACTTGCTAACTCACAGAGGTGTCATAGATTGGTTTGCAAACTACCAGACACACTGGGAGCGTGAGTCAGACGAACAGACAGACAAGATAAAGACAGACGGAAGGTGGGCCTAATTGTTCTCAGCGATGTTAAAATATTTCTGAATATGTATACATACACATGTATATATGCACTATAATGGTTTAGTGAAAGTTCGCGAGAATTAAATGGCCGCTCAAAGAGCGACAGAAAGAAAACAAAGACAATTCAATTTGCATTCTACGCTCATCATATCATATATTATAATATACGATTCTGGTCTTCCTTCGTTGCAGATACACAAACATTGAAGATGTGCTCAATATGAGTGAATGTACAGTATAATTATATACATGTGTTTTATTTTGTCGCAATTTTGCTGACTGACAATTTCGATGTCATTTATATTTGCCAGAGACGTTCTTTGGCGTTTGCATGGCGTCTTGCTAATTTAATAGATTAAACAAACAACCGGCGCCAAAGAAGTGAATATCCCACAGTAGATGAAGTCATGCGATTGACTGGTCAGGCATCGCATGTTGCACTTGCAATGACTTTCGATTAACGACGATTCTTCTCTGAACGAGCAAGCATCCATCCATCCTTCCGTCCATCCATCCATCCATCCATCCATCCATCCATCAGTCCGTCCATCCATCCATCCATTCATGGTGACTCGACGAATCCGAAATCCAAGACGGTCATATAATTATTGGTCCGTTCGCTTCCTTTACAGTAGCAGCACACTCGCCCCTCTCCCTCCATCGCACCCCGTCATAGAGAAAGCGGGGGTTGTGACACCGAGTGGGGCGTCTGCGTGGGGGGAACGGAAGATGGACCCCATCATCGTCATTAGATAACTGGTGATGAGGGTCATGCAGTGTAAACAGTTGCTGATCACCAGATGTCGTCGTCCGTTGGTGTAATGTCGTTCGGTCTGTTTGTATACCTGTCAACAGATGGCTGCTGCTGCTGCAGTGGTGCTGTCGTCGTCGTCGTCGTCATCGTCGAAGCCTGTCGTTGTTTTCATAAAGGACCAGAACAACACAGACCGATGTTCAGTGGAAAGCATCGAGAGCGACGAGGGACACAACGACAAAGATAGAACGACGACGACAACAACAGGTAAAACATATACAGATGTGTACATGAAAGTTATATATGTATAATAATCCATACATATTATTGCATATGTATTACAGATTATGCATATTTAGTTATGTATGTATGTATGTATGTATGTATGTATGTATCTATGTATGTATGTATGTATGCATGCATGCATGCATGTATGTATGTATGTATGTATGTATGCATGTATGTATGTATGTATGTATTTATGTATGTATGTATGCATGTATGTATGTATGTATGTATGTATGTATGTATGCATGCATGCATGTATGTACTTAGACTTTCGTATATAGGCATGTGATATATATAAATTTATGATTTTATGCCATTTATATACTTAGACCTTCTTAATAAGCAAACATAATATTGGCCTATGGGTCCCTAAGTTATTACCAATATAGAAAATTTTATTATTATTGTTATTGTCATGATTGCATTTGATTCAAAATAGTAGGTGCGCTATTATAGTCCTATATTTTCCGTTTGTTTAATAGCTGACAAACACCAATAGACAAGAATTTATAAACCAGGACTCCATGAGTGATGTGCATTGATGTTCGGAAGAACAATTGAGGAGAAAATAACATTGTCGATAATTTCTCCTATACGTTGAGGCTCATAATATATTATGCGCGACGACATCACAGCGGAATCAGCTAATCCAGTTTTACTTTATAAGCATTGTTTGCTCACGAATGGATTTATTGTTCTCAGTTCACCCATAGTTTGGCTATAGCGAGCGTAACGCTTTTGAAATGTAGGCCTACGTACTTAAAACCCATAATTTTAAGTGCACTTATGAATGCCAACAAGGACACAGGTTTGTACGCGTTAGTTTGTAGGTGTGTATGAACGTACACGAGTGTATGTATCCTACTTGTTGCATGGTAGTTTGCCTATTTACATGTTTAGTAATTTATTTGCGCATATCTGCTTACCGGGTAAGCTATATAAAATACAAGGGGCACACGAAGTATACGATCGTACATTTTTGTGATAACATAGCGGGCGATGGCGCCTGTCGAGCGATGAACAGAATGACGTCATCGAGCGTCAGCGTCAGACGATTACCTCTCAACGAGAGCAAGATGGCGGACGAAGCGACGAGAAACGTTCTGCTGGATCGGACGCTGCCTGGAATGAAATCGTTTCACAGCGGCTGCAAGATCAGCGACTACCAGCGACTGTCTCGCTACTCCTACTCAGATCTCGATCGCTACAATGATGCCGCTAACGACGACATCATCAAGTCATCGACAACGACGAGTCTGCGAGTGCATTTCACTGATTGCGACAACGATCCTGCCAGTGCGTCATCGGTCGAGCAGAACTATGGGTACTGCAATGGCGGACAGGACAAGGCCTTCTGGGTAATTGATGCCAACGGATTTCCGGTACTGGCCGATTACCCCGTCTAGGTTCAAAATGAAGCCACATGGCGCGGGTTCCTATATAGACTGGATGTAGTGAAACATGGGGGCAGTCGAGCATGATACTATTTTTATTTAAGTAGGCCTATATACTATTTTATTTAATAATGTAATTTCGATCATGTTCGTGGTTCCGCTGTTGGACTAAGGGGAGGGGGTGCGGAAATTCGTTTCCACGGTAGTGCATTATACCCACAATTCAACAACGCTGAGATTCCGGATATAGGGCCTTTCTGGCTTAGATGTGTAGAAAGTTTTCAAGTGCTGCTAAGTTCGATATTATTTCAAATCTAAATGTCGATTTAAAAGATAAATGTCTTAATTACATAAATTCACGTTCATATAATTCTGTTTATGGTGTAGTAAATAGAAGAAATAACAAGGCACTTGACACACGAACAGTTCCTCAATCGCAAAAGCATTCGCAGGTCATCTCGACGCATTTGAAAAATTCAAAATCTTACACATTTTCATTCTTTACAGTGTAAAAAGTTCGCATTGGGCCAGCAATGTGAAATTAATTACTGTGATGGTCTTATAGAGAGGCAACATGGCAGTGTTCTAGACTTTGGTATGACCCAGAAATGCTTTCATTTCAACTCCTATGATTTACTATTAGCGCATGAGTGACTGAGCGAGCGAGTGAACAACTGAGTCAGTGTTTAAATGAGCGATCGACTCAATTAGCCATGAAATCATAGCCACGAAGCCATTTAGCCAGCGACTGATTCTGTGATATAAGCGAGAGACATAACGACTAAGCAAGGAACCAGTCTGCGCGTGCGCAGTGACATGGCTGTCACAACTGACGGTAACTTCAGAGATGACAGATTGATGAGAGAAAGCGATGGAGACGCGATGTCTGGCTTTAAAGAAAAGCTGCCAGTGCGCAGTTGCGGTTTTTTATATTTAAATTTATATGCTAAGTCACAGCACAGCACGTGAAAGGAAACTATGACTGTTAAAGCTTTTTACACCCATTATCTTTCTTATAGTGTAAACATGTAGATCTAAGGAAGTCTGTAGATAGGTACAGAAAGGTAAACCAGATCTAACAGTATGTAGCCTACGTGTTGTAAAACAAATTGTATCTTCATATGTATAAGTATAAAGAGTGCCATGATATTTGTCTAATCACTCTGTATATATCGCTGTAAGATCTACAGCGCATGCGTGATTATATAAACACAGTGAATCAATAAAAACATGACCCTGCATAATTTAACATGTTTCGTGTAGATGCCATCAAGTTTAATTACATTTAAGAAAAATGACGACGTTTAATGGTCGATTGCCCAATACTACGTGAATTATTTACTTTTAAAATCTGAACTATAGCCTAAACTATATTAAATGACGTCACGATAACCCCGGAAAAATGGTGTTTACCGAGGAAGATAACATGTTATGGCGTTTAAAGAAACCATCAAATTGTGAAGGCGCAGAACGAAGTGGATCGGCGCATCATTAATAAATAGTTGTAGGGCCCTACGCTCATTCGCGCATGCGTGAAGCTCAAGGAGGTCAAGTTAAACATGAACTTTAACTTTCTCAATGCAGCCTATAGTAATAACTCTGCAATGTTCGTTGAAAATTTCTTTTACAGCATTTGATAACGGACGAAATTAATGTATATAAGATGTGTAAGAATACGTTTTTAATGACTCGCCGTGTACATATGATCAAATGTAACTTTTACAGCAAACGTGATTAAGCGTTTCGTGATTGTGTACGAGTACACAAGCTACGACAGTACGAGTGAGTGTGTGGTGTAGTTATGCCTGTATGTATGTAATTATGCATGTATGTATGTATGTATGTATGTATGTATGTATGTATGTATGTACGTACGTACGTATGTATGTATGTACGTATGTATTTATGTATTTATGTATGTACGTATGTACATATGTATGTATGTATGTACGTATGTACGTGTGTACGTGTGTACGCGTGTACGTGTGTACGTGTGTACGTATGTACGTATGTACGTATGTATGTATGTATGTATGTATGTATGTACGTATGTATGTGTGAGTGTGTTTGTGTGCTCGCGTGTATTTGTGTGTGTCAACATATGTTGACAGTGTCTTTCTAGCATTTGCTGTTGTCAAGTGCAAATCGAGACAGTCATTCATCCGGTGTCTGTTTTCTGCACGATTGTCATTCAGATCTCAGTCAAGCACGCGCGACATAAGTATTCGCAACGATTAGACTGAAGTCAGTCGCCGTTTGGTCTGTAGTTCATAATTATATTCAACTTTTGTTTGCTTACGTAATTCGTGAATTTCTTGCATGCTAAGTTGAAATCATAAGTTAACTGCATTCATCTGATCGCAAGTGGTGTATCTTCATGTTTCGTGTTCCGCTGTCATGTGTCTGTCGGTGCGAGATCAGAAACACACGTCCTTATATCGTGCTTGAAGTCAATTGTTGAATCCGGCATATTTGTTTTATATTAGTAATCGTTCATTAGCCATGTTATTATCTGGTTAGTAGTGTATGTACACTATGTTCAGAACGAACTGAAGTACTTTTAAGATGGAATATATTCTGTGCGTCGCAAGAAGTTTTTAGATGAGATTGATGACAATCGCAGACATAATGACGACTGGTGTTTGCATGCAGTGTCATGCACATCAACTTGCAGAGACATAGTCAGGCATGAGTGTATTAAGGCCGCTCAATTGGATGTTATACTGATCCAAAGAGACTCTTTTGAATCCATATATAAAGCGAATATCCACTAGAAGTTGAAAAATGAAGATCACTATAGACCTTGGTAATGTATTAGCTGAGTAAGCCTATCTACACTCGGTGTATAGGCACGTGTTTGAGACTTTGAGATGCTGGAATGCACCAAGCGCTTTCAGTTACGCTATGTAACTGGGCTGCTAACGATTACGCTTGTAAATTTTTTTGACTATTTAAGAATTACCTTTAGCCATTAGCTAGTAGATAATTATGATTAAATGTATTCTTCAATAATTAATATTAAAATGCAAAATTAACATCATTCATGGTTCATCTTTTGATAGTACAATTAGTATTTTTACATGCGTTTGTTCATATATATTAGCATTCTTGTTTACCTTTTTCACTTCAAATACCTTCCTTCAACCAATTAGGCCTACATTAACAAACTAGTATGTTAACACGTTCCTCGGATAAGTCAGCGCCAAGCAATTCCGCTGAGGGACAAGTCAGAGCCAGACAATGTGGCGCCAGACTACACCAGTTAATTCTGCGCAAAATATTTGGCGTCAGATAATTCGGCGCAGACAATTTGGCGCATATACAATTCAGAGACAGACAATTCGGCAAACGGTGTTCTATTTTGTAATTTGAAGTCATTCGGCAAAGATGCTCGTTATTACTACTTTTAGGCAATAATGAAAGTAGTTAACAACTATTTAATTAAGGATATTTTATAATGTGCAATATCAAATAAATAATTATTTTCCTGCCCGATTTGTACCTGCACCGAATTGTTTAGTGTCGAATAGTGCCTGCGCAGAATTGTCTGGTGTCCAAGCACATTCCAAGGACTGCGACGCTCTATAGTGAGCAATGTGTTATGTTGATACCTGTATAACCGGCTGAGTTAAAGAAAAAGGTGTTTGAATTGGCGAATATATAACAAGCAATCCTCGATTAATTGTTTAAAGCAAATTTCATCGTTAAAATTAATCAACGATTGGTAGATAAATTATTCGTTACATTACGTAGCTCTATTATAATATATAAACGTTTTATTGGTAAAACATGTCGACAATGCATGCATTTAGTTCGAATGCATATGTGAATGTCCAGCTGGCTATAGATCGAAATGAAGATTCATGCAGTTTGAGTATGGTGCTGCGTATACACCCATCCCAACTCTCAACTGTTTCTCACCGATACATATACACGGTTGTGACATTCTCGCTTAGCCCCGCACAATCTATGTACATATACAGCGTGTACACCGTCGTACGCATGAAATTGTCTGCATAAGTGCATCTGTAAAACATTTAGCCGATCCGCATGTAGGTTAATTATGTACAAATGAGATGCAGTTGTCTGTAACTATAGGGATTGTCTGCATTTTACAAGTGATCCGCAAATTGCTACCCACTGTTATATCCAATTACACAAAGGTAGACCGTAGAAGATCGGTATAGCAGAAGCTAAACACTTGATGCGCCGCCAACTGCAATGTATACAATTATACACTCATATAGCTCCTATAATCATATGCAGGTGCATCTTTGTACAGAAGAGAGATGGAACAACGTATAATTACAATGATTCGATTCAATCAATTTCCAGTATATATATACTATGCATGGAAAGATACCAATTGACCTGTTGGTAATTCATTTTATTGTCAATGCTCCTTCGTAGGTTTTACCACTAAATTACATGTATGCATGACATACATAGGCCTGTGCATTGTACATGCATTCATTGTATGGTTCATTTCTTTGTATACCGCTGTCATAAGTAAATATATATACGTTCGCCATATAATTTTATATATATATATTGTTATATATATATTCTATATATATATGCCCCTGTCTCGCATTGATATCAATATAAAAAAACAACATTGACCTATGTATATAGGCCTATGCCATTATATATATAGTCAAACGTAATGTTTCTTTGCATGCAAGGGTATAAGTCGGGCGCTCATTCACGCAACCTATGGAAGACAAGCTCGTGCATATGGTGATAGTGGGGTAAGGATGGGGGTAGTGGGGTACAGAGTGAGGTGGGAGTCGGAGAAGAGCCTTGTGGTAAATATGTAAAATGGAACTAATTTGTCTCATCGAGGACTTCAGTTCGTTGCTTCGATCACGCGTGAATTATCTTCCACGCTCATCACTCGTTAATTTCTAGCTCATAATTAATCCATTCTATTCATGCATGCTCTGTGTACTTGCTATCTTATGACTATACATGAAAGCCTATATATATGTATTATATATACATATATATAACATTGGTGTATACTTACTTACGCCGACGCTGTGACGTCGTCATCGATGATATAAGTCACTTGGTTTGGTGTAAGCAATAAAAAAATGGCGTTTACAGAAGAAGATAAAATTTTAATTAAAGTACTCAGGCAAGAACATGGTTATGGAGCGAAAAGGTTTCTGAAAGAATTTTCGAATAAAGGCTGGTGTCTTTCGTCTGTGATTAAGTTATTGAAGAAGATCGATGAAACGGGCACAGTGAAGCGAAAACCTGGCAGTGGCCAAAAACGCACGACACGCACTGTTGAAAACGTTGAGTTGGTTGAAAGGCTGGCATTAAGCCAAGAAAATGCACCAGGAACCCATAGAACAGTGCGTCAGATTTCAAGAGATATTGGGATTCCGGTCGTGTGTCCGCGAACGAGGAGGACATTTTGAACACCAGCTGTAGCCGAACTTCACTTCTTATGTAAGGGCCTATGTTGGAAACTTTAATTTTTCAGTGTTCCATCGCAATCGCTCATAAATTTGACAACTTCACGAATATTTCCAAACGGCTTTGAGATCTCGTGTAAATATGGTCACTGTTGTTGATTTTAAAATTTAAGGCAAATACTTACAGTTTTGAACGAGTTGTGACACTTTTTGTTTGGTACTACTTTTCATCCGGACACAGTGTATAATATATATACAATTATACATGACAATATACGATCATTCAAAATAAATATATATTATATATATGATTTTCAAAGGCAGACATGTTATTCGATAATGAACAGTTGCCAACGTATATTCTCTTACTGGGTTTATTTTGCTGTCGTATACTGGTATCGTCTCTGTATACATATACGGCTTCAACTCATCATTACTGAATGGCTTTAATTTGAAAAACGCTGATGGCGAAAATAGCGTTTAATTTAGCACTTGTACTCATTTATACGCTCTGCAGAGTGATGTATACAGGTTTCTATGTGACATCCAAATGATGTTATATATGTCATGTCACAGACAAGCCGTCTGTGACATGTGTCGTATCATTCTAATTTAACACATATATGGGAGAGGAAGGAAGAGTGCTGAAGCTGCAGTATAGGTTGACCATCACCACCTGTATAGGATCAGCGCCACGCGATCGCTCATCCACCAACAGCACCATTGCACCCACTCACTCTATTACCATCTCTATTGTAATATTTACACCAAACATGAATCAAGCATCAACATAAGCGTCGCTTATTTAAGCTTATATACTTTTAATTTCTACGTTACTGCAACCGATTGCTTCTAAACAAATTCATCTGTTTTAAATATCATTAAGCTTATGCTGCATTTTCCTTGTGGAGCTGCACTTCATGAATATCTGATTACAGTTACAATTAGCCAATTAAACACCTATTGGCAAACCAATGCAAATAATCAACGCCAAAAAGCCTCGTCATTTAGACTGTCAACGGGCACCCGAGTACTCGGGTACCTAACATTCCGTAAAAATGCGCGATTTTACCTGAACATTATTATATAGGCCTATTCCTCAAAATGTTCCGTTGATCATACCAGCTGACTGCCCTTGCAATGAAATCGGTTCTCGGGTGCCTGACATTCCGGAAAAATGCGCAATTCTCTACATTCAACAAAATGTCCGCGCGGTCGTGAACCCGGGCACTCGCTCCGAGTCGACGGGCATGTGTACCCGGGCCGTTATTTCAACATTCATTGACAGACTTACTCATCATACATCGAAAACAGTTAGAAGCTAATAAGAAACTTATGAAGCGCCTTTATTGAGTTTTTCAAGGGCGACACGAGATACGGGCTTTCTCGCTGACTCACTGATCTTAAAGGCAACATATGCTCAACTATTAGACATGTGGGCTAAGCTGTTGCGACGAAACGTTTAGCGGTTTCAGTGGAAGATTTTTTCCAAATAGAACAGTTCAATTCACAATGCGGCACAAGGAATTTAAATTCACCATACATACATGTATACCAATCAATCAATGTCATTTACATAGCGCCTCTTCAGGACCGCTATTCAGAGGCGCAACCGACCGAGGCCTGGTCTAAAAGGAAATTTTATAGACTGAGCCATAGACTGCGGGTCGCGCGGGAAAGACCGTAGGTCAGATTGATGACCATATATATATATATATATATATATATATATATATATCCCTGTATTAGAAGATGGCTCAATTAAACGCAGTTGTCGTCGATTAGGCCACTTCTAAGTTCTTCAGCTGCACATCAATAGGAGTAAGTAAGGTCTTAAATTCATTCGGTCTTTGTGTTTGTTTGGAGTCCTATATCTATCGTACATGTATGTTAAGTCTTATAGTTGGGAAACTTTGTGATCCTCGAATTTATTCTTCCGATTTGATGACCTGTATCTAAACGCAGGCGACAACTATGTCAGGACTGTACACGTACAAAGCACATTTAACGGTCAATGTCTACAATACACAAGTAAATAGAGTTGGTTATTTTCACGTATCCATATCCGTACAGAACAAAAGCGAAAAACCTATCAGGTAATAATTTCGTTGTAGTTAAATCCACAAACTGCAAAGGCTGGTAAAAGGCTTTCTCTTAATATTGACTCATTGGCTGTTTCTTGAACCGTCTCTTTCAGGCCGAATGATTAAAACGCGACGTCTTCGCCCATCTATAGCGTCTTTAAAAATGCTTAACTAACAGTTCGTCAATTTTTCGGCCCAAGAAAGTCGACGCCATGTCTGGCCTCTCAATGAAGCCCAACTCCAAGATTCATTAGTCATTTTAAAGGACAGACAAAGGCCTTAGTAAATCAGAAACAAGCGCCACGAAAATTATTAATTTTCTGCATTCCATTTTGTCCGGCGAGCTATTAGCGACCGCTCGAGACAATGTCATCGTTGTCATCGGTCGATCTTCTGTCCCGCACAAAAAAAACAAAGCCCAAGGAACATTAATAGACGCGGTCAGTCAATATAAAGACGGCATGATTTTAGGCGTAGACAGCACGGAGCCAGCGGAATGGTGGGCAACAATGGAAGACAGAAGAAATTGGAAGTTGTCAAGGGTTCGGCCACAGAAGAAGGGAAAATTATTGCCGTCATGACGACGATGACTACGACGATGACGGAAGATCGCTAGACAGCGGAATCAAACCATCGTCTGTAATTTACATTCGTCGTGATACGACTGGGAGTCTTTAGAGGCCAAGCACTCGTCTGTAAAGCCAGGCAGCTTCGAAAGATCCCGTGCCGTAGAGATTAAAATGACAATTCCGATTGGTCTTCAGGAAATGCAAGGACATTGTGTGGGAGAGAATCCAACCGATTCATCCCTCTGTCTCACAATACAGACGTTTACCTGAACTGTGCTCTCTCTGTCTCCGTCACTGTCTCTGTCACTGTCTCTGTCACTGTCTCTGTCACTGTCTCTGTCACTGTCTCTGTCACTGTCTCTGTCACTGTCTCTGTCACTGTCTCTGTCACTGTCTCTGTCACTGTCTCTGTCACTGTCTCTGTCACTGTCTCTGTCACTGTCTCTGTCACTGTCTCTGTCACTGTCTCTGTCACTGTCTCTGTCTCTGTCTCTGTCACTGTCTCTGTCACTGTCTCTGTCACTGTCACTGTCTCTGTCACTGTCTCTGTCACTGTCTCTGTCACTGTCTCTGTCACTGTCTCTGTCACTGTCTCTGTCACTGTCTCTGTCACTGTCTCTGTCACTGTCTCTGTCACTGTCTCTGTCACTGTCTCTGTCACTGTCTCTGTCACTGTCTCTGTCTCTGTCACTGTCTCTGTCACTGTCACTGTCTCTGTCACTGTCTCTGTCACTGTCTCTGTCACTGTCTCTGTCACTGTCTCTGTCACTGTCTCTGTCACTGTCTCTGTCACTGTCTCTGTCACTGTCTCTGTCACTGTCTCTGTCACTGTCTCTGTCACTGTCTCTGTCACTGTCTCTGTCTCTGTTTCTGTCTCTATCTCTGTCGCTATCGCTGTCGCTGCCGCATTGAATAATTGAATATCCTCAAGTCATTGGCTGGAAATAGGAATTCTATTAAGGTTCCATGTCAGATTACGTTAGATTTTTACCGTCGAACGGACCAATAATATTATAATCAGTCACCTGTATGATTCGAACGCGCCGCCTTAAACTCTTCGGACATAT
This sequence comes from Bimastos eiseni, assembly GCA_959347315.1. Lineage (NCBI taxonomy): Eukaryota > Metazoa > Annelida > Clitellata > Crassiclitellata > Lumbricidae > Bimastos > Bimastos eiseni. Next base: position 31,172,439 of record OY365807.1, read on the forward strand.
CGTCCGATTAGAAACTATATCTCCAGGACCACGCAAGAGCTCTTCGAACAATAATCACAGACTGAAAGAGACCGTCAGGACTACCGACTGAGACACGTCTGCTGGGGACGAGCAGTGAAGAATGACCTGGACCCCATGAACCTCGGCTTTAGCACGTGCTGGGCGTGGGCACAAGAGAAGATAGGTTGGCGACGAACTGTGGAAACGGCTACGCTCCTCTATCAAAACATGCAAATCAAATGTGTTTTTATTGATCCCGTTGGTCTTGTATACTGACTTAATAACAAAACAAGCAGAGAAACGATCAACGCTTAATAACAGAACATTTTAGCATTAACGTATTAACCTAAGGTATGGGACAATAGGGAAAAAAGAAGGACCCTAAGGAATCCAAAGATCCCGCTAGCCGGGCCTACCATTTCCATGGAATATTAGTTAGCAATAGGTCAAAGTACAGCAACAAAAGTTTTATTGTCTTAACTATAGCGAACTATTCTGTTTCGTGTACCCAAACCACAAGTAATGATAATAGCAATAAGTAATGATGAGTGCGATGATAAAGCAATAAGATGAAGGCATTGAAGAGGATGATTAAGTAGTAATGAGATAATTAACTAGCAATAATAGCAAATAGGTGCATGGTGTGTCTTGAGTTTTTTCTGAAATATACTGATACTGTGCGACTGTCGAATATCAATGGGCGTCTTTTCCCGTTTATTGGGACCCGTGTACTCTAGGAGGTTCACCATTGTTGATGATGGTGATCGTGGTTAGATATGAAGTCTGGCTGACTTCTAACGCTGCGAGGTCTGGCGTTGTTGCTATAGACTCACGAACAATTAAGGCTTCAACTTGTGTTAGTTTTGAATCGTGCACCTGAAGTGTAATTTAACCGAATAGTTTTGTTTGTGTTTGGTTCTTTTGCTGTTTGTTGTCTCAATGTCAAATAACATTATGTCAGTAGGCTTAACACTTCGCTGAAGACCAATACATGTAGAGTCTTGTTAAATATCACTTAAAACCAAAGCCAGTGATATCTATTTATTTACTAGAATAGATCAACTAATGACGACATTATATATTGATTAAATTATACTGCATCGGACGTGTACAAGCATTATAACATTTTCATCTAATTCTGAAGCAAGTGTTACTAATCAGCATCTATAATTGCATTAATTTATAAGTCGACTACAGTGACACATGGTAAAGGAATTATCTTATCAACTGCGTATAGACCATTTCCTCTATGTAGGTCTGAATTTCTATAGGTCATTTGTTAGGCCAGCTATTCGAATAAAGGAGGACGATTACGATACAGTATATCGGATCGTGACGTACAGTGCACTGAATGACGCTATATGCTTCGCCTGATCTGAAGCTAGTTTAAAAAAATGCACAGCTCGCTCGCTTCAAATGTTCAGCATAGAACCAGTAGACAATCACGAATTCCCGGCAATCTTGGATGCCGTGATCACCGGCACACGCTGTATTTTTCATCAAATGCCCTGTTTTTTTATCAGAGACCCTGGATTTCCCGGAAAAGTATAAGACTTAGGTCGCGTAGTGTCACATGAATGCAAAGATTAATTCAACTCCTCATGACTCTGAGCACTATATATAAATATTAACTTAAACTAAATGGCTCCGTGCAATTCAAAATTTCTCCTTACATTTCCGGTTTAAAATTGCAAACGAATAAATAGCTTTTATTATTCCTATTACCGAAATTTGATACCGCCCTTCTTCCACCATCTTTTGCTCAGAAGTGCATACACACGCCTCCACGGCGCAATTGCAGTTGTACTGCAGAGCAATTGTGCGCGAAGGACTTGCTCAAGGTCCTTACACAGTGATTGCCCAGACGAGGCTCGAACCCGCGCGCTCAGCACACACTGAACGTTACGGGCTGACCGCTCTTAGTACACAAGTATGGCAATGAAGCAATCAGTTACTGTTTTATGCACGTAGCATGCCAAAAAGTATCTTAATGGATCGTAATATGCCGACAATAGTCGTCTATTTTGCACAAGTTGTACTGTAACACTTGATCCATGCTACGTGTAGATAACCATTGCGTGTAGAGGCGCATGTTAAATGATAGAGTATACTCTGCGCTAACAAAGACTGTTAGTAACTTAGTAACTTTGTAATGACACATGTTATAGTTATAAACTTTGTGTGGACAGTAGACACACGTGTAACTTGTTTTAAACTAAAGCCTACATCTACCAGCTAGAATACGCATCTGGACCTGGCATTTCTCCACTTTAATGTGTCGTGTTTTTGATGCTGCGAATTTGCCGTGAATTCTTGAAGAATTTTGAAAGCGTGCCATGTTTTGGATGATTTTACCGTGATTTTCTGCCAACACCAATTTTCAGGCATCAATGAAGGCTTCAATGTTTCAAAGTACATGTAGAAGCACCGTGCTGACGATCAGAACATCATGTATCAGGCAGCAAAAAATGAGCAAATACATTTGTCGCTATATGTTTGCATAGTACTGAAACACGTATATCTCTCTAAGACAGGATGGAACAGGGCCAGCCACTCTGTTGCGCATCAGCATAATGATCGTGAATCAGTGACTCTTCGCCAGAGAAGCAGCGCAGTTAGTCCTTTCGATAGGCGTGCATATGGTTAGATAGTAAATGTTTGGAATTTCAGAGCAATTAACTCCGTCTCCACTTGCCCAATTGCCCAGACCACACGCACTGATTTATCCAAAGGATTAATATTGCTTTTAATTTGCGAGGTCACCATCGATTGATTGCTATTTGCCTGTTGACATTGGTGCTACATTTAGTCATGATTCATGGGATAATATACTAGTATGCATTTCACTGTATCTACAATGGCTACACAATCATATCACTTTCATTTTATATGATATTCGATTAACACTTACGCCATATTTCGATATCATCTTAGCCGCGGTTGGGTCAGGGAGGGAGGGGGTGAATAGACATCTGAAGTGGAGCTACATCAAGTCTTTTTGATTAATTAATTAATTAATTGATTATGCGATTAACACCTACACCGCATGCCTCCATCATTTTTCTTGATAGAAGAATTATATACATACAATGAACCTCCATAATCTTACATGCTATGCGATTTACACTGACATTATATGCCACTGTTATCTTACATGATATGCGATTTACACTGACACTATATGACATTGTTATCTTACATGTTATGCGATTTACACTGACATTATATGCCACTGTTATCTTACATGATATGCGATTTACACTGACACTATATGCCACTGTCATCTTACATGCTATGCGATTTACACTGACACTATATGCCACTGTCATCTTACATGCTATACGATTTACACTGACACTATATTCCGCTGTTATCTTACATGTTATGCGATTTACACTGACACTATATGCCACTGTCATCTTACATGCTATGCGATTTACACTGACACTATATGCCACTGTCATCTTACATGCTATAAGATTTACACCGACACTATATGCCACTGTTATCTTACATGCTATGCGATTTACAATGAGACTATAATATGCCACTATCATTTTACATGATGCCATTTGCACTGACACCATATGTCAATATCATTTTACATAATATGCGATTTATATTTTAAAGTTACACCGTGTAGACCATGCACATATCATTTAACTTTACATGATAAGCGACTTGCGCCATGTGCATCCATTATTTTCATAGAATGAACATAGAGGCTCGCGCCCTATTCGCAGGCACGCAATCAAAGCAAGATCGATAGTCTGGTTAATTCTGAATAAGTTTTAGGCAGACAGAAAGACATAGAGGTCAGAGGCAACGAAGGAATGAGAATAGGATTTCGTAAAAGTTCTTTTTGTCTTGGGTGAAAGACCTTAGTTGCACGAAATGCAATTTTGTTAACATTTTATTGATAAGATAATTGTCGCAACTCTAGAACTGTTGCACTCCTGTCAGAAGGTCATAACATCCATAGCTAAGGTGGATCGGATTGAGTGGAGGCTTTGTAATTAACTGACGAAGATAAGAGGGCTAAGCTGATTGAAGTGCAAACATACAGAAGCAGACGAAATGAGTTGCTGCACCCTCTCAGGTCTCCCTGACAACCGGCCTTGGATCGTCACTATAATACAGCGCTCTCTTGGTAGTCAACCTGATAGGACGCAGCGCTCAGGAATAAGCTCGTGCTCTGGGTTTAGCTCCAGAGCAGCGCTATAGAAATTTGGAGTTTACAATGACGATTACGCCAGTATATTATTGATTGCGGATATGACGAAATGTTGAGGCGGCGAAGCTGGTAACAGTCTAACGTGTGAGACACGTAAGTTGACTCTTTTTAAATACGTATACACGTATCCCGAGTTGTAACTCTTATCTATCTATATACACAAGAAAGGCTTTCTGTCCGTCTGTCCCGCGATGCATTTGCACGGTTTTGCAGCTATTAACCCCAAACCTTCACCGTTCGCTCGGGGAACACCTGGGACACGCAGCCGATGGGCTCCAGAACCCCCGCGGCCGCTCTCTTCCTGGTCTCCGGGGCTAAAAACCTCTCTCAGGGCCCCCAAGGAAAGTTTCGTTTTCAGTCGCCAGGATCGTGTCGACCTGCTATACATGGGCACGTGACTGCCACAAATCTTCGGAGATATACGTTTGATGAAGGAACCAAGAAGGCACGAAGTTCAGAAGGAAGGTCGTTCCAGAGACGCGGTGCGGCGTTTGGAGAACTTGACATGAGATGTAATCGGAGGTCGAGTGAAGGTGAGAAAAGAGGACGATCGAGTAGAGTGGGTTGGCTGGATGGTGAAGAGTTCGCGAATATATTTCGGCTGGAAATATTGTATGGAGTTGTAAGTTAGTGATAACACTTTGTACGCATCAGTGTCTATTCTCTGTCCGTTTATGCCTTTGCACACATGCAGCTATTCACTCGAAACCTTCGCCGTGCGCTCGTCGGAACGCCTCGGACACCCAGTAGAGGGGTTGGTGAACCCCGCGGCCGCCGTCTTCCTCTTCTTCAGGGCCAAAAACCTGTTTCAACCCGGGCGAACGCCGGGTACCCCATTCAGTTATATATATATATATATATATATGGGTTGTGAAAATAAGATATCAATTTAACCACGTTTGAGGACCAGACTTGAAGGAGATGGTTATCGACTGAGAAAACGCGGAAGTGACTGCTAAGGATCGTACGGGATGGAGAGCTCTTGTTGACCAATGTTCCACGAGGAGCGGGAGGAACTAAGTCTAAGTAAGTAAGTGAGATCTTGCATGGTGAGAAATCTCTCACGTGGCTTTTAGTCAAAGCTGATCTAAATTTTTTGAAGCTGATCTAAATTTAAGTTTCGCGATGACAACATCGCTGACGATCGACCTCTTCTGAGTCACTCGCCAAGTACTCGATCATTTTCACTTTGCATCTGTGCGACAATTTTTTAAACAATTTGTTCTCGATTTTCATTCGTCGCTTTATTTCCTCTATAGTTAACCTATGTAACTGGTTTCGTTTAAATCCACTTGGCAACATTCGCCGAAACCGCTTCGCAGGAGACAACAAAATGCGTGCCCTTCCCCGATACACCCAAACTGAACTTAAAACATTTGAAAATTTATTGCATTTGAGCATTATGACAAAGCTATAGAGTCGCCGTGGTCTGAACACCTGCAGAAAATCAATGTCTGTTGCTTGATTGTGATCGCTGTAATGCTAGAAATTATGTGACAAGTGTGATAAGAATGGAATGCTTGATAGCTCACCAATATCATGTCGTTTAGAGGTATTTACATTTCGCCTTGGTCGGACGAACTCTCCGATCGGTCGAGATTTCTTACTTTACAAACTGCAGGACAGCTCACGGCCATACTAAGTAGCGCCACCTATGGAATCGATTTGAGAATAGGCGACTGGCATTTATGAGGAAAACCTGGTCAGATGTGGATTGTGGAAGCACAACACGCATTAAAATGGTAAATTTAAGTCTACCCCAATCTCAGTTTACACGTATTTCTTACGTCACTCCATCCTTCCTCCCATCTGTCCTTCCTTCCTTCCTTCGTTCCCCACCTTCTACCTGGCTCTCCCTATGTCTCCCTACGCCCCTTTCTTTGTCTTTATTTCTAACCTTACTTCCTTCCGTTATGTCTCCTCTACATGTTTCCTTGCTTCCTTCTTTCCTTCAGTCCCTTCTCTCGTACTCTTCCACCATCTTCCATCCTTTCTTTCACTCTTCCTTCCTCCTATTCTATATTTCTTCTTCTTTTCATTCATTCTGCCTATCTTTTCATTCTTCCCGATACACAGATAATATCTGATGATTTAAAAACCTGTGTAGGCTATACTTACCGGGATAAATTCTTTCCTGCCTTCGTTTCTTTGAGTTGTTCCATTCATTTATTACTCGGTTCTATTTATTTGAAGGATTAACTCACTAAATCATTCGTTCGCTCGCTTACTCGTTCGACCGACTGACTGACTGTCATTTCTTTTTGGCCGTGGCTGGGCTGGGAGCACCTCTGAGTAGTTTCCCTTGAAGAGGCGCTATATATATTATCGAAATGAATGAATGAACTGCTATAGCCTATTCATTCATTCAGCAATTCGTTCATTCAGCAATTCGTTCATTCAGCAATTCATTCAGAAATTCATTCATTCAGCAATTCATCATTCAGCAATTCATCATTAATTTGCTCAATCATTCTTTCGTTTACTTATTCGTTCGTCTAAACATCTCTTCATTTATTCATTCTGCCGATTATAAACCTATTGATGCTCATCTGACTTAAAGTTTCGTCGTTATTTCTGTCTCGTTTTTTCATCGGGCCCTAATATCCGAATAACTCGGTCATTAATTTCTATCCAATTCTTTCAACGTTCAGTTATGAAAGCATTTGTTTAATCGTTTGTTCGTTTGTCTTTACTTCAATACCCCAATCAGCTAATTAGCTAAATTCTTTGGACTATTAACCATTCATTATTTGAAGTGAATCTATAATTCAGTGATCGTCGCAATCGTTATGATTATACGATTCGTTCCTCAACCGCTTCGTCTATGAAGACATGAGTATGACCGTCAGTTATTATAAATATTGCGATCTCCTCTTCAGAGGGCAGACAATGAAGAGGAGACAGACAGACGAGACATGGAGACAAAAGAGACGAGGTCTAAGAGGAGCAGAGCACAGAGGTGACCAAGAGTGGCCTCAGTGTACGTGTGACTGTCCCAGTGTGATAGAGGGACAACGATCAAGTCATGGATTCAGAGTGTGAAGTCGAATGAAGCTACCACTTCTACGTTACTATGGGACACATTTTTTGATTTGGTAGATTTTCGCGTAAGAATCTTTTAATATGATCGCACAATCAAAGCTGAATGTGTAACGTTTAATGACTGGATTGTGATATTTTAGTTGAATGCATAAAAGTTTGGCCGGGTGTGTAAAAACAGTTTTGCTGGCTATTTTATTGGCGAGGCTCTGTCCGCCATCAGTTTTGGAATGTCTATCACGAATTCATACGTTATGCGTTGAAACTTAACACGGAAGGAACTTTTCATCACCGTTGTGTGACTGAGGGCTGTTGAACATTCTCAAGACGCCCAGAAATCTCAGATCATTCAGCCAACAACTATCTGTTTGGCAACGCACAGGAGAGTTTTTAACATGCAGAACTGATTGCGGCATAGTATTATATTATCATCAGCCGCTGTAGTAGCCAGATTTTATGGCTAATAGTCAAATGGTAATACGAATGCAGCATCAGCTGTTCTACATTCAAGTGACGAGTCCTCAAAAAGTGAACACTATATTGTGATAAAAGACAGGTTTTAAAAACCTAATACTTCTCACATTCCTAAGTTTCAGAACCGACTGAATACATGCAGTTGCATTTATATGAGCATGCATAATACTAAAATATGTCATGCTCACATATAATATGCTCATACAGTTTACGCTCTTATGTTATTGACTCGAAACCTTCGCCGTTGGCTCGGGGAACATCTGAGACACCCAGTAGAGGAGTTGGTCCTCTCCAGAACCAAAAATCTGTCTCAACCCGTGCAACGTCGGGTTCCCCAGTTAGGGTTTTTTTCATTTATTACTTGCAGTGTTTGATAGTTCAAAGGGGTAATGGAAAGATGGCAACTCATCGGGTCTTCCTTTGAAAAAACTTAATCTTATGATTGGGCAGTATGGCCATAACTGCTCTAGCATTCTACTTAGTAACTTTCAAAACACTTACTCAACTCCAGATTCCGATATTCTTAACTACTCGCACCTATGGCCATTAGATTCCCGTTCAATTGCTACTAGAAAGCAGTCTATCGACGACCAACGTTGAGAAGGAGACGCTAAACAAATGGCGCTAATTGATCGCCGCAGCGCACCTGGCTCAACCTGGCCACCGTCGTCGTCACGTGGCTCCATTGGCGGCGCAACAACGTGCCTCGCGCGGTGCCAGCGCCATGGCCAGAAAACCCTTCGCTAGGGGAGGGACAATGCGATATTCAAACGAGTCATGAATAGGCGTGCTTCTTCTGTGCTGTTTGGTACTACACGGTTCGATGGATGCGAGTGTTCCCGAACGGTCTAATGTGTTTTTAACTGCTCTGAACGGGTCCATGGTCGCAATAATAAGCAGATATTTAGTCCGTCGAATCCAATCGATCTTGGTAAATGGGAGACATGAATACCATGACCAGACTATAGTCTACCGGATTCTCAAGAGATCACAATAACACTCGACCGTTCGTCTGTCGAAGTTCACTGCATGTAGATTAGAGCATTAGAGCCTAGGAGACGACGACGCGCTCACTGTTCGTCCAACGATTACCCACCGATCTGAAAACAACGTGAGTAGTCTTTGCTATTTGTTTTCAACGAAAATCTCGTCGATGTGCCAACTGACTGATTCGCAGTTGATTTGATTGAACTGCCGGCGAAAGTACGGTGCCACCTTCCTTATAAAGAGAACTTAGACCTATAGTAAGCACCCAACGCAATTACTGTACAGATTATAATGCTTTATTTTGAACATGCGTGATAATTATATTGGTTAGCTTAGGCTCATATAATTCATATTCAAATTTTCTATACAGTACTCTGTATAAACATTTACAGTAACTTCGAACGCGTGGTTAAGTAGGTAATAGTGTAGGCCATCATTGTAGGCCTGTGTATGAATGTATTTATGCAGGTTTTGCTGTAGGCCTATCTGGCTTGACTATCTCAACTCCGCTATGTTTTCTAACATAAATTGAATGAAACTATTTACAATCACTGTTCTTTTGAATTAGATCGACATCATGTCGGTCCATTGCTTTGGACCATGCTAGCCGGGTATAGGCTACAAATCAATGAAACTTAGTCACGTATAGCACTGGTGCTGCATTTTCCCTCTTTTGTATGGTCATATACATATGTGTATATCGGCCTATAATAGGCCGATGTGTTTCAGTAGAATGGTGGATTGGCCAAGTGCATGCCTCAGATAATCAGCTGTGTGTGTCCAATGCATTGAACGCAATTATGAGTGTATAGGCCTATAGGCCTATGAGTTGCGTGTGTAAGGACACCTCTCTTTGACGTTCTTGCATTTCATCGATGACCCCATGGCCTATTCGCCCATTCGTCGGCGAGGGCCAGTGGGCGCCTCGCGTCGATGATCCTGCTCAAACAAGTCTGCGGCATCGTACAGTCTTACCTGTGTCGGTGGCGGTGACGTCTGATACATAGGCGCATACCACGCGTGCCAAGCGCCTACGGCCCCGGCTCTCTTGGCTGCCGTTCATGTTGAACCAGCAGGTATCGGTGGCGGTGGTTGAGGTGGCATTGGTAGAGCGAGGTCCAACAGCTAGCCTTCGTACACCAACGTGTCGATTTATAATCAACCTAATTACTAGTCCAAGTTAGACGAGTGGACTTTCAACGAGATAATCCGTTACGCGTTGTCTAATCACTTAGTCTTGTATTCATAGGTATAGACGATTTGAACGAAGTCCTATTTGTAGAGTTTATAGGCCTACAGTCGTCCTCTCTTCGTCTGTATGGGTCCTGGGTGACACGGTGGCGGTTTTCTCTTCTGTCACACCCGAGTTCGACTCCCAGATCCACCAAGCCACCTCTAATCGAATTTGTGTACATTATCCAACTGTGAGCTGATCTGGATTCATGTGAACGTTTCTTTAGACCCAATAAATGTACCTATAGGGTTCCCAATCGCATCCCGTAATCATTTCTGTGCGCACACAAGACTACAAGTCAACTCTGTTGGTTAGATATGTGTTATATTTGTAACTGACCTTGTGATCTTATATAAATGTAAATCTAGGCATACCAGCCGCCGACGCCATATCAAATGAAATCCACACGAGCCAAGCTTCTCTTATGGTCTCAGTGTCAGGTCAAAATCTGAGGTGACAGTATGGTTTTCGGTGATAGTGGTCACGTGGTAGCGCAGGAGTAGAGTCTGGATGGTATAGTTTGAGGAGTGGAGTTCGGTTTAAAGCCGTGAGTGGAAAGTAGCAGAGGATAGTGAAAGCAAAGAAGAGAAACAATTTAGAAGTGAGATAGGAGGATGAGCAAACTGACAGAGGAGTCGTGAGAGTTCATTTCTAACAGCTGATGCAGCATATACTACGGAACGGTTGCAGAATTTCAGAGAAGATGAGACTGGAGGCCGAGATAGAGAAAGATATGACGCTGAGCGAGTAAACCCTGGGTATAAATATTAGTTTGGATGAAATTGCACAACGTGTCAATTTTCTTATTTGTCTATCATAAGTGTTAAAATCACATTGTAATGAGTTGAATACACAGTGTATGTAGTGTGATTACTCAGATATTGGTCTTTGAGACGTTTAAATGGTGGTGCCATTTAAATGATAACGAACTATATATGATATATATATATATATATACATCATGATTGACAATAATATATGGAACAGTCTTCTGTACTGCGTGTAAGCTAGACTTGTATAGTGTTAGTGGACACTTTTCACTTTAAACCTTGCGTTAGTGTCTTTATGAAGAAGCCAACAAAATGAGGGCTGAGTTGAAACTATTTGACCTGACATTCCATAAAAGACATAGATGTTCGTCATCTAAGTATTAGCTTACCACTGGGCTTGCCGTTACTATTCTGGATGCAGGACATTCGACAGATAGTTATCATGTTGGATCTCCTAGTCCTTTCAGCTGAAAGAGATAAAAAAATTCTGCTACAGATCAATTCTAAACTTTTCTGAAAAGAATTAGAGATGCGACAAGATAATTCTCGCACAATCAATCAATCAATCAATCAATCAGTCAGTCAGTCAGTCAGTCAGTCAGTCAGTCAGTCAGTCAGTCAGTCAGTCAGTCAGTCAGTCAGTCAGTCAGTCAGTCAGTCAGTCAGTCAGTCAGTCAGTCAGTCAGTCAGTCAGTCAGTCAGTCAGTCAGTCAGTCAGTCAGTCAGTCAGTCAGTCAGTCAGTCAGTCAGTCAGTCAGTCAGTCAGTCAGTCAGTCAGTCAGTCAGTCAGTCAGTCAGTCAGTCAGTCAGTCAGTCAGTCAGTCAGTCAGTCAGTCAGTCAGTCAGTCAGTCAGTCAGTCAGTCAGTCAGTCAGTCAGTCAGTCAGTCAGTCAGTCAGTCAGTCAGTCAGTCAGTCAGTCAGTCAGTCAGTCAGTCAGTCAGTCAGTCAGTCAGTCAGTCAGTCAGTCAGTCAGTCAGTCAGTCAGTCAGTCAGTCAGTCAGTCAGTCAGTCAGTCAGTCAGTCAGTCAGTCAGTCAGTCAGTCAGTCAGTCAGTCAGTCAGTCAGTCAGTCAGTCAGTCAGTCAGTCAGTCAGTCAGTCAGTCAGTCAGTCAGTCAGTCAGTCAGTCAGTCAGTCAGTCAATCAATCAACGTTTATTTGGCTATCCAATAAACAGAACAGAAATTAATGACAATTATTACAAATTTTACAATTGTTATCGGATCACCCAGGAGACCCAATTAGGGACCGGAAGATCCCGCTAGTTAGGGCCAACTGGGGAGGTTCGAAGTAAAAAATAAACGATTGCACCAAGTTTTAGAACTATTGTGAGATTGCACAAAAACAGTTCTTTATAAAATATTAACTGAGAGCTTAACTAGACTTAATTAATAACATAGCCATCCTAGTCCCAGTTGTTGGTTCAAGGCATAATAGTTGGCCCATTATTAGCACACTGCAACAACGCCAGCCCTAGGGCTACAAAGCAAAGTAACCTTGACCAAGGTTACTGTATCTCTCATACGATAGTTGGCCTATTATTAGCACATTGCAACAACGCCAGCCTTAGGACTACAATGTAGAGTAACTTTCAACTTTAACTAAGGTCACTGTATCTCTCATCCATGTTCATTCAGTATAGCCTCCCTCCACTTAGATCTAAACTGGTGCAGATTTGGAATTAGGCGTAATGGAAGTGGGATATCATTCCAACTCTTAGGTCCTGTGCATTTTATAGATGCGAGCCTAATGTTCGTCCTCGCATAAGGGCTGTAGAAAGTGGGGTTCCCTCTTGATATATAATAATGGCTACCTTAGGGAACAGGAAAATAATCTAGGAATTGGCTGGGTAATGAATTGCCGGAGTATTGCTACATGAAGATTCCAATTTGTAGTGTCCGAATTTGTTCAATTTTTAGTATATTTCTGTTTTTGAATTCAAGTCCTGTGTGCGCACCATATGGTAAGTTTGCTACAAATCTGATTGCTTTTTTCTGTAAAATACTCAATTTCTGTAAATTTGATTTGTAGGCAGAGGCCCAGACTATATTGCCATATGTCAAATATGGGTAAGTGAGAGTGTGATATAGGGTTGTGCGGGCCTTTGCTGGAAGCACCTTGGATATTCTAGAGACTATTCCGATACTTTTAGCAACTTTAAGTGATATTGCAGATATGTGATCAGTCCACGATAAGTGCTGATCTACAATAATTCCCAAAAATTTAGCGGAAGAAACTTGGGCAATTGGTGTTTCCAGAATTCTAATAGTTGGTGGATGCTTAGGTGGAGGTTTTCTGTAGAATCTGAACATTGTGAGGTTGGTTTTATCTATGTTAAGGGTTAGTCTATTAGTTACAAACCATTCTGCCATCTTATCTAATTCAATGTTTGTCTGGCTAATCAGGGTTTCAAGGCAAGAATGGGAATGAAATATATTGGTGTCATCAGCAAAAAGTATAACAAATAAAGCCGGAGCTACATTTGGAAGGTCATTAATATAGAGAATGAATAATAATGGTCCCAGGATAGACCCTTGGGGGACCCAATAATTAATGGTTAATAGACCAGAAGAGGCGCTGTTACAGCGCACTAACTGCTGCCTATCAAACAGGTAGCTTCTAATCCAGTTTAGTTGCATGCTTCGTATCCCGTATATGGATAATTTCTTTAAAAGAATATCATGGTTTATAGTGTCGAAGGCTTTAGCCAAGTCCAGGAAAATTCTAATAGAATATTCGCTATTGTCTATGGCAGCTGATATTTTATCCTGCATGTTGAGTAAAGGCATGAAAGTTGAGTAACCAGAGCGAAACCCATACTGATAAACATATAGAAGATCCGATTTTGCAATAAAATTATTAAGGCGTTCATGCATTGCTTTTTCGTATAATTTCAAGAATATAGGTAAAACTGAGACTGGTCTATAATTAGAGGCACTATCTCTTAGGCCTCTCTTAAAAATTGGAATAACTTTCGCAATTTTTAAGGCTTTTGGAAAAGTGCCAGATTTAAATGAAAAATTTATAAGTTCTGCCAAAATGGGAGCTATGACCGATAGGCTTGTAATAGCAACAGAGGGATCAATATCATCCACTCCTCTAGATTTGGAAACTTTGAGACTCTTTCCCAACCGTATCAATTCATTCGAGGATGTTTCGGTTAGTCCGAATGATTCATTTCTGGAGGGAGCCATATATTTTTCTATGGGTGAGGTAGATTCGGGGATTAGTGAAGCCAGTGAGTGCGCTATATTGGTAAAATAATTATTAAATTCTGTAGCAATTTGCGTCGGATCGTTCGTTGATACACCGTCTATTTTTAACGACTTAACATTTTCGTGCTCGGTGTCAACTCCGTTGTTCAGCAGAGATCTGAGAATTTTCCAAGTCTTTTTTAAGTTTTGGCTATGCTTAAAAAATTCGGTGTTCAAAAAATTCCTTTCCGCTAAAAGCCTAATTTTCTTGAAGTTATTTCTATATCTATTATATTTAATCTTATTTGCCTCTGTTGGATGCTTAACAAATTTCAATTGCAATTTCGATTTGGTGGCACAAGACTTTAAAAGACCTGGTGTCATCCAGGTTTTTTTTGGCAATGCTCGCTTGTTTTGGTTAATCCTTTTGAGAGGAAATGCCCTATTATATTCTCTGGTGTAGTTATCCATTAATAAATTATATGCCTTATCAGCATCTAAATCTTTGCAAGCAGATAAGGCCACGACGTGATAGATGATATCTTACGCAATATCAATGATCACACGGACTAAACTTTATCTTAATACTATTCGCGCAGATTTTGCATCCATAAATTATGCTGCTACAATTTTATTTCTTAAGTGTTTTTCAACCGGAAAAGCGTGGATATCTCTAAGAAGCTGAAGCTTCACGTTGCCTTAAATTGATTGAGTGACAATAAAGCGTTACGTGTCATTCATTGTTGGGATAATATGATTGGTTCGTCTCATTCAATGCTCAGGCTTGGATACATATGGTCATTGGCCAAAGAAGATCATGATATATTATTACGTTGTAGTTGCAGAGGCAGAGAAGATCAACTAACATTAATATTTGTGCTGTCTTGTTTAAATAACCAGACAAACATCCATCAGCTTCTTAGTACATTTAACACATTTGGATACATCTGGCCAACTTTTTTATTGTCACCCTGCCACGTTCACTCACCTCGTAATGGGTACCAGGAACCCTAGCTGGACTTTAATTCCTTAGGGATTTCCTCCCATAATTATAATAGTTCCCAATCAAATCCTCTTTAAATATCACCGTGTGATTCTGCCACTGTTTGACTTTCTGCCGTGCTTAACTAAAAAAACTTAATGGATTGATTGGTTGGTTGGTACTTGGTTGTTTGGTGGGTTGGTGAGCTGGTTGACTGGTTGATTGATTGATTCATTCATTGATGGGAAACTCCGGTTTGTCATTTTGAAATTAAGTGCAGTTATTATCTTGACAGTAGAGCGCAGAATGTTTCTTTCTGCTATGTCTCAAGCGATGTTCGCTCTAATTTGCTGGAGATCGTGTGCGCAAGACAGTTTGCATGTGCAACATTTTATAAATGGTTCATACTTTTGTGTGCAGGTCCGAGCTGAGTGTGATGATAGTTAAATCAAGACCATAATCTAAAAGTTTATGGTGATAAGTTCTGATGACCTACAAAAAGGTCCTTTATAAAAAATGTGTTTTGAGCAGATAATGCATACATTGTATTGTTTGTCATTATAATAAGCTTTCAATTTATTTGCAATTTTCTTTTCATCCAAACCAAATACTGGCTCACAGTTCGTCTTAATATTTTTTTTCTGAATAAAAATAGTGCGTACACTAAATTCTTGTGTGCTCTCTGCGCTGGCTTCACGGCCCGCGTGCGCGCAACTTAGAGGGAAAGCTGGTACCAAGAACGGCACGTATACACGATATGAATATCTATCAAAAGGTTCTTGTGAATAGTTCTAGGCCAGCGTGACTACTTTAGTACACAATTAATTTATATTTCGATATTCGGACATTTTAATTTCGAATTGCACAATTCGCCGATATCCGATATATAATGACAATCGTCATTTGCGTTCGTGTCATCTAAATTTAATATGCAAAGTTGCAAACAGGCACGTTTATATATAGTTATAAAACCACGGTTTTGCTCGAACTCGGAGCGCTTGCCAAATGGAAAAACTCATGATGGGGTTGACCTACACGGAAACAATTTCAAGGGCGAAGCAGCTCACCCGGCCAGTTCAAAATAAAGTTCATATATAAATTAATTGTGTGCTAAAATAGCCAAGTTGACCTAGAACTATTCATAAGAACCTTATTTGAATCTTACTTGTAAACCAACAGTGCAGACATAATTAACAAAGTGCGACAGATGTTTTCGTTATTGTTTCGTAGGAGCACTGTCTTATTATAGTTGGCTCTTTGTTGCACATTCGTCTAAAACTGAGTAGGGCCTACAACAATTGTACACTTTTCATTAGCGTCCACATATTATTGCAATGACTCTTCACTCTGGATTTTCAATCCATAGAGGTAAGTTGTAAATAGGCATATTAAAAATTTTAAAATCAACTAAGGGGCCTATATCATGCCAACGTTGGTACGATTACTTACGAATTTACGCCAAGAATGTCTTGTAATACCTCAGAAAGGCATAGGACATAATCACACTGGTTATAAATGCTGATGTTGAATTCTACGCCCTAAGACAGGTCCATTGGTTTTTTGTCACCCAGGGATGAGAGGAGTGATGTGGTTTCCAATTTTCTTCTTCACATACAGTCATTGATGAGCAGCTTGTCCAGGGTCGGTATCCAGCGGCTTCAGGTAGATTCGAACAAGACACACATCGCACCGCGCGCCAGCGCGTTCGTTTATAATAATGACAGCTTCTGCTATGAGACATGGGTCTACTGTCATCAATTTATTTTAGACTAGCTAGGGTACCCGGCGTTGCCCGGGTTGAGACAGGTTTTGGCCTTGCACAGCAGGAAGTCGGCGGCCGCAGGTTCACCAACCCCTCTACTGGATGTCCCAGGTGTTCCCCGAGCGAATGGCGAAGGTTTCGAGTGATTAGGTGTAAAAGTGTGCAAATGCATTAACGGACATACAGACACACACAGAATCTAGATATACATGTATCTTCAACTCTTCCTCCATTTTCTATTCCTTAGTGTTCATCCTTACTCACTTTTCTCCCTTCTTCTTCTCCTTCTGATTCCTGGCATCATCTCTTCCCACTACTTCATTACGTTACATTCAACTTTCCTCAATATTATCCCTCGTCCTCATCTCTAATTCATCTTCTCTTTCGCCGTCTTCTCTTATTTCTATTCACTCCTTCTTGTTCTCACTTACCTTTTCCCAACTTTCTCCCCTTCCTCCTACGTCTCACCCTATCCTAACCGCTTCCCCCACCCACCCCATCTTCCTTTTCACGCTCCTCACCTTTTTCTCCACTTCATCATGCACTCATCGTCACACTTCTCCTTTCCCTACTCCATAATCCTTCCCAACGACTTCCTCCTCCTCCACCTCCCCTCCTCTTCCTCATCAAAAATCCTGCGTTCCCTTTCTTAACCCTCTTTCATCATCCTAACCCCTCGTCTTCCTCTGATAGCCAGAACCCTCTGCATTCCCACCAACTCTAGCCGGGGCATCCGGCGTTCGCTCGGGTTGAGACAGGTTTTTGGCCCTGGAAAGGAGGAACGCGGAGCGAACGACATGCAGATGTTTCGGCGAGACGATCCTGGCGACTGAGAAGGAAACTTTGGGGTAGAGACAGGTTTTTTGCCCTGATGACCCGAAAGACGGCGTCCGCGTGCTTCACGAACCCCTCGACTGCGTATATTAAGTGTTCCCCGAGCCAACGTTGAAGGTTTCGAGTGAATAGCTCTAAAACTGTGCAAATGCATCGCCTGACAAAGAAACACAAACAGACAGAATTCTCTCTTTATTTATATAGATAGACACTGAAATCCCAGCATAAATGACTTCGTATATAATTATCGAGTCGATTGTCAGTTTGAATGTCTTTTAATCACACTATGTATCTGTGCACTGAAAGAAGACGAATACGTGCGCATGTTAACGCCTAAGTTTTGGGAGCGACCTTTAAGCTACCTTTACTAAACTGATAATAGACACCTGAATTAAGATCGTAATATTGTAGGTCGAACGATAGACTTCGCTAAATTTAGCCAGTGTTGGGCACGAGACTAAAATCTCGAGACCAAAACCGAGACCAAGACCGAGAGGACCAAGACCAGGTGGTCTGAGACCAAGACCAAGACCGCGTCGTCCGAAACCATGACCAAGACCGAGGGTCCGAGACCAAGGCCAAGACCGATACTCTTTTTTATAAACAATTCAATTTATTAAGACGGAATACCACGCTCAA